>CM021101.1:791360318-791960318 GCA_007115665.2 Sequoiadendron giganteum | reverse complement strand
TGCTCACCTCTAAAATTTCCAGAGGATAAACTAGATAGGCTCAACAACAAACCCTTTAATCCACAAATTTTGAATACCAACATACTAAACTTGTCATCACACTGAACTTCACGGCTTCATAGATAGTCTTCAACATATTTAATATAATTTTCTCAATATCCTTGACATGTATATCCTTTAGGCTACCAATTCTAATAGTGTTGAAATCAATGACAACCACATATCAGCAACACAACCACAACATCCAACATGGTCAACCAAGGGGTCATCAGCTTCCCACTCTAGATCATCGTGGGGGGAAGGTTGATGAGTTTGTAATGGTGTAATGTTGAGGGAAGGAGCTTTTGATCCTCCAACAACAAGGGCTAAGGAAGAGGGACCAGTGAGGTCTTTGTCACTCAACTCTTGTGGGTCTAAGGTCAATGATCTTGTGAAGATCACTGATAAGGTCGAAACTTCATCCACTGAGTTAAACATAAACTTGATGAGAGTTCCATGTTTTATCTTGATGGATGGAGGGGTTTGTACCCGAGGTTCACCACTAAGCTCACCAAGCGATTTGGGAGTAGTGAAAAACTCAGGGAAGGCTGGGACTAGTTTTATCACTAGAAAAAAATAAGTCAAGGTGGGGCCACCATTCAAAGAAGGTGGGCTTCTCTTACATCCTTCATTTCTAGAGGGACCATTCTCTACCTTTTTCTTCATCGTAGGAGGTGAACTCCCCACAGACGAAGCAAGGAGGGTAGAGGTAGTGGAGGAAAGAATCTCAATAGACACAATTGAAGTTTTAATCATGTCGATGGGCTTTAAGAAAGGTGGGACATCCAAAACAAACATCAGAAAAGGAAGTTCCATGGAAGGAGCAATGAACACCTACACCTTTCCAGGTGCATGTGTGCTTGTAGCGGAAGCTGGAAGAGAAACAAAGCTAGTTTGAATAGAAGCAAAAGGGAGGAGAGAGGAGGACACATCAAGAGGTCCTCATACAAGAGAAGTTGTCCCTCTTATTTATTATATGAGGTGGCTTGCTCAGATAGAAGAGCCTTTCATTGGTTCTTACGCTCATGCGTAAGGTAGTTTTTGTGACTCTTCAAACCAAAATCCAAAGTTTGCGAAGGAACGGGGGCTCCTGCTTAGCCATGGGAGTGTCCTCCATAGCTATTTCCAATGGAGGGACAAAATTCTAAATGGGAGTAGGAGGAATCGACTCTAGCACCTTGGTAGAGGGCCTCATTTCGTTCAATTTTTTAGGAGCCAGAACTGTATGAGGTCGGGACATACAGGAGTCTCCATGGGGGGATTTTTGTCTACCATACCGAATAGGCCTAGGCTCCATGGGAAAGATAGGAAGCTCAAAAATAGGACGCTCGAGCATTCACCATGCAGAAAATGGGAATTTAGATCACAAGCATGAGACAAAAGTAGATGGTACCTCAGCAAGACAAGAGGAAGCATCAGGCTGGGCAGTGAGAGAGGAAGAAGGAGGATCTTGGGACCACTTTTCTTCTTCTCTTCTATGTGCCTTGGCAAAATCATTGTCAGCTTTTAGACAAGCCCTATGTGAAATAGCATAAGGTGAAGGATGGTATCTTACTTTCAGCCTAGAACATGGGTATGTGCAGGATCATGATGGGCCAAAAAGTGGTGATATCTAAGTGATATGGTGGCCCATATGGCTGACAACTTTTTTTTTACCCAAAATTGATGAATAGAAAAGTGTTTTTAAAAGAGATTCTCAGCTTTCCACCAATATAAATTATTCTTTACTTTGAATTGAATAAATAATTATTATTCATTTTCTATTTGAATTGCGATTAATGTCCTGATTGATAGGCTAATTGATTTTTTTTTGTAGCTTTCGAACAGTATGATATTTTTTGAATCCAAAACATGTGTATCATTCTATGCGTCACATACTATAGGATTAAACAAAAATAAGTTGAATTTCATGAAGTTTTGACCAAGTTAAGGTGGTCATACATATGAGTTTTTATATTTTTAAAAAGTTGTAATAAAAAATTCATAATTAATTATTTACTTGGAAAAAAATTACAAAAAAATATGCATCACATCGAGGCATGAGTCCCCTACTCATATATAAAATCTTATAAAAATATATTATCATTTTATTGTGTTTAGGGTGGTCAAACATACACCTACTTCTTATTTTTTCCTTGAAATTTAAGTACTACTACATTGAAATTTCAAATTTTCACCTTACATATTTTTGAAATAATATAGATAACCTATTCAAATTTTTACGTCAAGTTCCCTAACTCTGATTTTTTGAATTTCATTGCCACCTAAGGGCCTTTTTTTTCCATGATGATCCTGCACATACATGCATCCTTTCTTATAGTTTTGATATGTGCGATATAGGAGGTCCTTCTTGGGCAGGAGAGGACCAATAGGTGTAGACCAAAAGTAATCTAAGGTATAGCTACCATGTGCAACCGACGGTCTATAATTGGTGTCGTGGACAATGTGTATTGAACCTCCATGGATGAATTTTAGACAGTTGTGTACAACTGAGGGAACTTCATGAATTTTAGCTAGCTTCACTCTGAAGAGTTCAGATCCAAGGATGATTTCAAACTTAAGGTTCATAGATTTAGGTCCAACGAGGACCAATAGGACCATGGTCCCTATAAGAGGTACAAAATGTCCATCGTGTGTGCAGATAGTGTAGACATTGAGAATTGGTCTAGGCCTATGACACCATTTTTTGACATAATTCTAATGTTCATAGTCATGAATAAATAATGTTAATTATTTAGTTACTGTTTAAAGTCACTTTTCTTCTATTAATTAAATAACTTTAATTATTTAATTAGCTCATTATGACCTTTTATCCTTTCTTGATTAATTAAATAAGTCTTATTTATTTAATTACATCACTAATTAATTATTCCCTTTTCTAAATTAAATAATTTATTATTTAATTTATCCTTTATCACATTTCAGACTATAATTAAATATTCATTTCGAATTATTTACTTATTTAATAAAATTTTCAAAAATCAATTAAATAAATCTTTATTTATTTAATTAAATCCTTGAATTTCAAATGTTGAATTAAAAAATCATTTAATTTATAAATATTATAATTCCTCGAATATTCCTTTGTGATTAGATAATCATTTAGTTATCTAATTATTCATTAGTCAGTTATCTAGTTTCAATTATTCTGCATGCAAAATATTATTAATTAAATAAATTTATTTATTTATTTGTGTGTTCGAACACAATGTTTCTACTTTATCTTTCCCATACAAACTTTATTCTTCTAAATTTTGAATAGTCTCAACACCAGATTAAATTATTATTTAATTTAATCTTTATCATGCAAAATATTTCACTCACATTGTAACTAACACAAATGTTTATCGCATGGCATTCATCAATCTCGATTGTCGATCTGTCTTTCAAATCTAATTCGATCGTTTGAAACCAAATTTTCTATAAATTGACATGACCTTTGTCATTATTCCTCCTCTCAAAATCTTTATACTTTAGGAAGCTAATAATCTTTGATATTTTGCTAAGTCAATATTCAATATGTCATATTTTCATACTTAAGAAATCTGAGGGCAACTATCGTACAACAAAAAAATGGAGAAGTGCAATCAAGGTCATTCGAAGGAATATACAGATGTTTGGTGAGATCGTTTTGTTTATATGTCTTAATATTTCTTTGTTCTTTGTTGTTAAACGTAGGATTAGATTAGTGTTATTATTGCTTAACTATCTTGTTTGAGTCTTATTTCCAGTGTTATATTTGGTGAACTCGACATGAAGACACCGTCTTCAAATCCTTAGAGTCCTTTCTATTCTACGATGCATTTGCTTCATTCTATGATGCATCTGGGGTGATCCCACAATAGTGGTTTACAACTTTTGGCCAAACTGGACACTAAAATTATTATTTTTTACTAAATCTTCACATTCGAGCACCTATAGCAGCTAAACTGTGAGGAATTTGAAGATGATTCAAACTAGAGTCTCATTACATTTTGTTTTTAGATTCTAAAAATATTTTTTTCAAAAATTTTGGAATAAGATTGCACTTCTTTTTCTATCTCTCACGAAAACTGGTTTTTTCCAGAAAACGACATTTTTAAAAAGTGACGCTCACCGTATACAACATAATTTTTTTTTGTATGAAGGATAAAATTATTTTAGAATTTAGATTTGTTACTACAATATCTAGTACTTTCATTTAGTCTCATAGTTTTTATTGAATATTTTTTCCTTAATAGAGTTTCGAAGTCAAACCAATTGCAATTCAAACATAGGCGGACTATGTACAACATAAATTTTTCTATATGTATCGAAATTCAATTGTATTTTTTTAATGGATCAAGGAAATCATACCTAGCATGAACATATTTTTTTTTTAAATATTTTGATAATTTTCTATTTTTCCACATGTGCAAAATAGAGAGCTTGATTTTCGGTGAAAACCCTATGTTTAATAAAACTAAAAAACACATACATAATAAAATCAAAACATATTAAAATTATACTAGTGGGATAGCTCATTTCAAGGACTACCATAATCATTTGAAATAAATTTTAAATGAATTCATTTGATCCCCCAAAAGGCAAATCAAAAGTGATTTTTAATCAGCATTTTGATAGGTGTAAAGGAGACTCATTTATAGGTATGGTTTAAAACTAGCGAGGTTCTATCGAAGGGGCTTTGATCAAACCCTCTTTAATTGGAATCCTTGAAATGGAACTTTTAAAGGCTTAAATCATTATATTTTCTAAAAATATGTGATTTCAGCAAAAATCAGTTCCTCTCAAAAATTGTAAACCAGCTTTGTGGGATCACCCTCTGACTAGTAAACCCACAACGTATATGACTAGTAAACATTTATTTCTTTTCTTACAAACTTCTATATTTTCACATTTATTTGTTTATGTTTTCTGGTACTAATTTCATGTGTTAGTTTGTTTTAGGGGAGTTAACATAGTGTTTGTAGGTTGATTTATAGAAGACAAGCCTTCTCGAACTTTTCTGCAAGACGATTTATGAAGATAGAGAAACAAAAAATCTACTAATTAATGTTTTGTAGAACAGTTTGATGAAGACAAAAACTTAAACTACAGACAATTTTTTTGTAGGACCAGATTCGAAGATAAGTTGTTTTGAAAAAAAGAGAAACATAACAAATTGTTCAAGAGTAGATAGAAAATTGTCATTTGGGCTTTAAAACAAACCAGTGTCCTCTTTTCTTGTTTATGTTTAGATTAGAACTCGATTCAGTAACAAAAGTATCCTCTCCCCCTGTGCATTTGTGTGATCCTAGGTGTAATAGAAACTGTTACTGACTCTAGAATTTGGGTTTGCTTTGTTCGTTAAGAGTAGCCAACGTGTCTCAAACCAGTGATGAGCTTTTTCACCAAGCTACTCCCAACTGGTATAGAAATTTTAATGTTGAGGAAAATATGCATTACAGGAACTCCTACGGACCAGCTATTGATTCCCCCAATACCCTAGTGGTCCATCGAAACCTGTAGAGTGTAACCTCTACAGATTGGGATGATATTGCCTCTCACATGGCTTTCTGAATGGGTGCCCATACTAATTAGCAAACTTATTTTAGTTTAAACCAAAAACCTTCTATTTGTTGGTGCAAGAGGTCAGACTTCTGAAGCCATCTCACAATCTTACGGTTCAATAGTAGAGATGAAATTTTTTCTATGGGAGAGTCATGGGAATTAAATCTTGGATAAGATGAGAAGTGTGTGTCATGGAGGGGATCCACTGTGGTGAAGCTTCAACTAATCCACTTTGAATAGGTGTAGCTGGGGAATCCCAAGGGAGAATTCAACAAGTATTGTCACAACCAGTCTTAGGATTGTACATTTTTTCTAAAAATATACATGTTCATTATTGTCAAACCAAAACACTTTGCTTTCAATTAATTTAGATTTTCCAAAATTTGATCACGAAACAGAGTCAGCTGAAAAACCAAGTTCATCAGAAAACTACATATGTAAGACAAAGTTGCATCTACTAAATAGAAAGTCACATATAATAATTTGAGTCACATCTATTAACCAAAATCTCGCAACTATCAAAACAAATTCAATTGCTCTTAACCAGAATTTTTTGAGTCGCATCTAATATTTTGAATCGCGTGTGTTATAGAGAGTCGCATCTATTAGAAACTTAGTCACATCTAGCATAGTGAGCCATATTTTCCTATTAATAGACCGAGACCAAATTTAACTAGAAAAACCACATCTGACCTGTCGAAACACATCTATTAAGTTATGCGATGCATCTATAAAACTAAACTACATTTTCCTGTCAACATAAAAACTAGAATTCACTGTCTTAGTTTGAAACCAAATAGTCATCTCAATCTCTATTTTTTACAAGCAACCTTGGATAGAAACTAGAAAATTTCTCAAAATTTGCATAATTTCATCTTTTAGGTGTCATTCAATTTTAGTGATAGACATCTAGTTACGAAACTTAGGTGCATATTAGGATTTTTGCAAATCTTAGAATAGGCCAACTTTCTGCATATTGGAAAAACCCATGCTTCGATAGTTGTTGTCATTGAACCTAGTCACTTGTCAACAATATCTTTTGTCCTACTAGTCAATCCTTCTAGCTCATCAATATAGTTTGGGAGTTCACCTTATCTTCTGGTCTTAGTCCTACATCAGGTTTCTTGACAAAGTTAAATTGTAGCCTTGGTTAAGCTATAGGTGGTAGGTAACCTCCTCTTAAAATAATTTAGAGATAATTAATTTAGAATTTTGCATATTGTCATCTTAGCTTATCATAATTTTAGATACCCTTTATTGACCAAAAAAAATACCAAAAACAAATAGTAGCATTCATTCATTATATCAGAAAATCCCAAAAACATAGACTAGATCATATCATTTTAGACATAGTTTTGCATTCCCCCATATTGAGCAAAAAATTTCATGGTCGAAACACAGTCTAAAAAGAAATGTAGAGAAATGGTTGATCCACAAGATTTCATTAATCCCTTATCAAAAATACCATCAGAAACAATGAGGCCTCACAAAGCATTTCTTGAAAACAATTTCACTAGAGACACACATGGACAGATTCAAGTAGAAGATGTAGACGACATTGTCCAAGATCTTGAATTTGCATATTTTGTAGATGAATGTTTGACACAAGATCCCTAGAGATATCTTGCAAAATTGTTAGTAGAAGGTGCCATGCTACCTCCAGGATTTGACATCCACACACTAAAAGATTCATCTACACAAGCGACACAAACCATGACATCGAGTGTCTCTATACCTCATATTACTACAACCATACCATTTGGCATACCTACTCAAACTACCTCAACTATTCATACAACACCATTTGGTCTAACACAGGGCCTAAAATTTACTATAGGAGCATCCTCATCAAACCCATTTGTCACAAACACTAGAATTAAAAGACCCAAAATTGGTGTAAACATGACACAGGCTATACGCCAGATTAGAACCAACACTACCATTCTGCAAATAGGGGCAACACAAATAGGACATATTCCTACACCAAATCAGATTTCATCACAGAATATTCTTCTAGGACATATTCCCACACCAAATCAAAATCCATCACAAAATATTGCATTTCAAAACACTTACATCAATCCTAACAACAAAATCAACACATCTTTAACACAAGTAGATGTTCTACAAAATTAGATGCAAGCTCTCCAACAAAAAATGAACAATATGTCAATATTAGGTAAACAAACCATTTCAACACAAGATTTATGTCCATGTCCTTTTGACAAAGTGCTATACATGAAACCCTTCCCACACAGATACATTATACCGAATTTTCCTCACTATAATGGGAAGAGGAATCCTCTAGAATGGATCGGGGAATTTTCCTCATGTATGGACATCTTGTATGACCCCATGTACCTCATGAGACTTTTTTTGTGAACCCTTTTTGGGATAGCATTGGAATATTTTTCTAAACTTACATACGACATAAGATCATGGGGCGAATTAGTTGAAAAATTTGTGGAACACTTTTCCTTCAACATAGATAATGAAATCAAAATAGCTACCTTGTGTCACACCATACAAGAAGATGAAGAAAACTTCACCACCTTCTTCCAGAGATGGAGGAGTTTAGCTAGCCATTGTCTTGTTGAGATACTAGAGAAACAAAAAGTCACAATATTCCCTGAAAATCTTCATCCAAAATTGAGAAGTGACTTATGAGTACATTGTTGTACCTATTTTTTGGACTTAGTGCAAAAATGCATAATACTTCAGAAAGCCCTCATTGACAAAGGGGAAATTAAGACACTAGGTACGAATCCAGTTGTTCAACACCAAAATCCTCCCAACGATAGAAACAAATTTTGGTCCAGAAACAAAAATGTAACTAATGACGGGGTTGTTGATGCTAAGACCCTACATGCAGGACCTATCATCACACTTAGAGGTTACAACCCCTCTCATGACATGCTTAACGATGTGGATCAAAATACCAAATTTGTCCAAAATTCACAACAACAATGACTACAGAAGAGATTTCCTAAACACGAGTTTACCCCCTTGGGGGAACCAATCGAGACAGTATACAAAGAACTAATTAAACATAAACTCATAAAACATTTGAGTCCAAAACAATATGATCCTAGATAGTTTAAACCCTCATGGTGGGATGATAACGCCTATTGTGAGTACCATCAAACTAAGGGATATAACCTAAAACAATTCCAACAACTAAAGAACATCATACAAGATTTTGTTGAAGACGGAACCATAGAAGTGAATGGGAAAAAACATACCAAAAATAGTGATCACAAGGTCTTCATAGATCCATTACATGATCATGGGAAAGGAAAGGCCCCCAATTCAGGAACTAAGACTAATGCCTCGACTAACTAAGAAAATACCAAGTATGACTATGGAAAAGGTACGATCATAAATAAAATCTGAGTCACTAATGAAAATATCCATACCATTACCATAAAGAAGTGTTCTGAATGTGTTGTCAATACATGCAAAACTAAGATAACCCTTCTAGGTTCTTCATCAGAGCCACCACCATAGTCTTCCAATCCTAAGTATAATTTACTTGACCAGTTGGGGATGACCTTAACACAAATATCCATCTTGGAACTATTGACCCTATCACCTGATCATCGAGCCATTCTAGAAAAATCCTTACAAAGCACAACTATCCCCACCAACTTATATGCCAATCATTTCATAGAAATGGTAGGATATTTTACCAATTATCATCATGCCACCTTCTCTCAATAGGATTATTCAACTGAGAATACCAACTATAATGACCCACTAAACCTTGAAGTTATTTTCCATCAAATCAAAGTCAGACAAGTTTTGGTAGACAAAGGAGCAGGGTAAAATCTTTGTACCTTGAAATTGGTTAAGGCATTAGGTTTCTTGGAAGCATGCATGGACACCACTAAGAGTATAGTGATTAAGGCATACAATGATGAGGAAAGATCATCTAAAGGATTTGTAACACTCCCTATCAGAATTGGTCATGTGGTAATGGACACAAGTTTCCAAGTCTTGGATCTCACCCTTTCCTATAATATTTTATTGGGTAGACCTTGGATACATGCTAGGAAAGTCGTACCTTCTACTTACCATTAGTGTCTTAAATTCCTGTACAATGGCACAAAGATCACAATTGATGGTGATCCAGATCCTTTCTAATACTGCAAAATCCTATGTGAAATACCACAATGGAAGGTGCCAGTCAGTCAAGAGGCTTCATCCTCCACCTTATCCTTGTATGTTGATCTATTAACCCTTACCAAGTCCACTGCATCACAACCATTGTCATCCACTCCTAAGGTCAAGATCCAAGATAAGGGTTGTGGAGAATATCACATGAAAGCATCCTATTATGTTAGTCAGTTGGTTATTCTTAAGTCATATGGTTTATCCATAGCAGATAAGAAATAGTGAATTGTCACAATACATGTCCCTCCTATGATGACATTCACAAAATGGGAAGAGTTAAATAAAGAAGCTATGGACCAAGAAAATGTCACCTCCTAGTTATATAATTAGGATAATGAAAACCCTCAACCATCTATTCAAATATCTAAAGATCAATATAGAAAAGGCTTCATGATAATGCAAAAGAAAGGATATGACAAACATATTGGGTTAGGTTTACATTAGAATGGAAGGACTGAACCAATCATTATTTCACAACAACCAAAAAGCTTAGGGCTAGGGTTTCAACCGATTAGAATTGGCATTCCTAGTTCTTTTTTACCATCACAAGAGGAAGTAAGTGCTTCTAAAGACATCGAGAATCACATGAACCATTTGATCCATTCTACTATGACTCCCTTGACTTAAATGAATATGAATGGGATTCCCTTTCCTCCACTAGCATAATGGATTTAGATAAGTTATTTGGGGAAATTGACCAAATGCTAAATACCTCACCAAAATCAACTAAGTCCCATCCTCAAAAGTCCTTGTCAAAATAAGAATGGATTAAGCTTTATTATTGGGAAACCCTTGATCCCACCTCTTGGTTACCTAATGAACCATTTGTTGATGACCTAACCCTTATAGTAGTCCCACCCCAGATTTTACCTATTCCTAGGAAAAAGAACAAAAAGGAGCTAGTCCAAAAATGTTGCGATCATGTCAACCAATCTATCCTTACCTTGTCAGCCTCCACATTTGATAACTTCGATGATGACATGCTCCTCGTATATCCCTAACTTATCGATTGGGATTAAAAAGGAACCCCCATCTTAGATATATTTGAGAACGACACAACGATAGTTGAGTTTATGGGAGAACGAGAAGGCATACCTAGAGGTGATCATAAAGTTGGCTTTACCATAGACTTGGATGACATGGAATATTTTGGCGAGTCTGTTCACACCTCAAGTCACAAAAATGAAAACAATGAAAATGACAGTGTCCCTAGGTGAAAACCAAAAGGCTCCTTTAAACAAAGAAAGAGTAAAAATAAAGGACACATCCAAGGGAGAAAACATCTCTAAGGCACCCAAGGATGGAGGTTTGAACATTCTCCCAGTTGCTCAAGAAAAGTCACAAATGTTAGTTGAGGAATTTGGCGAGATCAACATAAACACTGAAGATAATCCTCAGGTAATTTAATTTACATCATATTTGATAGAGACAAATAAACTTTGCATGGTCATATGCTAGCATGCCTAGGCTGGATCCAGATCTTATATTGCATCATCTACCATTATAGGAAGGTGTTAAGACTTTCAAATAGAAGTTAAGAAAGATGCATCCACAAATCGCTGTATTAGTCATAGCTAAACTTAAGAAACTATTGGATGTTGGATTCATGAAATCCATAAACTATCCATAATATATTTCAAATCTTGTGCAAGTAACCAAACCATCTAGGGGCATCCACATTTGTATAGACTTCAGAGATATCAACAAGGCATGTCCTAATGATGACTTCCATTTGCCAAACATTGACATGATAGTGGATCTTATAGTAGGATATAAAATTCTATCCCTCATGGATGGTCTCTTTGGGTATAATCAAATCATAATTGTAGCCGAGGACCAACATAAGATAAATTTTACATGTCCATGGGGAACATATTGTTGGAACGTCATGCATCTTGGGCTCAAAAATGTTGGAGCTACATATCGATGTGTGATGACTACTATATTACATGACCTTGTACATACTCTCATGGAGGATTATCTGGATGATCTGATTTCCAATTCATTGAAAAGAACTAATCACTTGCATGTCCTAGATAAAATATTTCAAAGAACAGAAAATTACAAAGTAAGGTTAAATCCAAAAAAATGTGTCTTTGGCGTTCAATCAGAAAAACTTCTAGGATACATCATTTCTAGATGAGGCATTTAAGTGGACCCTACAAAAGTAAAGGCTATAGTGGACATGCCTCCACTAGCCAACATTAGTCAGCTAAGAACACTACAAGGGACACTATATCTAAAGTCCTCTCATTAAATTAAATAAATTAAACCTTATTTTATTTAATCTAACATGTTCCCTCTTGATTAAATAAATCAAATTATTTATTCAATAAATCATTTCCTCTCAAATTTGGAATTAAATCAATTCATAAATCTAAGTCTAGATTGTCACATCACCTAATTAGTTTAATAAAAACCACGATCAAGTTAATCCATTTCATTAAATTTCTCTAGAGAATGCAACTTCCACAATAAATCAAATACTTTGATTTATTAATTCATCTATTTTCCCTCACAAAGCATCAAAAGGGAATATTCCCTCATTTGAATTCGAAAAGGCCAAGTGGACTTGGTCCTTCCAACAAGGTATTTAAGACCTCGTACGTGTCCTTTGCATTGAGCCAAGTGGTCATAACTCCATTTGACTTCTCATCCACCTTGTCATTTCAATATTTCAAAATTCAAATTTATGCATTTATCATGCACATTGGCCAAAATATGCTCATTCCTCATCCAATCACATATGGACAAGTGGCACAATGCCATTGGATATCTTTTGTCCCACATTGCTCAATATTTCTCACCTCTTCCAAATTGAAGTCTATAAATTGGAGACTTCTCTCCTCATTTCTCATCCATAATCATATGCAAAGTTACTCTCTTCAACCTGAGAGCCAGTTTTGCCCATTCCCATCAACTATTCATCACTTTTCAAGATTTGCAACAAGGTTATGCTCAAATCTCTTTGGAGATTTGACCATTTCTCCATCACATACCATTGCTACTTAGGAATTAGGA
Organism: Sequoiadendron giganteum; assembly: GCA_007115665.2. Taxonomy (NCBI): domain Eukaryota; kingdom Viridiplantae; phylum Streptophyta; class Pinopsida; order Cupressales; family Cupressaceae; genus Sequoiadendron; species Sequoiadendron giganteum. Next base: position 791,947,556 of record CM021101.1, on the reverse strand, counting down.
AGGGCCAATTGCAACACTCCATTGGCACCAATTCCCCCCTAAGATCATCATGCTATTAGCTTAATTAGGATTTAGTTTAAATTTTGATTTCTTATATTGTGTTCTTCTTTCCTAATTTAGTTTGAATAGATGGATTTTATGGGGAATATCCCATACTTTTTTGCATGCATATGATCTAACAGCTAATGTGTTTTGTTACTCTTGTGCATTTGCAGGTTTAGGGGTTCACATTTTTGTGCTAGAAGGAGGGCAGCATCAAGAATATCATCACCTTTTTGTGAAAAATTTCGTGGTTTTCACATTTTTTGGCTATAAATAGGAAACTACACTGTGGGTAGTTCATGCAGTCCTGTATTGCACTGCAGCCCTTGAAATCCATGGTGCTATATTGAACCACAATCATTTCCCGCTTTTAATTTTCAAATTTTCCCAGACGTTACCATTTGTAAACTCTGCCACCTACTGGATTGCACCGCACCCATGGTCTCTATTTCTACAGAGCACCGCACATAGTCAACCGCGTGGCACTATATAGCACCTCCTGCTTACCAAATTGTGCCACACCTGTGAACTACGCCGCACCTGCTAACTCTGTCGTGGAGAATAGTCTGGTTTTAAATTTTGACACGTGCTTTTTGATTTTCAGACCTTTTAACTTTTCACCTATTTGCTGATCTTTTTTGCTCTCTATTTTCTGTCAGTTTGCAGGTTGGAGCAAAGGAAGAAGTTCATAATGACCTCATGTTCACCAAATCCAGAGTGATTTTAAACACTAAAGTGTTCTTCAACACTCTTTGAGAAATTTGTTAAAAATCCTTGGCCTTTGGAACACTAAATTCACTTTGGATTTAAAAAGAACAAAACAATTTATTTTTTATGACACCATGCTCATGCTCATTTTGTACAAAGTGTTTTTAAACACTAAAGTGTTTTTTAACACTCTTTAAAGAATTTGATAAGTTCATTGATTTAGGACACTAAATTTCCATTGGGTTCTAAAATAAACAAATCAAATTTTTCTTTTCAAAAGTTGCCAAGGGGCTAAAAAGAACTTTAGACAAACATACTAGATTTTGTTTAAAGGGTTAAAAAAATTGAACAAGGCAATCTCACATTTCATTTGGTGCTTAAAAAGAACTCATCATTGCTTTGAAGTCTAAAATGAACAAGTGTTTTTCATGTTTTGCAATCCTTTTCACAAGTTAATATCATTCAAAATGTGTATGCGCTTCTCTCATGCTTCATTGCGATCTTGAGAATCAAAAACATTTTGGTGATATTAGGTTGTTAAAAAGATTGCCTCCACATTTCAATTTGGGTGCTTAATAAATTGAACAAAACATGTGAGTGTGAGCCCGACATATTGCGAAGGTTTTCATTTTTTTCAACAAACGTTGTGTAAACGACGAGATATGTTAGCTCACTTTTTTTTATTTTAAAGGGCCTGCCTTGTGGGAAAAGGTAATCACCTAAGGGAATGACCAAACTAGGAACACACTAAAGCCAAGCGACTTCCAACCAGTATGTAAGTGTGGATTCTTGAGGAAAGTTCAAGAATCACGAGGATTATTCTGATGAGATGGACATAAATGGACTCTCGTCGATGTTGGATAATCCCCCATGAATGAAATGCCTGTATTAGAACCCTTTGTTTAGAAAGAGGCCAAAACCTTGTCTATCTTGTTGGTGCAAAAGGTCATGTCCTTTAAAGTTGCCCCACGTTATACATGCGGTCTTGTTGTAGAAATGGAAAGTATGCCATGGGAGATTCATGGGTATTAATGCTTGGCTGACCCGAGAAGTGTGTGTCATGGAGGGGAGCCAATGTGGTCAAGCATTTAGCCATTCACACAAGATATGCACAGCTAGATTTGTCCAAGTGGGAACCCAACAAGATATTGCCTCATCATCCTAGGATTATAAAAGTGCTTGAAAGAACAAAACACATTGCTTGGTTCTCGAAAAAACTTGAATGAAGGCCATGGCCTCGACTTATCACCAATGCATCAAGTTCTCACATCAAAATGAGGAGGTCACTATATATGGGGATCCTGAACCTTTTGCCTACTGCGAAAACTTGGAAGCCAAGTTTTATAAGATCCCCAAAGTACCCAAAAATGATGAAGGACCATCTACTTCATACATCGACCCAGTCAACCTCACTTCCACTTCTATGACAGAGACACCCGCCATCCTTGACATATCTGAAATCAAAAACATGATCCAGGACAATGGATGCGGTGACTATAGAATGAAAATAAATGCATTTTTTGTAGGAGAGTTACCACAATCTCCTAGGTCACATGGACAACCTCAGCCAGTTGAAACACCTATCCACACTATTAGGGCAGAACCTTCTGGATTTCGTCATTGGGGTGATCTTAGTCAAGAGAATGTGGATGAGGAGGACATCTCAAAAACATTATACCAAGATGAAAGGCTCACCCCCACCCTACCCATGGAGGAAACTAACAAAGGATTGCAAATGATGTTTGGTATGGGCTATAACAAGAACGAAAGCCTTGGAAGAAACAGTGATGGACGGTTGGAGCCCATCATTGTAGAAAGAAGAATGTGAAACCTTGGCCTTGGGTATACTCCTTTGAGTATAACTATACATGGTAGAGGTACTCCCAGAAGGGTAGTCAGGTCCTCTCCTCAGGTAACAACAACCACTCCTAGACCACTTGTATGCCTGGGTATCCCTCTTGATAACTTAACTTTGGACATCACCAATATTTGCGCTAGTAGTGAAAATTATGATATCATAGTAGGTCTCCCTAGGCTCTTTGAGGATTCCACCCTGCTAATGATTAGTGCCTGCACAACTGAGTCAAACCAACTAACCCACCAAATCACCTTAGTACACCCGCAACTCATCAATCACGATCAACGAGGACCACCAATTCTAAACTCATTCAAAAATGATGAGGCAATCTCATAATTCATGGAACTAAGGGATACAATTCCATCTAGAGATCATAAGGTAGGCTTCAACATCACATTAGACACCCAAGCATACTATGGGGACATAATTGAGTCCTTTAGTCACAAAAGGAAAATATCAAGAATAAGCTCGAGGTTATTGAGTGAAAACCACACTGTGGCACTCTCTAACCACAAAACAATAAAAATAAAGGACACATCCAATGGTGAAAAACTCTTTGAGGCATTGAAGGATGAAGGATTCAATCTCCCCACTAATGCTCTACATTAGGAGAAATCAGCGGTCCTAGTAGAGTAGTGTAATCCTATCAACTTGGGAATAGAGACAGAACCACAAATCACATTCTATGCTCAAACACTTCAGACAGAAGAACAAGAATTGTTGCATGCATTCTTAAGAGAAAGAAAGGAAAAATTTGCATGGAACTATGTTGACATGCTAGGTCTGGATCCTGAAGTAGTAGTTCATCATTTGGTCATTCAGCCCGGAGCAAAACCAGTTAGATAGAAGTTAAGAAAAATGCACCCACAAATAGCTCTGCTTGTGAAGATAGAATTACAAAACTCTTAGATGTTGGCTTCATAAGACCAATTGACTATCCAGAATGCGTATCTAACCTTGTGCTAGTCTCAAAACCGAATGGGGGCATCCACATCTACATGGACTTTAGAGATCTAAACAAAGCATGTCCTAAGGATGACTTTCCACTACCCAACATTGACATGATAGTGGACATGATGGCCGGACCTGAGATGCTGTCCCTAATGGATGGCTTCTCAGGATACAATCAGATAATGATAGGAAAAGAGGACCAGCACAAGAAAACCTTTACATGTCCTTGGGGCACCTATTGCTGGAATGTAATGCCATTTGGGCTAAAGAATGTAGGAGCTACATACCAAAGAGCCATGACACTGATCTTCCACGACATGATTCACAAAAATGTCAAAGATTATGTTGATGATATATTGGCCAAATCAAAGAAGAGATAGGATCACATAGGAACTCTAAGTGTAATCTTTGATAGGCTAGAACAATACAAGTTCAGGCTCAACCCAAAGAATTGTGTCTTTAGGTTACAATCAGGAAAGTTGTTTGGGTACATAGTTTCAATGAGAGGGATAGAGGTGGATCTTGCAAAAGTAAAAGGAATCCTTGAAATGGGAGTGCTAAGAACACTAAAGCAACTTTGAGGATTACAAGGTAGACTCCAGTCCATCCGGAGATTCATAGCACAACTAGCAGATAAATAGATAGCCTATTCACATCTACTCCAAAAGGGAGTCGCATTCAGGTGGGATGACAAGTGCGAACAAGCATTCAACAAAATCAAAGAATATGTACATACACCACTTGTGTTGATGCCACCAATTGTAGGGAAACCATTGATTCTATACATCTCAGCAATGATAGCTACCCTTGGTGCCCTTTTAGCCCAACATGATGAAAAGGGAACCAAGTGGGCGATTTACTATATCAACAAAAAATGGTAGGGCATGATCTCAATTACACATCAATAGAAAAGGTTTTCCTAGAACTGGTATTTGCAGCCCAAAAGTTCAGACATTACATGCTAGCTCATCAAATTAAGCTAATTGCCAAGATAGACCCTCTGAAATATCTATTGTCAAAAGCAATGCTTATACGTAGAATGGCTAAATGGGTAATGATACTATCTGAACATGATATTGAGTATGTCAAGCGAAAGGCGATAGTAGGATAAGTTATGATGGACCAACTAGTAGAAGCTCCCCTCTACACAGACAACCCGCTCGTATCAGAATTTCTAGATGAGTCTCTTTTCAATCTCAATGTAGCCGACCACTAGAAATTGTACTTTGATGGCTCCCACATGCAACATGGATCAGGATCCGGTGTGTTATTCATTACCCCGCAAGGATATTGTATACCAAGATCATATAAATTGGCACCCCCCTGTACAAACAATATTGTAGAATATGAGGCTTTAACCATAGGTCTCAAGATTGTAGCACAATGGTGAATAATGGCATTAAAAGTCTATGGAGACTCGTAGCTTATCATTAACCAAGTCAATGGTGAATATCAAGCTAAAGATGATAAGATCATACCGTACAAAAAGGTAGTAGAAAGCCTCAAGGAATCATTCATTGACATCACCTTTGAGCAAATACCGAGGGCAAACAATAGAGTAGCTGATGCAATGGAAACAATCGAATCCTTGCTAGATATCCCTCGCAATGTCTTGAAACATGAATTCCTGGTAGAGCAGCTTCTCATACCCATGTTTGAGGTACCAGAGTCAGAATATGTGTGCGAGCTCATTGGTTCTAGTTATCTTTGGTACCATGAAATTTACACCTACCTAAGGTTAGGAATCCTCCCAATTGACATCACCCCTAACCTAAAGCAAACCTTTGTTAAAAGGGCCTTACGATTTGTCATCCTAGCAGAGACCCTCTTCCGTAGAAGTATCGGTGGAACCCTGCTAAATTGTTTAAAACTTGAGGAGGCCATGACTACTCTAATTGAGGTACACAATGGCACTTGCAATTCACATTCGAGTGGTATGACCTTGGCTAAGAAGTTGTTGAGAATTGGGTACTATTGGCCGACAATGGAAAGAGAGGCACACGACTTTGTTAGAAGATGCCTACAATGCTAGCAGCACGAAGATCTCATTCATGCACCAGCTCAAGAGTTGCATCCCATTGTTACACCTTGGCCCTGTTTCACAATGGGGGCTCGATCTCATAGGTAAAATTTCACCCACCTCATCCAATGGCCATAAGTTCATTATCACCGCCACTGAATATTTCACAAATTGGGTCGAAGCAATTCCCGTGACCTACGTCATGGGTAAACAGATATCCAAGTTCATCTTGAACTACCTCATTTTCCAATACGATGTTCCTCAATCCATTATCTCTGATAATGGGACACCCTTCAAGAATCGGGATGTTCATGATTTGTGTGAAGAATTCAAAATTCGGCATCGCTTTTCCACTCCATACTATCCACAAGGCAATGGCCAAGCAGAAGCTACTAATAAAACCATTATGAAAATCCTCAAGAAAATAATCAATGACTCTGGTTGTGATTGGCATCTGTAGTTAAATCCTACCTTATGGGCATACCACACCAGCATCCGCACACTGACAGGTGCCACCCCATTCTCCTTGGTCTACAGATCAGAGGCCATACTCCCGTTTGAGATCGAGTTTCCATCCTTGAGAATATCTCTGCAAAATCTCATCACAGATGAGGAATACTAGGTTACAAGACTAAATGAGCTAGAGTGACTGGATGAACGATGCATGGATGCCCTAAATCATCTATAGATCTACCAAAATCACCTAAAATGGAGCTACAACAAGAAGATTAGGCAACACACCTTCCAAGTTGGTGACCTTGTGCTAAAAGAGAACCAAAAGAATGTGCCCAACTCAGATACAAAAGGAAAGTTTGAGCCCAACTGGCTGGGATCCTTCATCATCATCACAAGCTAAAAATTAGGGGCATAACAGCTATCAACACTAGAAGGTGAGCTGCTATAGGAGCCCATGAACAACTCTCACCTCAAAAAGTTTTATGCCTAAACACTTGCAAGGTATAGAACCGAAAAATACAAAAAAATCAGAAAAAGTCCTAAAAAAATGGTTACCTTGATGAAAACCTAGCAAACAGGCATCTTGGCGACAACAAAAATATCCAAAAAAATCAGAAAAAGGATTGAAAATAGTAAAGAAAAAAAAAAAATCGTCCTCTAGTGAAAACCACTTCGGTGGCACTTTAGACAAGTACCTCGGTGAAAACCTGGAAAAAAGGCATCAAGTGTAAATAAAGCACTCTCTATCCACCAAGATTTACATGACTCACTCACTCATCCATCCATCCACCCATCCGCTCACATCCATATCACATTCCACCATAGTACTACTTGGCATATTCCTAAGGTGAATTTGTCCTACCTTTATCGAAGAAGTCCATCGCACCGCACTGGGGGAATGTTCTTGTATCGGCATCAGATTGAATTCGTGTATGTTAATATTTTCTCAAAATTCATCAAAAAATTCAAAAACATCCAAATCATCAAAAATCCAAAAACATGTTGAAATATTAGATAATATTCAAAAATTCATCATTGAATCTTTTCAGTCTTTCACCTTGTCAAAATACGTCATCGCTGAGCTTGAACATAGGCAAGGTTGATCTTTTGATCATCCCCCGAGACAGTAAGGTCGGTCCTTTAGCCGTTCATCACGTTGACAATCTGTTTTCCCATCTAGTCTACAGTTAGGTCAGTCCTTAGGCGTCTGTTGCAATGGCAATTCGTTTTCCCATCTATCTCATCATTGAGTCAAGTCTGTCATCGATCAAACTATGTGGTCTCTACATATATAACGTAGGCAAGGCTAATCTATGGATCAGCTCCTGAGACCCCTAGGATAGGTCGTTAAGTTAGTCCTTTCGTCGTAAAATCTCAAAATACCAAAAATAGCCTCAAAATATCTAAAAATCCAAAATGGTGCATCCATTTCATCTCACTCTCACCTGCGATTTCCATCACTCATAATAAAAATCAATTGTCGCCTTCCCCCTTTGGTGAGTCAGTCAGAAGCAAGTCTAGTAGGTTTAGAAGTGAATGCTCTAAACGTCAGTGTCTTTAAGGTCTAAGTCAGTAAGCAAGCAAGTTGGTCAACTTGGAATACCAATAGCTTATTACCCAATCTGTCCCATCAAAACCCTGATCACTACATGTCCTAGGATGAAGCTTTCTTGCGATGGACATAAGCATCAGGTACCCCATGGTAGTTAGTCTTGGCTAGCGGTATGAAGAACATTAGTTTGTTTGTTTGCTTTATCTTGGTCTTTATAACTTATCTTATGCTACACCTATTTCAAGGACCTCTTGATGATGCCTAGATAAAATGGGTTTAGAGAGAAAGGAATGGGGCAATGATCATTATCTCTTTATTTTTTATGCTTGTGGGATACTCCTATAGAATAACTTAGTCATATATGTTTTGTTTGGTTTGTAGAGAGGATGTTTTAGATATCTTGTTGACCACATAGGAAAGCTTGTTTTTTTCTATTTTGGTCTAAGATGTTTAGAATGTCTGAACTACATCCTGAATAAAGTATGTATGTTAAAGTGTGAACAAGAATACTCCTATTTGATTGTCGAGTCAAAGTCTATCACACTAGGTACCATGCCATCCTGGTCCTTCATACCTTGATGCATCATACCTATGTGTGTTGTCAAACATAACACAATTGACCCTTTGAAAATCCCAATTCCTAGCAATGCAAATTGCCATCACCATTCTAACTAACTCATTAATTCTACAATTCTTCTATCCTCCTTCCACACTAACATGGTATCATAATAGTAATCAAAACATCGCCAATGCATACACCCTGCATCCACATAAAAAAAACACATTGCATCATATCATTATCATAAGTTACAAGGAATAACATAAATTTGTTATTCTAAGCATCTTAAGAAAGCATTACATCATTACATCAAACATAATCATTTGCATCCATTTTCATTTGCATATCATTACACCATCATTAAAAAAGCATGAAAAATATACAAAAAAAATGCATCCATTACATACATTGCATCACATAAGCATAGAAACATCTCATAGCATCATACATTTGCATAATCATACATCTGCATGTATCATACATGTGCACCATACATATCATAAAGGGCGAATCATCTCATATTTATCATAAAAAAATATTGTTATGATACAAATAGGATCAAGTGTACATCGAATACATTGTACAATAAGGCCAAAATACTGTAGCCCATATAGAAAAAATACAAAAAACTATCTATGATCAAAAAGGGGGGCTAGCCCTATTGGTTGCTGCCCTCTCCATCTTGTCTCTCACCATGAGCCTCTATCGGCCGCCTCCCTATCTACTGAGAGAAATCTGGCACTCTGTCTACTGATGGCACTACTTGTCGGTAGTGCTGCCGATAGTACTTGGCCTCTCTGATGGCATCCTTGTACTCCTGAATGTCAACTGATCGACCCCAAGAGGTAGAAGCTATACTCTCCAGCTGTCAACGTCAACCAATCTCTTGATCCTTCTCAGATTGTGCTTGGTCCCTCTTAGCGGTAACAACAACAACCTGCTACCATGCCTTATCCCACTATGCTGCCAGAACTTGTACCTGGCCCTGCAATTGCTGAATCAGTACATCCTGGGGATCTAGCTAACCCACTGGCTATCCTATTGGCTATGCTATTGGCTAGTGCTGAGGACCTACCCTCAGATTACCATCTTGATCTCCTACTTGGGGAGGTTACTGTTGTGTTGGAGGGGGTGTCTGATGAGGACATGGCCCACCTCCTCCTCTGCCCCATCCTTTGCCAACTATCTGGTCCCTGGGTCTGCATCATGGGGCAGCTGCACCTAGAACTGTCAATCTAAGTGGAGGCCTGAACCATGCCCTATAGGATGGATTGACCCCCACATTTTCCAGCCACTAATCATATCGCCATGGTCGGGTCACCAACTTCCTGAATGAGGATATCACCTCAATTGCCGAGATGGGTTGACCCCATGCTATCTCTCTAGTAGTATGAGCAAAGATGGCCACATACTGGTCATCGGGCCTGTCCTGTACCTCCCCAAACTGTCGGACAAGCCTGTCGGGAAGATACCTCTCAATCATGGTGTGCTCTTGACCCTACATCCATCTATCCTATCTAGCATAAAAGAGTTGATCGACATCATCAAACCATGGGCCAATGCCCATCCAGGGTCTCCAAACGAACTCTCTCATCTCATTGAGAACTCGCCGCCAGTGCGCAAGACCACCTGTACCAGTGTGTGTAAAATGAATCTCTGCCCCGCCATACCACGAAATGAGAGGATCATCTATCTCAAGGAGAAATGGTGTAACATCTGGATGAAGCACTGAGATCCTCTCCCATTCCCAGATGTGTAGTAGGGTGACTCTAGCCCCAAGCAACCTACTCCCTAGGTAGGTGAACTCATGAAGTTCCCTGCAGAGGGATGCCAGTAATACCAGTCCCCAAGAAAAGCACACTTTATGGTGAACCATATGATCCCATGCCAGTCCCCATCCTGGACTAAAGTATCGGCCCTGTCGATTGGGTATCACAAGGCCTAAGATGATGGCAACAATAATCAATCTATAAGCAGGCACGTTGCTAGGATATCTCTCTAAATCAATCTAACCATCAATAAACTCAATCTCGTCAAGCTCCATAACCCCATAGCAAGCATCTCAGCCAGCATCCGGATCATACATAATTCGGGCTCCATGAATTGGTAATCAGAGGATGCACCATACATCCTTGAGGGTAATAGTAACCTCATCGGTAGGAAGATGGAAGGATGAGGTCTCGCTATGCCATCGCTCGGCCAGGGCCATCATCATGCCTAAGTGTGCCCGAACAGGAGGGATGTACGCAACATACCAAAGACCAAGGGCACCAAGGTGCTCCTAAACCAACTCATGCATATCCTACAATCTACTAAGTACTGGCCATCTATACTCCCAAGAGTAATGTACATCAAGCTCCTCCTGCAAAAGCAAAGCCATCGCATCAAAAAATAAACCTTTTTGCATCTCGCACTTTTTTTTGCACCCAAAAAAGCAAATGTGGCACTGTTTGCGGGTGCGGTGTAGTTTGGAAAATCCCAAACTGCACCACCGCAGTAAGGTTTGCATTTCTCATAGTTTCAAAATGGCTCGCACGGTGCCATTCACATATGTGGTCCAATATATGGAAAACCCTAGTTTTCCTGACTACATTGTGCGGTGGAATATGCACTTGCAGCGGACTTTGACCCACAAAACCCTAATGTCCAAACTGGAGTGCGTGACACACTTAGAATATGCGGTGCAATACAGGACCACGCAATGCCAATAAAACATTTTCAGTGGCACCATATAGCACCGTGCAACTTGTATGACACCTCGACCCTATTTAATGCACGTAAAACAAGAAAAATAAAAGTTGGATAGGGGTACATACCATGGGTCCTGTGCTAACTGGCCGCTGGTGCACTCGTACTCTCTCTGACACATGCTTGGGAAGCTATTGTCGTGCCATTTCAACCAAGACTCAGAGCTCAAAGAGTGAAATTTCCTAAAGGCTAAAATTGCAAATGCATTGAAACTGACCCCTTGAGGTCTATTTAAGCCTGAAAATTAGGGTTTTTTGACCTAATTTTACCTTACAACAAGGGTTTTGTTCCCCCGAACCCGTTTTCATCCAACCAAGAGTCATTTTGCATCCCTTTTGGCATTTTAATCCATTTTTCTAGCATTTTGGGGCATTTCTGGCCTGTCAGGCACCTTGTCATCTTTTTCGCGAGATCATCCAAAAAGTCAAATATTTCATCCAATCTCTCGAGGGGGAAATATCCAGCAATATCCTTCCACTAGGACAATAGTGGGGCATCTGAAAAAATTCAAGAAAATCCTGAACCATTGATCACAACAGTTTATTCTTTGAAACAATGCAACAAGTACATTCTTTCAAAAAGGGGAAAAATGTAGACATGGAAAATGTACAAGTTCATTTTGGCACACTTGATCCCGATTACTAACAACAGTTCTTCTTAAATCACACTCTCAACATTTCATCGTAATTGTATCCCTTAATCTAATGAATCACTATTTATCTGATTAAGTCTATCACCTCCTCTGATTAAATTAATCAATTTAATTTAATTAACCTAACATATCTGTTTAATTAAATAAATCATTTTATTTGATTAAATTATCTAAATTCCTCTCATTAAATTAAATAAATTAAACCTTATTTTATTTAATCTAACATGTTCCCTCTTGATTAAATAAATCAAATTATTTATTCAATAAATCATTTCCTCTCAAATTTGGAATTAAATCAATTCATAAATCTAAGTCTAGATTGTCACATCACATAATTAGTTTAATCAAAACCATGATTAAGTTAATCCATTTCATTAAATTTCTCTAGAGAATGCAACTTGCACAATAAATCAAATACTTTGTTTTTTTAATTGATCTATTTTCCTTCACAAAGCATCAAAAGGGAATATTCCCTCATTTAAATTCGAAAAGGCCAAGTGGACTTGGTCCTTCCAACAAGGCATTTAAGACCTCTTACATTTCCTTTACATTGAGCCAAGTGGTCATAACTCCATTTGACTTCTCATCCACCTTGTCATTTCAATATTTCAAAATTCAAATTTATGCATTTATCATGCACATTGGCCAAAATGTGCTCATTCCTCATCCAATCACATATGGACAAGTGGCACAATGCCATTGGATAATATTTTGTCCCACATTGCTCAATCTTTCTCACCTCTTCCAAATTGAAGTCTATAAATTAGAGACTTCTCTCCTCATTTCTCATCCACAATCATATGCAAAGTTACTCTCTTCAACTTGAGAGCCAATTTTTCCCATTCCCATCAACTATTCATCACTTTTCAAGATTTACAACAAGGTTATGCTCAAATCTCTTTGGAGATTTGACCATTTCTCCATCACATACCATTTCTACTTAGGAATTGGGAAAGGGCCAATTGCAACACTCCATTGGCACCAATTCCCTCATAAGATCATCATGCTATTAGCTTAATTAGGATTTAGTTTAAATTTTGGTTTCTTATATTGTGTTCTTCTTTCCTAATTTAGTTTGAATAGATGGATTTTATGGGGAATCTCTCATACTTGTTTGCATGCATATGATCTAACAGCTAATGTGTTTTGTTACTATTGTGCATTTGCAGGTTTAGGGGTTCACAATATGACATCCAGTATGTGGAGCGAAAAGCTATAAAAGGGAAAGTTATTGTTGATCAGTTGGAAAACGCACGAATTAAGGCTGACCATCCTTTAGTTGTAGATTTTCCTGATGAGTTCATCTTCACCATTGACAAAAGAAGCACATGGAAATTATACTTTGACAGGTCCCGTACTAGTCGTGGTTCAGGAGCAAGTATATTGTTTGTTACACCACAAGGCAACACTATTCCTAAGTCATTCATAATTGTGTTCCCTTGCACAAACAACATAGCAGAAAATGAAGCACTTGTGATAGGACTAAAAATGACAATCCAATAGAAGATTAAACATTTACATGTTTATGGAGACTCTCAACTGGTAGTCCAGAAAGTTAATGATGAGTATGAAACTAAAGATGAGAAACTTGCCCCCTACAAGTGCATGGAAGATAGTTTTAAGTAGTATTTTGATAACATCAGCTTTCAACAAATACCCCACATTCAGAACAGGGCAGTAGATGCTATTACAATCATTGGTTCATTATTGGATATACCTAGCAACGTGCCTAAATTTGACTTTTTTTTCAAATAACTTCTAGTCCCTACCTATGATGTCCCTGATTCTATGATGGTGTGTACAATTATTTGTCCCACTTCCCCCTAGTACAAGGACATATATGACCACCTCCATGCCCAAATCCTACCCTTAGACCTATCAAATAACCAACATAGCACATTTATGTGTAAGTCTTCCAAATATACCATCATTGGATATACCCTTTATATACATGCCTTAGATAATACCTTGTTGAGATGACTCGATGCTGAAGAAGCACAAGCAACCTTACATGTGGTACAGGATGGTATATGTGGATCCCATTCTAGTGGTCCTACCTTAGTCAAGAAAATTATGAGACTAGGCTATTATTGACCTACCATGGAAAAGGACTCATATGTCTTTGTCAAGAAATGTCGACAATGTCAGGTACATAGAGACTTGATACATGCACCAACATAGGAGCTCAGGCCAATAACTTCACCATGGCCTTTTTCCCAATGGGGACTTGATCTCATAGGTATGATACATCCTCCATCTTTCGATGGACATAAGTTCATCATTACCGCAACTGAATACTTCACCAAGTGGATTGAGGCTATTCATATCACCTACATTACCGACATGTAAATTTCCAAGTTTATCCTAAATTACATCATTTTTCAGTATGGTGTCCCTCAATCCATCATCATGAATAATGGCCTCCCATTTATAAACCAAGAAGTCTTTCATCTCTATGAAGAACTCCATAGCGAAACATCACTTTTCCATCCCATATTATCCACAAGGTATCGGCCAAGCAGAGGCATCTAACAAAACAATCATCAGAATACTCAAAAAGACTATCAATGACGTTGGTCATAATTGGCATTTATAACTTAACCCTACCTTATGGGCTTATCGCACAAGCATCCATACTCCCACCAGTGCCACTCCATACTCCTTGGTATTTGGTTCTAAAGCTATCTTACCTATTGAGGTCAAAATTCCTCCCCTAAGGGTATCTTTGAAAGGTCATATTGATGATGAAGAGTACCATGTGTCAAGACTACGTGAGTTAGAATTCTTAGACGAACGAAGAAAAAAGGCTCTAGATCATCTTCAAGGATATTAAAACCATCTTCGTCACATCTATAATAGGAAAGTTTTGAATCACCACATTTCCATTGGTGACTTGGTCTTAATGGAGAATCCAAAGAATCAAGCTGAAAGAGAAAAACCAGGCAATTTTGAACCAAACTGGTTAGGGCCTTACATTGTTACAAAAGCTTTTGGATTAGGAGTGTATCAACTCTCAACCCTTGAAGGAAAACCACTTTGATGACCAATCAAAAACTTTCATCTGAAGAGGTTCTATGCATAGCTTCTGAGAGCCTTGTCTTAATAAAAAAAAAATTGTTACCTTAATTAAGACCTAGCAAATAGGTGTCTGTAACACCAAAAAATATTTTTATTTTTTTTTGAAAAATCAATAAATAGTAAAGAGAAATAATTCACCCAATAGTCAAAACCACTTCGATGGTACTTTGGATAAGTACCATGGTGAAAACCTGGAAAAAAAATGCCATGTGTAGTTAACTTCGCTCCTTCATCTACCATCATTCCAATCAAAATTTTCCACCATCACCCATAATAAGTGGTTGCCCTTACCATAACTTGGAATGATTGACATCAAGTCCACTCCATCTCCCCATCCCATCCTATTGATCTTATACCCGACTGGGGGAAAATCCTCAACCTAAGTCATTTGGGCCTTGCACTCACTCATCCAAGGTCACAAAATGTCCAACAAAAACTCAAAAAAATCATAAAATGCCTTGCAAAAAACTCAAAAACATCATAAAATGTCCTGAAAAAAATCAAAAAACATCATAAAACTCCAAAAAGACAAAAAAAATCAAAATATATAAAAATCCCAAAAATAGATTTAGAGTCATTTGTGTCAAGTTAGTCATAGACATAGTCAAACTATGTTGCCTCTATGACTAGATGTAGGCAAGGCCATCTAATGATGTTCCCCCGAGGCATTAGGTCTATATTTCTAGGTTTGTCACATATCACACACATCAGATCATGACTCATTCTTTGTACATGTCAAATTCGTTGGTTGTATCCAACTACGAGGTCTCTACCTATATAACATAAGCAAGGTCATCCATTGATGAGCCCTCAAGGCCACACTAGGTCAGTCCATTAGGGTTTATCATATTCACTATCACACACATTAGATATCATCAAGTTAAGTAAATCTTTTTTAGTTAGTTCTATCAATCAAAGTCTAGTCAAACTACAAGGTCTCTATGTGTATAATGTAGGAAAGGCCATCAATCGATGAGCCCCTGAGGCTACACTAGGTTAGACCTTTAGGGTACATCATGTTGATCAACATAACAAACAATGGTCAGAACACCAAGACAAGTCACACATCAACAAAGACAAACAAGTCAACAATTTCATTAAGTCAAACCAAACAAATTGCCAAAACAATCAAACTTATGTCTTATACAAGATGTGTCCTTCTTGACAATAGACATCATGAATCATCATAGCCTTAATGCAGCTTATCACATGAATGACATTAGACTCAATGTCTTATATGGTACTTGTCTTTCTAAAACCAGGCTTTTTCATGCCTTACATAGATAGTCACAAAGTTGAAACCAGAATCAACATCTTATACGATATGTGTCATCCCTAACATCAGGATTTATGAAACAATCAAATTATCAAACAAGCAACAATAGATCAAATTTTGGCCAATATTTTTATTGGTTTTTTGACATTTATGGCTTATTTGGTTTTATCTTTTTGGCTTTGTCTTTGAGTCTAGTTACTAAGCTTTCTCGATGATGTCCCATGAAGGATTTAGAGAAGCAAGGACATTTGAGCACTATTTTTCTTTGACTCATGTCTATAGACTTTCTTTTAATTGGTTTTCAAGTCAGATTACTAGCTTTCTCAAGGATGTCCCATGAAGGATTTAAAGGAGCAATAATGTATCTTGAATCTACCTTTTTCTTTGATTGTTGTCTGTGGTTTTTCTGAACAAAAATACTCGAGCAATTTTTCCCTTAGTATGAGTCTAGAAACTCCTTGTTTGTGAATGCCTATTTTAGTAATTGGATGACTTTGTACACCTTGGTCTATCTCATATCATTGTGTTTACTATCCATTTGTTCCATGTCTTGCCCAATGATTATTTAATGCAAGGCTTAGTTTGTATTTGGCAAAATATTGAATATTATACATTCTACTAATACTCATTTTTTTCAATACTAAAACTTTGAATAATACATGCTAACATTGCTTCTATCCTACATAATGACGGATTCTTGTGACACACAAAACAGAAAAAATTAGGTAATCTACATGCATTCAATTTACAACCATATTGTAGACATCATCATATGTACATAGTAATATATATTGCATTTCAAAAACAACACAAAAATATGCATATCCATCACATCTAGACGTACATGCTATCTATATTGTAGATACATCTACATGTCATTATAAATAATAATAGCATCACATTGCATCTCATATTCAGAAGCATAGAATACAGTCATAACATGTGTTAATACTATGCATCCATCATCATATAAACACATCATAGGAAATGAAACATCATAATGTAAACATTATAAATCACATCATAGACATACATCATGTAGAAAATTGCATAATCATGTAGAAAACTACATAATCATATGGAAAAAACTACAAATCATATGAATCACCACCAAAAATGATATATATATCACTCAAAATAATATGTGTCATAGTATAATGTTAGAATGTATTAATACAAAGGGAGCTCGCAGGCTCTATAATCAAAATAAAAATTCTACAAAAATAAACATTTCACTATCTAGTACTCCCACTGATCCCATATGGAGTCTAAGGGGATGACTGTCGATGATGCACTCTCTATGTTGAAGGAGGCCTATCATATGGTCCTATCCTGGGTGGACCTGCCACATCATATGTGCTCTATGTCTGACTGTGAGTCCTACTCTAGGAACTACCACTATGTGCCTATGAATAACTAGGAGCTCTCCTCTCAGACGGTACCTTCTCCTCATACAAATCCCTATAATACCTCTCTCGCTTACTAGCCCTGACTAACTCCCATGCTATGGCTGCAACTAGCCCAATACATAATACCCTCGGCTCAGTAAATCTAGCCTATGTCTCCTATTGTTGGATGACTACCTGATCCTTGTCCAAAAGGGCACTATCCCTCTCCATCCGCATAGCATCTCACTCTATAGTCACAAACCTTACCCTCTCCTTCAAGGCCTCTACACATTCCTACAACTCAAAAACACTGGCCCTAGGAGCCTCTTCATCCTGTTGTTTTCTCTCTCCCACCTCAGCATCCCAATCCTCCATAATCCTATCCTAGAGCTCCCTCTCCTACTCCCCCTTCACATCCTCCTCCTCCTCATCAACACCATAACCTGCTAAAATTCCAAGAACATCAATATCCATATCCTCCCTCCTGGCCTCCTCCTTTGCATGCTCCTCCCCTACTACCTCCTCAGCTACATGTTCACCCCCAATCTATGCCTCTCCTCCTCCACCAAGGTCTAACATGGCAATATCCTCACCCTTTCCCTCTACCTCACGAAAAAGTGATAATCCACCTCCTCTCCTACCTCATCGACCTCATGAACCACCTCTACTACCTTTGCCATCATCACAACCTCCTCTACCACCCTTACCTCCCACCATGCTGACCTCTGGGCCTAGTACCCTATCTCTCAATTAGCACCAGCTGATCTAGATCTATATAAGGAATAGGCCAGTGCTCTGCCCACCAAACATCATATTCTATTGTCATGTAGGGATCTGCCACACCACCCCTCCATCCCCAGTATATATGTTGTAGATCTTGAATGTCTTCCTCTACGGTAGCTACAGGAATCATGGGAACCCACAATGGAACCTCTCTCGAGGAATGAGAAAACTCAGCTCGCCCTTGAGGCTCATCCTGCACCTTGTCAAACTGTCTTAATAGTTGATCCAACAAATGCCTCTTAATAATGTGCACACTAGACATTGTCTTGCCAATCAAATACTGAGTTTGTCTACAAAATGGAAAGTGTTTTTCCTCATCTGTCCAATGACCATAGTCAATATATGGCCTCCAAATAAAATGAACAAGAGTATCTATATCATGTCTCTAATAACTGGTATCACCAACATGACTCTGGGTAATGTTCCCCAAATAACAAAAAAAATATGGTGATCTAACATCAAGATTAGAAGTAACTAGGGGACGAAATAGAACAATGTGTTCCCACACCTGGACCATAAGTAGGGTGGTACCAAAGCTCATCGAATGTGCATCTCTATATGAAATTTCATTCAAAATAATATATAACATGGACAATAAATATTGTCCCCATGCATATACTACTTCTTGCTCTAACATGCCTACCAACATCTCTCCCCACCCAATAGGAAAACTATGACCTCGATGGTCAAGAAGAACAATACCCACAATCAATGTACAAAGCATACAAT
Organism: Sequoiadendron giganteum; assembly: GCA_007115665.2. Taxonomy (NCBI): domain Eukaryota; kingdom Viridiplantae; phylum Streptophyta; class Pinopsida; order Cupressales; family Cupressaceae; genus Sequoiadendron; species Sequoiadendron giganteum. Next base: position 791,928,756 of record CM021101.1, on the reverse strand, counting down.
CAATACACTCATATCTCTCTTCTATTAAATTCCATCTAATCTCATAATGCTCAATGTTGAACTGTCTAATATCATCATAGACATAGAATCTAGTGATCTCACTATATACTCTCTGAGTATCATACATCACCATCTCACCTCTAATAGGAAATCTTAGGATCCTATAGACATCCTCTAAGGTGACTGTAGCCTCTCCGGTAGGCAAATGAAAAGAGGCGGTCTTAGAACGCCACCTCTCACAGAGAGTAGTCAACATACCTCTATTTTCCCAAATAGTGGGCATGGTGCAAACATGGTCCAAACCTAATCTCCAAATCAGACGTGTCTCAACACTCTATAAGTCATCTCGAAGCTCATATGTTGTCGGTCATGACTCCTAGGTGTATATCATATCTAATACAACCTGAAAAAGAATGAAAATACTATGTGTCAGAAAGCAGAACATTCATTTTTTGCATCACAAAAATTCTCAAAAGTTTGACAGTCAAATGCGTCGCTTCAATATCAAATGTGTTGCAACATCTCAAATGTGTCATTATAATTTTCATATGCAGTGAACAATCTCAAATTCATCACATATGCATGCATATGTGTTCGTTGCTACATTTCAAATGTGTGACAAAATAAAACTTACCTACCTATCAGACATATGCGTCATTTCTTTGCAAATATGGTGCACTTATTACTATCAATCCTAACATGCAAATGCGATAAAAAAAATACAAATGTGATGCATTAAAGTACATGTAACATTGAAAAAATAAAATGCGATGCAATTATTCACATGTGGTGCAAACTAAATCACATGCGTTGATTCCCTAAAATGACCCCAGGTCATGAAAGGCCAAGGGAAGTATGGCTTCCCTAACTTCAAGGAAGGTTAGGATAGGTAGGATGAGAATGATGAGGACTATAAGTTCATTTGATCACTCTACAAACCTGAGATTTGAGAGGATACTAAGTGAGTCGGTTTTAAGGTCGACTCCATGTCTCAGATAGCTCTCTGTCAGAGGATAGAAGTGCAGTTCTAGGATGACAATGCGGAGCTCTGGCATCTCTCAAGTGCGCTAGCATCCATACAGCTAGAAAACAATAGAGAAAAGGTCTAACCTTTAAAAGACGGACTAACAAACTAGTTTAAGAACTTCTAAAGGTGTAAAATAAGACAATGAAGTACAAAATTTGAAGATGAATGTGATAAAGAAAGTAGATTACCACAAGAGTGATGAAGATGATCTCACACAAAAATCTTTTCACCATCATGATTCAAGATTTCTCCACCTACACACAGAAAAGAGGGAAAATGTCGAGGGGCTGTATAGGGTTCTACCTCAGTTAGAACCCCGTTTTGTTGATTCCACCTCCACAGACAACCAAGATTACAATGATGTAGAAATAAAGTGATAAACAGAGAATACAAGAAAATTACACCAAAATAACTACAAACAAGTATGCGCTAACTCAACCAAATGATAGAGAAGATAAGAGGATATTACCCCCTTCATCCAAAGTATGCAAGGCTAGTGGAGGAGGAATATGAGAGGGACTCAAGCCTCTATTGTAAGGGATTCATCTTGTGCTTTCTCTATTGAAGTGATGGAGTGGTAGATTTCTGTTATGAAGTGTGAAATACTACTACAAAGATTGAAGTGAATGCTCAAAGTGTGTAGAGATTATGTAGGCTTCAACCAAAGATGAAAATGGAAGAATGAATGGAGAATATGAAGAAGGAATCGAAGGAAATGACCATATTCGGGTTGGTTAGCCAAAGAAAGGCATTATACTTTGAATCTCAATAGGAAGTATAATGTTTATGTAGACTCCAGCTGCAAGAATCTACCAGGGACATAAGCACACCATGCGGACATCTACACACCAGGCGAACGTCCTTGAAAAAAACACCTGTACCGACACACAAACTAGGCACCAAGTATGATGTGAACATCAGGCTTATGTGGAATTACGCCTTCGTATTTGGTTTTCTAAAGTGGAGGAGGTCAAAAAGGGGAATTTTTATTAGTGGTGCAAATTTTCTCCTATACAATGGTAAACCCTAAAAGTTTACGACTATCTACTCCAATGACACATTTTTTTGGATTTAAGTGCATGTTATACTTATGCATTCACTCAAAGATTTTTTTGAAGAACATTCACATTATCTTGTCGGGTTAAGCATTTAGCTAGAATTTCATAAACATAATCTTCCAAGATTTTATGTATATAATCATGAAATATTAATGTCATTGCTCTTTGGTAAGTAGTGCCTACGTTCTTTAATCCAAAAGGCATCATAACCCAACAAAATGTTCCCCAAGCAGACATGAATGCAATTTTGTATTGACCTTGTGGGTTGATGAAGATTTGATTATATCTAGAAAATCCATCCATAAAGGACAAAAAATCATGTCCAATAGTTGAATCCATGATCATGTCGATATTAGGAAGAGGAAAAACATCCTTTAAAGAGGCTTTGTTCAAGTCACAAAAATCCATACATGTTCTAACACGATTATTGGGTTTAGCAACAGGAAAAATGTTTGATATCCAAGGAGAATAATCGATAGGTCAAGTGAAACCTACATCAAGGAGTTTTTCAAGTTCTCCTTTAGCATGAAAGGCTATTTTAGGGTTCATCTTTCATATCTTTTAGTGAATGGGCTTAGCATTCTCAACAAGAACAATTTTATGAGTGACTATCTTAAGATCTATTACTGGCATATAAGAATATTTCCAAGAAAAAATTTCAATAAAGTTGTGAAGCAATGTGGAAAGATCCTCTTGTTCTTCATCTTCAAGGAAATTCCCAATTTTAATGACTTTATTTTATCATCGATCTACATTAGTATATCAATTGTATCCCCTAAGGGGAGTGCATTTGACTTAGGAAATTATGGATCATAGGGTTCCATGCTTGTGGGAGTTTCATTAATGTCAATAACATTGATCACAGAACTTATCATAGCACAAGAAGCATTTCTCTTGGAGATAGAAGTCTTAGCCAAAGAACCTAATAGGTGTTCCAAAGATTCATCATCATTAACATATTCGATTGGTGGGGAATCCATATCAAGGAATTCAAGATGTTTGAGCATGAGATTGATTATTGGTTCACATTTGATAATGTTGATGTTGAATGCTGGTTGTTGATTTTATTTTGCAGTTTTAGAAAAGGAAAACCCTAAACTAGTCTTAGTCTCTTGTGTATTAGGTTAAATAGGGACTCAAATTCCTTGTTCATGTTTTCCACATCCTTTCCCATTGTATCCTAATTTTTTCACAAGATCCTAGCCTCGGCCATAAATTCTTTCTATTTCCTATGGGTTGGGTGGTTGTTGGTAATCTATCTCATCAAAATTTTTTGTGTATGTTGTGTGTTCTTCAAAAGGATATGAGGTAGATGTGTGGGAAGGTTTTTCTTCATTCTAGGTAGAGAGGATTTCTAATTGTTCTTGTTTGACATCCCCATTTCGTGTGATTATGTACTCATCCATGAATGAAGGTGTAAATTATGATGATCCCAAATCATCACCAAGTAAGTTAGACTTTGATTCTTCTTATTGGGGATTATTCTTAAGAGGTGCTATGTTGGAGGTGGGAATCAATGTGTGGAGAGGAATTTTTGTTCCCTTTCCAAGTTGCAAGTAACTTTCAAGCTGAGGGTCTATGTCAATTTGATAAAATTTATTGTTATAGACATATTTCATTTTTCTATGAAGAGTCAAGGGTACCACATGGATCTCATGAATCCATGGTCTTCCCAAGAGGAGATTATAGGAAAGGTAATAGGGCATGACATGAATAGGAGTTTTTAGTGTAACCATTCCAATGATAATAGGTAGAGTAATGATACCAAGAGGTTCCTTTGTAACATTGTCAAATCCTCTAATGGATAAGGAATCAAATTTAATTTGTGATTTATCCACACATAATCTATCAAGAACATTCTCATTGCACACATTAAAGGTAGAGCCATTGTCAACAAGGGTCTATTTGATGCCTATTTGATCGTACTGAGCTATTATCATAAAGGCCTCATTTTGCTTGTGTAAGTCTAATGGAGGGAGCTCATGTTGATAGAAGGTAATTTCTACATTGACTATATTCATTTCTTGTATTAGATATACCACATCATTAGCATTCATACTAGGAGGGACCACTATTTTCTGCAATGTATTTTGAAGCATAGAATGATAGTTGGGGGAGTTTTGGAGAAGATCCCAAAGGGATATCTTGACAGGAGTATTCTTAAGTTGTTCAACGAGATCATACTCCCTAAGTTGTGAGTTTAAATGAGGGGCCATAGGTAAGATGGGATTGGGTAAGGGTAATGGTGTTGAGGTGGATTGTTGGGGGTGTGGGCTATTTCTAGTGTAATGAGTGTGAGCAAAAATCTTGTGCTTGGGTGGGTAAAGGGTAAATTTAGGTTTGGATGGAGTTTGAAGTTTAGGATATGGTGGGTAGAGAAAAACATGAGGTTGAATTACATTGACATATTTTGTTTGAGGCTGCTCACAACAAACCTTAGTGGATGAGTTAGGTGAGATGAAGTTGCAAAGAGCTTCATCTAACATACCCATATCATCATAGCTAAAAGGTCTGGGAGATAGGTTATCAATGGTTGGTTGGGGTTTGACATCACAAACCTTAGTGGATGAACTTAGTGAGAGGAAGAAATGTAGAGCTTCATCTAACTTATCCAAGATATTACTACTGAATTTTTTAGGTGATATGGCTTTCCTATAGTGAAGAAGTGTGTGCATTGTTTCATGTGATGTTTCTAAGGTTGTCTTCATGTTCTAATGAATTTTCTTTAAATGAACTAGGAACTAATACTAAAAATGAAAATTGAAAATATCTAATTCTATTCAAAAATGCCATCAAAGTAAAAGATGCTTATGATAATTATAACCATATAATGAAAAGTAACTGAATTTAAATAGAGAATCAACTAGAACAAACAAAAACTTTTGAAAATAGAAAAGAAATGCAGAAATCACTAATGCAAACTGAGCAATGGGACTAAGTCACCCAAGGCGACGAATTAGTCACAGTAGGGGTATTTTGGAGTTTTTCTTTAGTTTTTTGATGAAAAATAATGTATTCTAGATTGTAGAGTGTAGGTCTAAAGTGTATATGGATATTTTCTCTATCATGCAAGGAAATAAGATGCAAAAATGAACTTTTCACTAATGCAAAGTATGAAACCCTATGATGCAAATGTAAACAATGCAACAAGCAATGAAAGGTTAATAGAAAAGGTTCCTAGGATGAAACTGGAGGCTAGATCAAAAGTAAGATGTTTCTAAATGCAGGTTCACCAAAATGAACCAAAAATTTTGGGGGTAAAAGAGTAGCATTCCCCAAGGGCTTCTAGGGTTTTCACCTAGAAGGGAGGGGTTTCTCTTTCACACCCAAAATTTGGGGTTTCATTAAATGTTAGGGGTTTAATTTGATTGATAGTTTCCTATATGAAGTGTCCCAAATGCAATAGATTATAAATGAAAGAAAGTTAACTATTGAATACAAGCTAATGAAATATAAATTGTTTGGAAACACATTACTATATACAAAAGGATAGAGTAAAAACTACACAAGACAAGGAAAAATAAGAAAACAGATAAGATACTTGTGCACTTGGAAACTAATAAGGGTTGAAGTGGAGATTTCAGAAGCCTCTAAAAAATTTGGAAAATCTACTTTTTAGGCCAACTGGGACACTTAGACCAAGCTAGGCGACTTAGTCCTAGTTCTGGTAAACTGCTCCAGGCTTTGTTCTAGCCAACTGGGTACCCAAATCTCCCAAAATCCCTAATAGAATCATGTAGTGGGAAGTCACCATTATTGGTGACTTAGTCCATTCCTAATTTTTTGAGAATCAAAAAGTGGGAATGAGAGCCTATAGTCTGCAATCTTCCATTTCACCAGAATCTAGGTTCAAATCCACAAAATCACCTACAAAATAGAATATATTTTGGTTTCTAATGTGGAGTTTGCCTTGGTCAAACCCCTATTTGGTATTTAAACTTTGAAAGAGATAAGAAATCTTCTTAAACCCTAACCCTAAGTGCATCTAAGACTAGGAAATCTGAAGTATGATGCAACCCTATTCTATTGTGTAAGCATAAGATGCATAAATGAAGCTAGAACAATGCAAGACTCATTCTTAGAGACCTAGATCACATTATAAATGAACCTTAGGTTATGTGAAGGATCATTATGGGCCAAAAAGTTGTGATATGCAAGTGATATGATGGCCCATGTGGCTGATGACTTTTTTCTTACCCAAAATTGATTAAACAAAAAGGGCTTTTAAAGGAGATTCTTAACTTTCCACCAATATAAATTATGCTTTACTTTGAATTTAATAAATAATTATTATTCAATTTCTATTTGAATTACGACTAAAGTCCTAATTGTTAAGCTGATTGAAAAAAGTCTATAGCTTTCAAATGGTATGAAATTGTTTGAATCTGAAGCATGCGTCACATACTATAGGATTAAAAAGCACAATTGAATTTCATGAAGTTTTGACCAAGTTAAGGTGGTCAGAGATACAAATTTTTATATTTTTTTAAAGTTGTAATAAAAATTCATAATTAATTATTTACTTGGAAACAAATCACAAAAGAATATGCATCACATCGAGACACAAGTCCTCTATGTTAAGACTCAAAAATGTAGGTTTGAACCACGAGAGGTTTCCAAGCTCTCACAACATTTTTGGCTAACATACAAGGCCAAAAAGTGAATTTGAACCTTCTACTCTTTAGGCTCTGCTAAACCTAGGCAGGTGTACCTATGCAAATGAAGTAGATTTGAACTGTATGTCACCTCTAAACAATCTATCCACAATGGAAATTGGGAGTGGAAAGATATAATCCTAATTTGGTATAAATTATATAAGGAATATGTTTAGTTAACAAATGTGGAATCTTGAAAAAATGATTTAATGAAACTAAGTGAATTAAAATGGGTGAGACTAGTGCCCTATTGGGTATATGGAGTCCAATGAAGAATTAGAAAATGTGACCTATAATGGAAATAACTCAAAATATTTGGCACACTGATATATGTTTAAAACTTGTATAAACATGCAAGTAAATAGTTGAAAAACTCTACTTGAGACATATTGACAACCCTAATTATATACTTTTACTTATTGATCCAAATAACACTTCAAAATTAATGTGATTGACTAGAAGGATTTAATTTTTGACTTGAAAGAACCAATTACTCATCTCACATGAATACAACAAATGTGCATCAACAAACTACATATACTCTTGATATACCAATTTAAATAACAGAGAAACATTAAAATGGAGACAACCAAATAATTGAATAATTCTTAAAAATAGTTGATACCAAAAGTAAGCAGAAAAATCAGACATCTTCATTGACTTCTTCAAAATTTATACATGCATCATGGTCTTCACAGTGTAAAAAATTCTGAAATTATCTCTACTATAATTGTTCTAATTTCTAACCCCTATTTTGGCTTAAACTCCTTCTTTTATACATTTTAGAAAAAATTCCCGCGCCTTTTGGTTTTGGTATGTTCACATTATCATGGAAGGCCAAAAGTCGTGTTGCTTCATAAAAAAACACAACTGAAAATAACAATCATAACTGTCACAGCAACAACAACTTCCTTACCACATTACCTCACGTCTACATTTCCTCTATTGCGGTGCCGCGGTGTTCTGATTTGTTTATACCAAGATATCACCTTACCACCATCTATTTTTCACTCCCAGTGGTACTAAGGTAATATTTCATGTTACTCCACTGTCTACTGCTCTACCGTGGTCTACCTATCTACTCCCTATAGTTCCGCGGTGATGCCTCACTTAGCTCTTCCTACCGCCCTATCACTGGCTCCTTGTTGACCCTCTATGGTATGGTAGTTATTTTCCTTAGCATTTCTCTCTTTACCACTCTATCATGGGAAAAATATTTACCCTCCGCAGTATTGCGGTTGCTTGTCACTTCACCGCCAAATCACGGGCTCTATTCATACTCCTTGCGGTGTGGTTGTAAGGGTATAATATGACTTTTCTTGACCACAATAATGCAAGCTACTTTGTGAGAGGCCAGGGTAAGGAGGTAAAGGATATGAAAGGTAAATAATATGGAAGCAGTATGGCAGTAAAAGGCATTTTTTGCATTATGGATGGTGGTAGAATGATTTTTAATGAAAAAGATAGCATAAAATTTTGTTCCAATGGATAAAACTGCATATAATTTTCAGAAAATTTTGGTTCTAACACTCTACTTATATGAAAAATATTATAAAAAAATATTATCATTGTATTGTGGTGAGGATGGTTAGATAGACACCTACTTCTTATTTTTTCCTTGAAATTTAAGTACTATTGCATTCAAATTTCAAATTTTCACCAAATAGATTGCAAAAAAAAAACCTAGTAATTTAGAAACTACATTCAATTTGCTACATATTGTATTCTTACATATTTTTGAAATAATATAGATAACCTATTCAAATTATTAAGTCAAGTTGCCTAACTCCGATTTTCTAAATTTTCATCACCACTTAAGGGCCTATTTTTTCCATGATGATCCTTCACATACCCCTTAGTGACATGCAAACCTTACTTAGGTTGATGATAGAAAGAAAATGGAAGATGGAACCACTCTGAAAATAAGTCTTTAGATCGATTTGATGGCTAATTGTATCTCCTCAACCTAGATTTTTCTATGATTCTCCATATAAATCCATGATCAATCCTTGGCAATGTGAGATCTTGAGTGAGAAGTGAGCTTGGAGACCTAAAAAAACCCTAGTTTTCCACCCTAAGCTTCAAATTTTATGTAGAAAGAGTAATGAATCATCTTGTGGAAGATGTTCCACACTTGATTCTTGAGTTTTCTTGTGAAAAATGACTAAAAGATCTTGAAAATGACCTAAAAAGATGTATTTATAAGCAACAATACCTAATTGTTGGTTATTTTGACCTATGAAGCTGACACCCATCGAGAATTTTTAGCAAGTTGAAGATTTTCCCACTCAAAAATGCAAATAACCCGAAAATGGACTAAGTCGCCACCTTGGGTGACTTAGTCCCACCAGGGGTTTTTGAGGTGGGATTTATGATATTTGAGTAATTTTGATGTAATTTTTTGGGACTTGTATGATTTCTTATGTGAAATAGGCCTCAAAGTCAAAGATAACGAGTCTTAGGGGCTTATAAATGTTGTGTTTAGGAGGGTGACTGATGCAAGGGTGTCTAAAGTAGGACCAAACTAGGCAAAAAATTGTCCTTTTCATCAAAGGTATACAGTTTTTGGTGAAACATGAAAGTGAAAATGTAGAGACAAATTTTGGTACAACTTATGAAATTTTTTATGATGAGTTTGCACTTGAAGAATGTGATTATTTTAATCACATGGATGCATATGAGAACCTTTTTCCGGTGTGCTAGTTCTAGTTTTCCTCATGATCAATATACTTGAAATAAGTCATCAAAGGGGATTTTTTTGAATTAATCAAGATAAATATGTGTCATAGGTTTGACTTCTATGGAAAATGTATCTTAATAGATTACCAGGAGATTGAAATAAAGATACAATACAAGGAGTATGGCTCTTCATACAAAATGTCGCATGATATCGATGGAGGTGTTGATGAGGTTTTCATTAGCATAAGTGACCCCAAGATATGTTGCTCATCCTTGGGCCTTATTTTGAGTGAAGCAAAGTATGATGCATCCATTTTTGATGAATAATTAGTTTCTCATAATGTGGACTCCAATGTTTCTAAATTTGATTACTTCCCTTGGATCCAAAATACATCTTGTAGTGATGATAAGCAACAACAAGTTGTCTAGGTTGGTGATATTTTGGCTACTCATGTTTCTTCTATGACTAAACTTCAAGGTTTTAAGTTTGAAATGTTAGAGGATGATTTTTCCTCTCCAAGTCAAAATAATGAAGGGCCATATTTTTCTTTTCCATGTGAATTGGAGGAATATTATTTTCTCCTCAATTAACTTGGAGAGGTCAACATATATGAAGGCACCATGGTTTCATATGGCATTGATTAGAGTTTTAAAGTTTTTCCACCACCCACTGCAAAGATGGGAAATTAATTACATGAAAATGTGGGGACCTATGTTATATGGTTGCTATACAACAATGGGATCAAACATAGAGAAGGTCTTCATGTATTTAATGGTAATCACATATTTGTGCTTGTCAGAAGAGGGCTATACTTGTTGCAACGGTGTGGAAAAGGTAAATGTGGGTTGATGGAAATCAGTTCCTTCAATAGGCTAGTGTTTGATAGAGGAAAACATTAGTTTTTATTTTTATTTGGTGGCCTTGAGCCATCAAATGAAGTTTAAAAAATTGAATAAGGGAGTAGTTATAGAGTTCCCAATGGATTTGGCACTTAGTTTACTTCAACCTTGAGATTTTGTGATCTTATTCCATTTTGGAAGAACAAACAACCCTAACTAGAGCCGCTAGTGGAACCCCTCACATGTTTTGTGTTCCATTAATAAGTATTGTAAAATATGGTTTTCCTTCTGATCTAGGTGTGTCTTATGGCTTAGGGTTTCAATTTTATGTTTTTTATAGGGTCTAAGTGTATCTTAAACATTCTTAAAGACTCTAAGTGTCAATCCATGTGCATATGTTCTAATTTGTTATTGACTTGTTGTCACCCATTCTTCATTTCCTAAGTTGTCACTTGAGCCATTAAAACCATCTAGTCACAGGCCCCTTGGACCTAGTATTCTTGATTGTTACCCATTGAATCACTTTAATTATGTCTTATGCTAATGTGGGTTCAAAATATTTGAATATTTTCCATATTCCTAAGTTTTATTTTAAATATTTTGTGAATTATTTTAAGGACATGGCCGTAATTTTATGTCCCTCTTTTAAGTTGCTAACATTCTACATGTGTAGATTTAAAGTTTTGATGCAGATGGTTGGATCTAAGTGGTTGCATCCTAACCATTCCCTGCTCCCCTGTTGCCTTTTAATATTCATTAAAATATTCTAATAGGCTAGCCAGAAAGTTACACATGTCTTTTCTTTTGGGTGGGGCCCATTATCATGTGAAGGAAGTAAAGAATAAGTCTTTTGAGATCAACGGTTGAGATGAGATGGTTTAGGCTAATCTTGAACTTCTCTTGGTAGCTCGTGGGGGACCCACCAACATCTCCTATTCCTTAGAGGGAAAGCAGGGAGGTGCCACATGGTGTAATCTTCACCTTTACGGAACTATTGAGAGGTATGAGATATTTTGGAAATATTTTAACATAGTGTTAAGGAGCATTAACACCCATGATACTCTAGGATTCATTTGAACATATGGTAAATTGCAATGCAAGATATTTTAATCCCATCTGTTCATCAAAACCAAAGGATATGTACTAAGGCGAGTGGCTTGAAATATAAAGGGCTTGAAGGTTAAAGGCACCATATTCAATCTAGGTTGTTCCCTACCTCACCGTTGCCATTAGATGTGCATGGGTTAAACCCAATGGGCAAGAGGGGATATGATGCATGGGAATCTTTTAAGCTTAAGGAAATTTTGGGGACGCATCAAGGTGATGGTGGAATTTTGGTGAGATAGTCGCAAGAGTCTCTTTGACATGTTGATGTGGTGATTTTTGCTACAATGATTGAGTTGTAAATATAACTGCATTGGGGAATATTTTGTATCGGTCAAACAAGAATTGGACATGTGTACATTTTGGCCTGAAGCTTGTTGGCTCCTTCATTTATATAAGAATGAATTCACAACCAAATGTAGAGGAGGATGATTGATCATAGAGAATTTTTTTGAATGAAAATACAAAGATTAGTTCAAGGATTTTTCTTAGGTTTTGAGTCTAGTTGATATGAAAATGTGATTTTCGATAACAATACTAGCATATGAATAGACAATGGTGCAAATTCAAGATAATTTATCTCCTAGTGTATTCATTATATGAGCTACAAATAAAATGATCAAGGTTTTTTTAATTGGTCTTAATTGTGTTCCCATGATGCATGACTTTCATCTTTGTTTTAATTCAAAGAATTAATTACATTTCTCAATTGAAGCTATAGGTTCATGTAATTTGAGTATTTGGATCTTTATAAGAAGTTTTGATTTAGGATACAATGGTATGATGTTGTAATGTAGTGTTGTATAATCTTTGTAATGATAAGTATAAACCTATTATCTAATTATATTTGTGTTGATATTGACTTCGTTTCCTGGGTTAAGGCACTGGTATGGGTTTTCTATTCATGATATATTTTCTTGATCATTCAATAGAAAACTAAATTCAAATGTAAAATTTCTATTTCAGTTGAGGTTTTACTTTTGGAAGTGTGATGCACTTTCATATTATCATGCTAAAAATGTTGAGTGTTGTGGAGGATTACCCATCCTTTTGAAATATTTTGTTTATTGATCGATTACATGAGAATTCATCTATTATTTGCAATTTAATTGATCATTGAGTGCATAAGTCTTTAGGTACATTGTGTGGGATTACCCTCCTAGGTCTTGTAAAGCCTGAAGTGCAAGGGAGAAAAGTGTAGAATCCATCTCTCATTTGTTGGCTATTAATCTTGAAGCTCTTAAGCATAAGGACTGGCTATCCTTTAGAGTATTTTCAAGGTTTAGCTGGAAAAAACACCAAAAAATCCAATCATTTTTTTGATAGGGATATTATCTTCACCACCTAAAGGATCTAATCATAATAATACATTGTAGTTGGAGTGGTTACAAATATTAATTTTATGCTCTATATTAGCTACCAGCTCAAATGAGAGTTTTTTTAGTGTCATATCCTCACCTAGACATTGCAGATCTTTAACTTCAAACTTGGGCCATTGATCTATCTCTTCATGCCACCTTTCTAAAATATTATCCATCGTTCAACATTAAAATCTAACCGTATGATTAATTACCCTTTTAACTAGTGCTAATGATCTTTATCTCTTAGTAAACTACCATCATGCTAATATAACCCATCACGACTTTTCTTTGGGAATCAAACTTCATTTCCACATTCCAAATCCGAGGAGTGATCACCATTCGATCATCATTCCTTGATCTCTTATGTTGGATCACCATCATGTTCTCTTTGCCTATCACAACTTTGTTTATGCACAAAGAGAGTTAATCATGATGCAAAAGATATTTGTGATGCACTAATATATTTCCATCTATCACACAAGATACTTTTCCACCTTATGGATCCATCAAATTTCACAAAGGGACCCACCAAAGTCTTCATCTCTACCCTTTAGTGTATTATTGAAAGCTTCATGTATTGAAAGGGTATAAACATGATGTGAACATTCCTCATGATGTAATCTCGTGTAGCCACCTATCCTTGCATACATCACACTCCACTATTCTTCTTACCATCATGTATTATAAATATGATTTCAGTAGTTAAACATGTAAACATGATGAAACTTAAGTCTCACAATGTAATGTCAACCGTCGATCCTCACAAACTTTTGTGTAAACTATTGATCTTTGAGTATCACACATCATGAATTTCATATCTCTCATTTTCTTCATAACAACGATGTGAATCAATTTAGCGATGGATGTTAGATATTATTTTTATGATCTCCACCATTGACTAGTATCCATTACACATCATGCAAACCACATGTTGAGGTAAACTTCAAAATTTGATGTGATGGATTGACGCGATGCACACAAGTTTCCAACCAATAACACCAAGAAAAGAGGGGAAAATTAAAGATGACTTTGTTGGCTTAATTTTTTACTTAAGAAACTTACTACCTCCTATATCCAATCACCTCCAAAATATAAATTTTGATCAACACCATGACTGCTACACTTAGGGTTTTATGCAAAACCCTAGTTTGACCAAAGAACAAAAATAAATCAATTCTAAGCTTAAAATATGTCCTCTTGAACATAAAATCTAATGTAGAGAGGATTTAAACTCAAAAAAAACTCTTCTAAAATCCTCAAACAATTCCTCAAACAACTTCTTAGACAGAAAAGAAAAATCACAATTTAAACTCAACACTTGATTGCACATGAACCCATTGAATTTCTCTGTCAAAGGAAGCTTATTACAAATATTTTTTTTGCAGTATTAATAGACTGATAAAAAACAAATAAAAACTCCTACAAACATCTTATATGCAATGGAAACATTCAAATATTCCCCAAAGAATGCTACACCCTCTTCCTGTATCTTTCCATTTCTCTTCCCAAAATTCCTCTTTAAAACCCCCTGCAATGAAAAGTGGTTTGTTGTTCTTAATTCTTGTTGTCCAGAAATTAATATCACATGTTTTATTTGGGCCTATTAAATATGGAACGACCCATGCTACTTCTCCACACCAAACTCCTAAAAAAATAAAACAAAAAAAACAATTAAAACCCACTTCCAACAGCCCACTAAAGATTAAAAAAAAAATAGCTTTAAATTCTTTTCTTTTTTAACACCTGAAAAAGAAAAAAACCAAAAAGTAGGTCCGGGTGCCCACTTCCTTAGTACCTAATTTTGAGGGATCATTAAATGGTATTTTAAAGCTCCAAATTCAAATACCAAAACCCCAAATTTCCTTTCAAATATTTTTCATTTAAATATTTTTAAAACTGCTTTTTCGTTGCTTTTTCTCCCACAAGTCAACTTGACAATGTGCAAAGGGAAATTAATTTTTAAAGTTTAATTATTCAAATATATATAATTTTTCACCTTCAACTTGAATTCCAAACCAAAATTTACTCACAAAAAAATTGCAAAATTGGTAAACAACAATTGAAAATTCTACTGATATAGGATTGCCAATTTGTCATGGATGCTCCTACATCAAACACTGATGGTAGAAAGAAATGTTTCATGATTTGCATTCAGAAAAATTTGTAGACCTTATGTATATATTGGATCCACCTCATTTCCTTTTCCAATGAAATATTTCTATGCACCACTTTTTGAAAACTTACAACATTACCATGCTTCATCCTTCTTCTACTACCCATAATGTAATTTAAAGCATCAAATCTATTGTCCTACCAATATACTTCATCAAAATCAGAACTAAAAATTATAATTATACCTTCTCCTTCATAAAAAAAATGTATTTGTTTCCTCATTTTCTGTTCCAACTTTTTCATCTCCTTCCCTTATGTCTCCTTCATGGAATTCCATTATTTCAATGCCTTCTGAAAGGAATGATATTGCTGCAACTTGTTTTCCTTCACTCAAAATAGTGTTAGTACTATCATAAAATGAATTAATTTCCTCATTAGATGAAAAGGAATTATGAACAATAATCAAAACATTTTCACTTCCATTCTTCACAAACAAGTATTCTTCAGAAAACTCTTCATTAACCTTCATACTCAACTCTTCCAATTCAAATTTATGAAAATTAAATTCTGCTGAAATAAACTTATCTAATCCTTCACTCTCTTCTCATCAAGGGAAACAATAAAATCAAACTTCACCTTACTCTTTTTTGCTACCTTATTTCCACTTGAGATCTCTTCTTCAATTTGAGTCAACAATTCACCTTTCTCATCTTCTTCATGGTTAGTGTCAACAAAGCTAACATATTTATGATTCATATAATCTAAAAGTATGATTTCATCAACCAAACAAGACCTAGAATTTCTGCAAACCTTACCCATTTCTTCTTTCAATGGCTTCAATTTGTGTTTCACTCCATTCTTCATCATGTGTATGTGTTGGCATAACCATCGTGCATTGCCTTCCTATCAAATTGCCAAAGTCTTCCTAGAAGAATATAAAAAGAATCCATTGGGATAATATCACATAGAACTTCATCATAATAGTCTACTATCTTAAATTTTACCTCACATTGTTTTCTGATTAAAAGCTTCTTGTCATCTTGTACCCATGCTATCCGATATGGATTCAGGTGCTTCTTCCTTTCTAGCTGTAATTTTATACCATTTCATCAGACACAAGATTTTTTGTGCTTCCACTATCAATAATGACATTACATGCCTTTCCTTCACACTTGCATTTTTTCATGAACAAACTTCTCCTTTGAATGGATTTTTCATCTTCATTTAACAGTGTTATCCTTGCCATTAAAGTTTCACCATCTTCTACTTCTTCTAAATGTGATGATCCTGCATCCTCTCTATTAACTTTTTATGCCCTATTCTAATTTTCAGTCCTTCTTCTTGGTCTTTACTCTTCATGACAGTAGTCATATTTTTGATGAACCTCTTCCCCACACTTAAAACAAGTTCCTCGAAAGGTTTCTCTTCCAAAACATCTATGTGATCTTCATCTACCTCTCTTATTTTGATCTCTTGACCCATAAAATTCTTCATTCCTATGTTGTTTTCTTCTACTTTGGCCTCCATTTTTCTATTTTTTCTGATCATCATCTTCTTCATAGGCTCTTCTCTCATCCTTACCTTCATGACCTTTTCCTCTTTGTTTGTTTTCAAATCTCTTGTTCATCCTTTCTTCAATCTTCAAGGCAATTTCGTAAGCATCTTCCATAGTCACAAATCACACCAATGTCATATCCTCTTGTATACTTGACCTCAAAACATTAAGGTATCTTGCAACCTTCTCTTTGGTTGCCTCAGAATGTCCAATTCTAATGAGTATTCTAAGAAAATATTTCATGTACTCCTTTACTATCTTGCTTCCTTGCTTCAAGCTTTGCATTTTTTTAAGCCATTCTAGCTCATAGTGTATTGGAATAAATTTCCTTTTCATTTTCTCTACCATTTTATCCCATCTTGTAATTTTCTATTTTACTTTTCTTCCTCTTTCCAACTGAATTTTTCTCCACCAAATTGAAGCGTGACCCTTCAATCTTGTCTTGGAAAATCTCACTCTATATGGGTCTCCAATTACTTCAAACTCAAAATACTCCTCCATATCATTTATCTAGTCTATGAGTTCCTCTAGATTCAAGCTTCCATTGAAGGTAGGAACATCAATTTTTGGTCTATTTGCAATTTTTTTCAAAGCTCTCAACAATGGGTCATTTTCAACTATTGTAATTTCTTCTCTTTGCTCAGTATTTAGGCTAGCATTCTCCGAAGCTTCTTCTTCTTCATCACTATCTGGTTCTGTTCTTTGTGCAAACCCTCTTCTTATTTCTTCTTGAAGTGTCTCTACTTGTCTTATCAAAACCCTAAAACCATTATCATTGATAAATTTTTCCATTCTTCCTCTTCCTCTACCTCTACCTCTACCATGATGGGATCCTCTCCCATCCATTTTCTCCAATACCCACAAGCTCAGTCCTAGTGCAACTGCCTCTCTTCAACAGTTTGTTACACACTCAATATCTTGCTGCTCTGATACCACTTATGAAGGGAGGATTTAAACTCAAAAATCCCTCTTCTAAAATCTTCAAACAATTCCTCAAACAACTTCTTAGACAAAAAAAATAAAATCAGAATTTAAACTCAACACTTGATTGCACATGAACCCATTGAATTTCTCTATCAAAGGAAGCTTATTACAAATTATTATTTTTAGTATTAATAGACTAATAAACAACAAATAAAATATCTTACAAAAATATTATATGCAATGGAAAAATTCAAATACAATTCTATGTTCAACTATGTGAGCTCCAACAAACTAGATCACCTTCCAGCACTCCGGCATTGCCTGCAACTCTTGTAGTTTCATTCCAATGCTCAAAAATAATGGAATATTTAAAATAAGTCCCAACCTGAAAAAACACACCAAGAACACATTACCCAAAGAGTGCTACAACCTCTTCCTATATCCTTCCATTTCTCTTCCCAAAATTCCTCTTTAAAACCCCCTGCAATGAAAAGTGGTTTGTTGTTCTTAATTCCTGTTGTCTAGAAATTAATTTCACATGATTTATTTAGGCCTATTCAATATGCCACAACCCATTCTGATGCCACAAACCAAATTACTAAAAAAAAACCAAATTAAAATCCACTTCCAGTAGCCCACTAAAGATAGAAAAAAAATAGTTTTAAATTCTTCTCCTTTTTGACTCTTGAAAAAGAAAAAAAACCAAAAAGAAGGCCTAGGTGCCCACTTCGCCAGTCCCTATTTTTTAGGGATAATTAAATGGTGTTTTAAATCTCCACATTCAAATCCCTACACCCCAAATTTCCTTTCAAATATTTTTAATTTAAATATTTTTAAAACTGCTTTTTCGTTGTTTTTTTCTCCCACAAGTCAACTTAACAATGTACGAAGGGAAGTTAATTTTTCAAGTTTAATTATTAAAATATATATCATTTACCACCTTCAACTTTAATTCCAAACCAAAATTTCCTCACCACAAAATTTCAAAATTGCTCAGCAACAATAAAAAATTCTACTGATACAGGATTTCCAATTTCTCATGGATGCTCACCTGCATCAAAATCACACCTCTAAGAAGCTCTCAAATATCACATATTGAATATGTATCATATTTTATCTTATGAGTTCTAGATGTACCCTTTGAAATTACATAACATTTCACAACCACTTTGTAACTTTTTGAGCAATATTACAATTTTTCAAAACATTCTCTTCTCTCTAATATATTGCACTAACTCTTCCAAAACCTGATCCTTTGAACTCAATGACATCTAGGACTCCACTTATCTACCCTTGACATCAATGAAAAAATAATGCCAATAGGTGATTGTTAGATTTATATTGGTATTGGCATTGATGATGTACTAGTTCAATATAGTTGTAGAGGTTGTTGGCTTGACTTGTGTTTGGGGATATTTTTGTAGTTGGAAAGTGTTCCATGTTGTAGACGCTATAAATGTTTTGTAGAGATGTTAGTAATTCTTTTGATGAATTTGGTTCACTTGGTTTCCAAGTAATTTTGAGAAAATTTGAATAAAAGAGAGTTTAGTGTGACAAAGTGGTGCTTAATGTTTTTCCACACATTTTTTCATGATTGAGGATATGCTTATGTGGTTTAGACATGTATATCATAGGTATTTAGAGGTTTCATATCTATATTTTTAGGTTTTAGATCGTATTATAGTGGAAGATGTGTTTGAGAGTATGTTTATCTAGTTAAAGAAGGTGTCCAAGATAAATGAGATCGCTCCATATTGTTAGTGTAATTAATATTTAATTACACTTGCATAACTTTACTTAGGTTTTGCTTAGGTAATAATTATTTTACTTAATTAATAAGTAAGTTTTATTTAGTTGAGCTGTTTTTAGGTCAACATTAGGGTTGCATACATTGCTTTTATAAAGCAATTCTCTTATTGTAATTTCTTAATTCTGAATATTATCAATTTGCACATTTCATGCAAAGCTTTTCTTTTATCTAATTTTCTCTTATGTGGAAGGTGTTTAGGTTTGCATGTCTGATCTAGGTTTCTAACATGGTATCAGAGCCTTGACATACAACCTCTTCTCAAATTATGGAGAAAATCATTGCAGAGTTCGTTCGGGGTTCCTCGAGGGTATCATGCCTTGAGTTCATTTATGTGGTGTTTTGGATCAAATTGGGCTTCATCATTGGATTCAGAGCACTGGAAAAAGTCAAGAATGAATTTTATTTTTTTGATTTTGGTCATCGTTGAAGAAATCTGTGAGGGTTTCAAGCTCGGTGATTTTTTGCAAGCTCTAGAGGTACCCTATTTTTTGGAGCATCTTGGAGCAAAACGGACACCGCCATTGTGTTCGCAACACCCCAAAACCCTAAGATAGCCTTTCATTTCATCGATTTTGGTGAAGTTGATCCGAAAGGCAAAAAAAATTAAAATTTTTTCCAGGGAAGCCATACGGCCTCCCCAACACGCATTTTGAGGTAGTTTTTTAATGAAAATTGAGAAAAAAAAAAAAAACTGCATTGTTATTTGTGCTGCCTGCACAGAAGGAAGGTGCCACCCTACAACCACCAGACGGCCACCGCTCTGCCACCAGTCTGCCACCACCGAGCGGCACTTAGCCTCGGCACCGCCTCCTGCCCATGCTAGCTTCCACAGGCTCCAGTTCGAGCCACTCTGATCACATGGGGGACCAGGCGCTATGTGCCCATCCCCCGATCGACTCCTCTACACTCACTGTGGTCACATGGGTGACCAGGGGCTCTGCCCCAGCCCCCTATCCACCAGCCCTTGGTCGTGTGCTGGACCAGGGACCAAATTTTGTTTAGCCTCCTGGGCTGCCTGTAGGCCTATTGGCCAAATTGGAGCACTTTTACAAAATCAGGCATAACTTTTGCATATGGTGTCCTTTTTTCGCAAACAAAATACTATTGGAAATCTAATTTTGATGCTGATCCAGTGGTGAAGGTAGTTTTCTCCAATTTTATTTTGCAGGTCCTTGAACTCAGAACTTGTTTTTTTCACTCTGGAGGGCATATCTTTTGACTCGGTGATCCTTTTTTTGCCATTCTTGCAGCATAGGAAAGCCGGTTCATTCCTCTACAAAAATCTAAGGTCTTTTTATATTTTATGTTTATGCATGTTTAGGCATTATCTCCTTTTGCAATCATTGGGTATTGTAATAAATGAATTGATATAAAGTTCCATCAGGGGGGTTTCTTGCATAATAATCTGATTAGTGTGTGCATGCACTTTGATCTTCATGGTGTTTTGATGAAAAATCTCATGGATTGTAATCTAGTTTCTTAGTTTCTTTTGGCCACTTTTTTGTCTTAGCTTGACACATATCAGATTCATCTCAGATCCATCTCAGTTTGAGGGCCACTAAATTTGTGGTTAATGTTCCTTAGTCTTTATGGTAATTATTCCCATGGAAGAGTTTTAGTCTCAGTTTGGCATCGACATCAAGATTCATGGCTTCTAGATTCTGTCATCATCATATCATCTACTGTTGCTTCATTGATTCTAGGGTTGTTCTAGTTTTGAGTTTTCGAGCATTCCGTGGCATCGGGTCTACTGTTGCAGTATTATGATTCTGATACGGTTTCTTACAAACAAACGTATCTTTCCTTGCTTGTCAAATTGCGGTTCCAGTGTTACTCTACAGTGTTCTTCTAGTGCTTCTTTACAACAGTTATCTCATTGTAGGGGGGTTGTCCCATTGGGTTTTCCTTCTCTACCTCATTATTGCATTTGTACATGGGTACCTGATCAGGCCTTGTTGTCGGGACCCATTCACGTTTTCTTGCATTTTTCCTATAAGGTGCATGCTTTTTTAGTCTCCCTAAGTTGCACTTATGGGGGGGTGTTAGTGCAATTAATATTTAATTGCACTTGCATAACTTTACTTAGGTTTTGCTTAGGTAATAATTAGTTTACTTAATTAATAAGTAAGCTTTATTTAGTTGAGTTGTTTTTAGGTCAACATTAGGGTTGCATACATTGCTTTTATAAAGCAATTCTCTTATTGTAATTTCTTAATTCTGGATATTATCAATTTTCACATTCCATGCAAAGCTTTGCTTTTATCTGATTTTGTCTTCTATGGAAGGTGTTTAGGTTTGCATGTCTGATCTTGGTTTCTAACACATGTTTCTTTGTAGTAAAGGTTCTAGTGATGTGGATCTAGGAATGTTCTTATATAATTTGTATCTAACTTCCCTTGAATTTTCAAGTGTTGAGTTGTTCTCCAAAGTTTTCTGGCGTGTTGGATGTCTGTGTCAATATGTCTGGTTGCACAAAATAAAGGTGTTCTTGAGTTTCAAGTGGTTATAGTACTTATTCAAAATATGTTGATGATTCTAAAATATTTTGAGCTATTGTATGGATATTATGGAGTGTTGTTGTGTGGTATGTGAGATTATTCTAGACCTTGAGAGGTGTTTTGGAGTCACTTGTTAGTATTAGTCCAAGTTTGGTTGACCTAGCACACTAGCGCTAATAATTGTGGATGATAATTATTGTTTGAGGATGTGTTGAGAAGCATGTTGGTGTAAATTTGGGTCCTAGTTAATTAGTGGCATGGTTTAGGTTCACTTCTTTATATTGTGGAAGTGTTTGGTGCTGACCTATTTGATGTTGCATGATTGAGGTGTATACATTTCCTTAAGGCTGACCTAATTGAGATTGTTTAAGGTCGTGAAGAGTATAAATACAAGGATATTTTTTGTGTTTATTTAGAGAGTAGAGTGTGTGGTATGAAATATGTGAAAGTGATAAAGTTTGATGATCTAAGTGTGAGCCTTAATTCCTATGACTTCTTGATGTAGTGAGCAGGTGTCTACATTTTAGTCTTTTCAGTGCGTTGTTTGTGCTTGAATAGAACTATAATTTTGGCATATGAGAGTTGAATTGTTAGAAATTAAAATTGGAAGTGAGCCACCCCTTCTTATATTCTTCTTTCTTCTAGATAGTGAGTCCTTTTGCAGTGAGCCACCAGTAGTGAGCCATTCTTTATCTTTCTAGGAATTTATCCCTTGGCAATGAGCCTTTCTTGTATTCAATGTTGGAATTCATATATTAGTGAGATAATCCTCACCAGGAGTTTCCCCTTGAGTTTTCCATTTAAATATAGTGTTTTTATGTGTTTCAATGTGTTTTCATTATTTATTTACATGTTTACATTTTGTTAATGCATGATAAAGGTTTAAGGGCTAATTCATATTTGAATTTTAATGAGGGTTTTTGATGTTTTAAATTATACAACTGATTCACCCCCCTATCAATTGTCCTATGCATCTAAAAATGGGTATAAAAATTATGGTTCTCTAGAAGAAGCTTAACTACTTGAGGTTGATTGGGATGGTCCATAGGAAAGGTTTCACAACCCCTTTATTCGATGCAAGAAATTTTACCTACTAAAAACTAGGATGGAATCCTTTCTGATTTCTATTAGATTTGGAGATTGGTAGTCTATTGAAAAGGTTATAATATGCCTATAAATGTTCCAACATGTGATGATGAGATCAAGGACTATTAAAGCAATGGGAAAGACAAAAATGCAATTCTAAGTGGTCTTTCTAATTTTGGACTTGAAAAGGTGATAAGTTTGAAGTTTGCTAAATAGATATGGACAAAGTTGGAAGGTATCTATGAAGGAGATGAAAAGGTCAAAAAAATGAAGATGTAGAACTACAGAGCCAAATTTGAAACCCTAAGGAGGTTTGAAGATGAAGATATTACTGCTTACATGCTTAGAGTTGATGAATTTGTCAATGCAATTAATGGTCTTGGTTGAAAGCTAGATGAAAGTGAAGTTATGAAAAAGGTATTAAAACCTCTACTTAAAGCTTATAGTTCTAAAGTTTCTACTCTTGAGGAAGCTTAGAATTTGGAAATTATTCTATAGATCCAATATTTGGGGCTTTAACTTCTTTTGAAATGAGAGATTTTTTTCAGAACTAGATGTGTCATTCTCTATCATCCCAATGTCAGAAAATTTCATGTGAAGCTAGGTTATCTATGGTTATGCTCCATGGATGTTGTCTCATCAATTTTCGACAAGTGCATAAAGTTCCCTTTTGAAAACCAAATATATACAATGCATCATAGTGGGTTTAATCCTTTGGCTTCCCGTGGAAGCTTATCATTGGACTATTTCTCGACTCAACCCGTGGAACTTGTTAATCCTTGTGTAGATTTTATTTATAGGTAATACCAAAAAGTTTAAGGAAAAGTTCATAACATAATTATCCCTTAGAAAAATTCTAGAGAATGATAAGGCTATGATTGTTCCTCCTACCCCATAAGTTATGATTGAACCCATGGTTGAAGAAAATGTCCTTCTACGTAAAAAAACCATTTATCTTACAATTCCTCCACCAACATCATATAAAAGAATAAGAGATGATCAAAATATTACCTTTGTGTTATTAGAACACAATAATCTATCGAGAGGGGGGTGAATCAATAGATCAATTAAAATTTAGCCCTTAACACTTTCAGGAGTATAATTCCTTTTTTCCCTTTTTATGAAGATAAAATCTAAACTAGCAGAGAGATACACACACACACACAATTATACATAAAAAAACATATACATGAAAAATGTTGTTAGAAATAAGATACACTGAGAGGGGGGGTGAATTAGTTTTATTCACCTTTATCATCAAGCATTAGTAATATTTAATCATAATGCATAAACAGGAAGACAAACACAATACCATAACACCAATATTTTTACATGGAAACCCTATTAGGGAAAAAACCACGGTGGATGGCCAATCCACAATTTTGATCTAAGTATACTCAAATTAAGATTACAAATTGGGGAATGCATTTGCATTTAGGCACACTGCCTAGAGCTAACTACTCAAGAGAAAGGTTGACTACCATACATGAGTTCAAATTAAAACCATCAAAGAGTTTGAAATGAGAAATCTAGCATCTAAAAATGCCTGATTATAGTTCTGGATTAAGCACAATAATAGATCTGCTACCTTATAGACTGGTTATGTACTTCTACTCTATTATGCTCATCCACACAATAAATATCTTCTATGCACAAGTGAAACTATTCATTATCGCTCTTCTACTCTACTCTTATTCACAATTCAAACCAAAATACACTACTTACTTCATACAAAATGATACAAACTATATTATATATATATCCACAATATGGAATTCAATTAGAGTTTTTCGACTTCTAGAACATAAAAATAATTACAAATTTTGGCTAGATCCTTAATTAAATCTTTATGCACATCCTCCAAATTCGGTTAATATACAGAGGGGACCCAAAAAAACATGATCAAGCATGAAATTTTTTGGCTAAATACTCCTTATATATCTGTGACATAATGTATTCATGAGGTCGGATCCAATACAAGAAAAACTGAGAATAGGCTAACAAGATCTTCTAACTTTCACACAAATTGATACGGGCCACTGCGCTTCCATATTAAGAGAGAAAATATGCCAAAAATCATTTCTTCAGATGTGCAACACAAGATATTAACCTAAAATATTCATACAGATAGATTAACATTGTGTTACTAGATACCTTGTTCTTCCTTGACAACCTTCAATCTTCCAGTCGGTATGAATGAATGATAGTGATCAGATTTGATCATCTATTAGGGTTGCCATCAACGAAAACATCAAGTGATACACACAATGTATCTTGACAAAAATCTCCCCCTTTGGAATTGATGGCAACACTTAGTGAAAAATGACTAAGTGTCAAACCAGTACCAAGATAGACTGCACTGTCTTCTCCAAAATTCCAAAAATACAATTCTCCCCATAAGATAATTGAACATTTTTCACTCCACTTCTTCTCCCCCTTTTACATCAATCGAAAAGTTAGGGGTCGTATACCAAAAATGGATCAATGCATCAAAAATTTTATGCAAAAAGTGTTACTTTAACTTACATGAGCTGAAAGATGTCGGCAAAGTCTTTCTTCAGCTGAATCACATTTGTGTCCCAAATTCTTTTGAGAATTTCTAGTATTTTAATATGGGAAAAGATCAAATAATATTGTGTATCCATGGAATCTAGGTTGGACGGATCAGAAAATCCTATAGATTCTTCTCCTTCTTTTAGAGCACTTGTGAATATGTCAAGTTTTGGAAAAAGTATGCTTTTGAGTTCACAAGTTTGGGCAACAATTTTATCATTTTCATGCTTCAAATTTTTTTATGTTATTAAGAAAGCAAATTAATTTTCCTTCTACTTTCCCAACACCACCAGATAGTGGATCAAATGCTTCAAAAATAACACTTAAGTTGTTTTTCAAATCTTTCACCTTTTTCTCATTTCCTTCAGTAAACTATGAAAAAGAAAAATATGCTTTGTATATCTTACTACCTTTTGATAAGGAATTATGTACATTCTTTATGCATGTGGTTAAAATTATTTTGTCTTGGACAATCATCTTTTTCATTCCATTAAAAAATTTAGCATCAAATTCATTATGCACTTTCACCATGGCTAACTTTTCTAATGACTCAAAGTGAGTATCAATTGAGTTGATAAGCCTTTTTAGTTCACTGGAGGATGAACTAGTCAGATCTTTTACATAGGAAGGAATTATCTTCTCTAGTACTTTGGATGCAAGGTTTAGTAGTTCACTATCTTCCATGTGTGATTTTAGTAGCTCTTCTCTAGCCCATGCTTGAGCAATCGTAGCTACTTTAATTTTCTGGATTGGGATTAATGTAGATCTAGTTCTTCCTTTCACTCAACCAAATTTTTTTTTACTACCTTAGCAGTGTCTCTTGTTTCAATTGAGACTGCTTTTACATTATCTTTCTTTTCCTCAACTATTTCTTCCTTAGTTGAAGGTTTCAGTTTTTCTTAAGAGATCTCTTTCTTTTCAACTAATATATTTTTAGGAGCCTCAACATCCATAGGGATTTTGGTGTTAACATTAGCATCAAATTTTCCTTCTTCTTTTTTCACTAGATCAGATGAGACATCGTCGGCATGTGTTTCCTAAGTCACAACTTCAATTCTCTCATTCAATAGTATTTCCCTTAGAATTTTCTCCGTTTCTTTTGTGATTTCATTAGTCAAACCAATCATAAGCTTGTTAACCCTAGTTTTTATTTTGAATTTGTTTTGGGCCTTGTCCAAAGGTGTCTTCATCTCATCCATAAACATTACTTGACATAGTTCATCAAGAATCTTTTCTCTCATTTGTTCCTCTTCTTTTCTAGCACTCAACCTTCTTGATTCCAAAATTTTATACAAATTCTTTGGCAGACTATGCATAATCTCAATAAAATTTTTATTGAAAACATTCATATGTTTTATCATTTCTTCTTCAAGAATTATTTTGTCAGATTCATCAAAATATTCATACCATTCAAAAATTGGTTTGATGTTTCCATCCTTGACCATAACTTTTTCAACTACTTTAGCTGACATACCTGGTTTGTTAGTCTTTTCTTTTTTCTTTGCCTGGTCACCTTGACTTGAAGGATTTCCTTTTGTGATTGATGTTTCCTTCATTCCTTGATGCCTGATCTCTTTTACTTCTTCATGAAAATCTATTTTCTCATCATTAGAAATAGCCATATAAAATCTCTTTCTCTTTTTCTCCCCTTCCTTTCTGGATCCCTTAGAATAAGTTTTTACAAGGGTGGGCTTTGTTGCAAGGGCTAAATGAGATATAGAGCTTCTAGTGGTTCTAGTTTGGGAAGATGGTGTTGTCAGACTAGTTGATTGAGTTCTAGTTGCGTCCTTAGTTTCTTTCTTAGCTTCTTTAGCTTCTTGCCTCTTTTGTGTGGCTTCTTTTAATAATTTTGTAGATACCCCCATGATTTCTGCAAGAAATTTTACTTCTTTTTTGACTCTCTTAGTAATCATAGGTTTCATGAGTTCATCGTGGACATTTGTAACCTTTTCTGCATATGTGTCAAATCTTTCCTCTATCTGATCCACTAGTTGGCTTATTATGTGATGAGTGTACATGTCCAAGACTTTCCCATCAACTTCATATCCCATGGGCATGATCAAGATTGTTCTAGGATTAGTTGCTTCCATCATACATTGGTCAACATCCACTATGAAAAAGATTGAGTCCTTGTACTTTTCTACAATAGAGGTAGGAATCCTCTCCCTTTCCTGCGTCATAGACTAATTTTTTTTAAAGAATCCCCACATAGCTACATTCCTTTTTTTGATATCTGTAACATTGTATAACAGATCTTTGATCTGTTATGCTACCAGCTTGTCCTTTTGCCACTGAACTTTTCCAACTCATAGAACTTCACCTATGAAATAACAGAATAAAAAAAAAAGAAGGGTACCATATTTGAAATAATTTTTCTTGTCTTTCTTTATCTTTTCCAGATTCTCTATTAACTAAATTCTCAGCAATTCACAGAGGTCACAATCTACATTTTCCTTTACCATTTGGTAAACGACATAGATTGTGGTGCTGAACACTAAGTTATCTCAGCTAGAGTGGTAGATCTTGTATCCAATGACCATGGATAAAAAATTGAAATCTATATCAACAATGTTGTCAATGGTCATTGCTCTTCTATCATATGTTGATCTTGTGGCATTAGTGACTATTTGGTTTTTCATAGACTTTAGAATAGGTAATCCACCGAAAGAGCTTAGACCAGTTACTGTACTGATAGCTTCCTTTTAAATTTTGAATGGAATGTTGAGCCACATGAACTCATCATGCACTCAACTCAAAACATAATGGACGCACTCCAACTCTCCAAATACGAGAAATTTGACCATCTATGTGAATTTATTTGTTTTTTGGATTTGATGCTCTAGCTTTACATAATAATCTTCACCAATGATATGATTATTGTACACATTTACCAGTTGAGAACTTCCTAGTTCTTCAATATTTGCATGAATATAAACCCTAATGTCCTTTGTATGTAAAATTCCATGCAAAATGGATGAAAATGCTCCTAGAGGATCGATCTCAAGGGATTTGTAAGGATGCCACTTAAATCTGGGATGAGGTCAATCTATAACTTCAACTACTAGAGGAGTATTCATTTTCCCAAATCACAATTTTGCAAAGTTTTCTGAAAAAAATACCTTTTTCATCGGATCGCAATTTGAATGTTGAAACACTTAAAATTCTTGAATCTCACTTCAAATAACCAATGTTCACCTATGAGGTCTCCAGACTTCTTCTCTTCCAAATGCAAGGTGAAAAGTGAAGTGTGGAAATGACCTTTTATCGTTTACACACTTAACTCTTTTATCACAATAAATGCTTTAACCCTAATACATCCGGTTACTCTGTATCTATACACAGTGATGGATAAGACATCTATGGACCTCCAATATAGCAAACTATTTCCTCAAATGAGTTCAAAAAAATTCATTGAGAATCTATGCATCTACTGAGCACATCCACATCTGATGTCATTTACCAGTTAGGGGTTTGTATGATTTTCTTGACTGCTCCCCTAGACCAAGGGCCTAGGACAAATTCCTAGAGGAATTACCAGAAGTAGGTTCTGGTGCTACCACATTTTCTTCAACCACAATAGAAGGATCTTTCTTCACCCATTTTTTTTTGCATCTACTATCTGACTGCATTTGTAGTGAGTTTTCCTTTTCCTTTGTTTTACCAGACCTTTTTTGTTCTAGCAATATCTTGCAATATGACCAAATTTGTTGCAGTTGTAGCACACAATATTTCTCTTTCCAGACCAGTTATTCAACTGATTTCCTCTTGATTTGCACTAGTTAGTAGTATGGCCAAGTCTATTGCATGTGTAGCATCTGATGTTTCTATGAAATTAATTCATCATACTTTTGCATTCATTTGACTTATTACCCATCTTATGACACTTAAAAAACTGACTTGAGAATGATGGACCACTTTGATTCATTCTTCTTCGGCATTCAGCAGCCATGTGTCAAAATTTATTACAACTAAAACAATATCCATTAAACCTTTGAGAATTAGGTTTCCTTACCAGATACTTTTCAGATTTGTTCACTTGGTTTCCTTGTCTAAATATTCTTTTCTTGAATCTGGAACATTCTCCTTCTTCATATCCAAAACCTTGCTTGTCACCATGAGTCCTCTGACTTCTAATCAGTTCATCAAGCATGGAAGAACTAACTTTGAAATTTTCTTTATACTCATTAGCAACAAGAATTTCATTTCTGATATCATCCAACTACCTTTCAAGTGCCATTTCATTGTTCTTAGATTGTTCCAATTCATCATCCAATCAGCTGCACAGTTCAAATTTTTCTTTCAGGGACTGTGCTAGATTCTCTTCATTCCTCTTCCTTTCTTCAATCTCCTTGGTCATCTTCATCATGATGGATTCCATGTCATGCTTTAGGACTATATTTTCTTTGGTAAGCTTTTCACATTCCTTTGTCTTTTCTTTTAGGGCTTGAATGAGTTCTTCTTCTTCAATGCTCTTAATGTCATTCTATTTGATCTGATCGTAGAGCTCCGTTCTCTTTTCTCTTGACCTATTTATTCTGTCTTTCAGAGATTCAATGAATTTCTCAGCATCTAAGAGATTTTTTTACAATTTTTAAACTTCATCCTTTCACTGTTGGGCAATCCCACAAAGCTGGTTTACAATGTTTGGGAGATTCTGATTTTTGCTGAAATCACATATTTTTAGAAAATATAATGATTTAAGCTTTAAAATGTTTCATTTTAAGGATTTCAATTGAAGAGGGTTTGATCAAACCACCTTAGATCAAACCTCCTTGGATAGAACCCCACTAGTTTTAAACCATACCTACAATGGAGTCTCCTTTACACCTATCAAAATGCTGATAAAAAATCACTTTTGATTTACCTTTTGGGGGATCAAATGAATTCATTTAAAATTTATTTCAAATGATCATGGTAGTACTCAGAATGAGCTATCCACTGAATATAATTTTAATATGTTCTGGTTCTATTATGTATGTTTTTTTTAGTTTTGTTAAACATAGTTTTTTCACTCAAAATCAAATTCTTTGATCTACACATGTGAAAAAATAGTAGATTATCAAAATAAAATCTTAAAAAATATTTTCAAGCTAGGTATTGATGTCCTTGATCCATTAAAAAAAAAAATTGAATTTCGATACATACAGGAAAAGTTATGTTGTATATAGTCCGCCTATGTTTCAATGGTAATTGGTTTGAATTCAAAACTTGATTAAGGAAAAAACATTTAATAAAACACTATGAAACCAAATGAAAGTGCTATATATCGTAGTTACAAATATAAATTCAAACAAATTATAATTTTATCCTTCATACAAAAAAAATTATGTTATATACGTTGAGCGTCACTCCTTAAAAATGTTTTTTTTCTAGAAAAGCTAGTTTTTGAAGGAGATGGAGAAAAGAAGTGCAATCTAATTCCATTTTTTTTGAAAAAATATATTTAGAATCTATAGAAAAAATGTTACAAATCACTAGTTTGCATCATCTTCAAATTCCTCATGGTTTAGCCACTATAGGAGCCCAAAAGTGAAGATTTAGTTAAAAAAAATCAGTTCAGTGTCCAATTTGCCCAAAAATTGTAAACCAGTATTGTGGGATCACCCTGATCAAGATCATCTAGGGCCACCAAATTTTTTTGTTGAATACTTCTTTAATCCATTAGAACACCTTTCAAGATCTCCCCAACTGGTTAGATTTCTTTCAGAGGAAGTAGCTCTAATACCAATTGTTGGAAACAAGCTACACTGAGAGGGAGGGTGAATCATTTTTGTGCAGAAATTAACTTTAATAACCTTTATCATCAAGCATTAGTAACATTCAATCATAATGCATAAACAGGAAGACAAACACAACAACATAACACCAAGATTATTACGTGGAAACCCAGTTAGGGGAAAAAGCACGGTGGAAGGCCAATCCACAATTATGATATGAGTATAATCAAATGAAGATTACAAAATGGGGAATGCACTTGCATTCAAGCGCACTGCTCAAGGGAAAGGCTCACTTCCACAAGAGTTCAGATTAAAACCATCTTAGATTTTGAATTGAGAAAGTTAGCATCTACAAATGCCTGATTACAGTTTCGGATTAAGCACAATAATAGATCTATTGCCTTACAGACTGGTTCTATACTTCTACTATTTTTTGCTCATACACACAATACAGATTTTCTATGCACAAGTGAAATTTCACATTATTTCTCTTCTGCTCTACTCTTATTCACAATGCGCACAAAAATACACTACTTAATTCATACAATATGATACGAACGATCTTATTTATATATCCACAATATGGAATTCAATTACACATTGTCAGCTTCAATAGAACATAAAAATAATTACAATTGTCAGCTAGATCCTTAATTAAATCTTTATGCGCATCCTCCAAAGTTGGTTAAGACATAGAGGGGACCCAAACAAACATGATTGAGCACGAATTTGTTTGGCTAAATACTCCTTATACACCCACGACATAATGTATTCATGAGGTCGGCTCCAATACAAGAAAAAACTGGGAATAGGCTAACTGAATCTTCTAACTTTCACACGAATTGATTCAAGCCACTCCACTTCTATAGTAACATAGAAAATATGCCAAAAATCATTTCCTAAGATGTGCAACACAGTATAATAACCTGAAATCTTCATATAGATTGATGAACACTGTGTTACCGGATACCTTGTTCTTCCTTGACAACCTTCAATCTTCCTGCCGATATGAATGAATGATAGTGAGCATATCTAACCATTGATTAGGGTTTCCATCAATGACAACACCAAGTGATACACGTAGTGTGTCTTTCCAACAAATGCAAGATGGGAAAAACCACAGTGAGAATAGCTTCTAGGATCTACTATCCTAATCCAACCTCACAATGGAAATCTCTGATTACAAAGCTTAAGGTCACCAACCCTAAGACACCAGTCCCCTTGTTTTAGGAGCACCCAATCCTAGGAAGCACCAAATCCCTATACTAAGAACCTACCTATTTATTTTATGGCACCCACCAATCATATTTACAATGAAAATAGTTGCAATTTGATTCTATTGAGTCCAATTCAATGTTGCAAATATATTTACAACTACTTAAATCTTTGTTGCAATCTCTACAACTTTATTTTCTACTCTATGCCTCTCTTTGTTGTACACCTTGAATGCAAAACATTGATGGTGTTCTCTAATTTTTTCGGGTTTCACTCTATCACAACATGTGCATTCTCTCTATCTACTTCTCAGTCACTCATAGTTCTACATCAACAAACATATATTTTTTTTTATTTTGTTCTTTTCTCCTACATTCACTAACTAGAATTTCTACCTCGAGAAATGCACCACCATATAGATTAATTACCTTTTAACATTCCTTTCAATCTATAAAAAAAATCTAGGGTTTTCTCACACACTATCTTCTCCACCAAGATTTTTTACATCAATCCATACATCCAATCATCATCAAATTTTATACCAATTCCATTTTTAGCATGTAATTGATCTAGGGCTTATGTTCATTAATGCACATTCTCTGTATCTAATATTTTTCTGATAGAAATGTGATATTCATTTCCCAAAGGATCCAATCACCATTAAAATTGGTAGTTGGAGTGGTTATAGTTATTAATTTTATGATTTGTGTTGGCTACCTACTTGAATGAGGGTTTTGCTACCATTCTGCCTACCTAGCCGTTATTGATATTCAACCTAGGTTGTTGATCTAGCTCTTCCTGCCACCTTTTTGAATGATCTCCATCCATTTTTTAACTTTAAAACCCAACCATATGATTCATTTCCTTTTAACTACTGTCATTGATCTTTATCTCTTTGTAAATAACCATTGTGATTACTTACCGTATCATAGCTTTTCTTAGGGAATCAACCTGCATATATGCAATGTGAAGAGGTCTTGAAATCACCATTTGATCTTCACCTCATAATCTTTGTCCTTGGATAGCCATTGCATCCTCTTTTCCTAGTGCAACTTTGTTTGCATAAAAATAGTAGAAAAAATTATGTAAAGGATCATTATGATGTAATACTTTTTGATCTATCTCAGACAACATATGTCCACCTTATCCCTCCATCACTATTTTTGAAGAGGGGACCCATTATGTCTTCATCACTACTCTGTAGTATATCAAATTTTAGCTTGGTATAGTATTATTCACAAATACAATGTGAATAACATGAGTGATGCAATTATATTTTTCCACCTGTCCATGCTTACATCACACTCCACTAACAATTTAGCCATCACATATCACACATTGTATTTATTCCTTTTGATTCTCAACAACAGTATGAAGCAATGAAGTGATGATCACTATATCTCCATCTATCATATTCTATTGTTTTATCTCTATCACACATTGCATAAAGAACATGTCAAGGTAAACTTCAAAACTTGATGCAAATGACTTGAATGATAGCCATATGATCTCACATGCTCCAACCATCACCATTGATCTCTTTCATCACATATCATTGATTTCACACCACCCTTTTTCTTCACTACTATGATATGAAGCAATGAAGTGATAGTAATTTGATCTTCAACCACTTATGCACACTATTAGATATTCCAAGGAGAATATCACACATCATAAATTTAACATGGTCACAATGAGCTCAAAAAATTATGTGAAGAGTTGTCATGATGAACACTCCATTGAAGCAATCTATAGCACTAGGAAAAGAGGTTGGTTCCCAAAGAACTTTTATGGCTCTAGTTATCACTTAGTTGACCTACTACCACCAAAAACTAGTCAACTAAAAAATATAAAACCTAATCAATGCCATGACTATAACACCTAGGGTTTATTTGCCTAACCCTAATTTGACCAAAGAGAAAACATAAATCAATTCTAAGAACATTTCATGTCATCTTATCATCCATACCTAACAAACCGAATCCATTCAAAAAACCCATATCAAATCTACAACCTAATTTCTTCTTTGAATTATGGAAGTGACCTCTACAACAACATGACAAAATTTCATGACAACATTGCAACATTTGAGCAACTTTGTAATATTTACAAAAAATTCTCTTCTCTCCATCATCCTTCACCAACTCTTACAAAATTTGATCCATTGAGATCAATTACATCCCCTTTGACATTAATGAAACCTTTTGACATCAATGACAACATTATGGCAATAATCTTCCCGTTTTTCATTGATGGCAAAACAAAACACTCAATACCAATTCTAAATGTCCCAATTCATGCTTTATACCAACTAAATCAACATTACACCAATCAACAAAACTAGTCTATACCAGTTCTAATAAAACTAATCACGAGTGCACATACATAACAACACCCCCTTAAACATATCTCCTCTTATTGCAAACAACTATAATTTGCACAACTTCTCCCCATTTGACATTAATGGAAAAGGATCACTCCATGCAACTACTGAAACTATGATATACTCTCCCCCTTCACAATAACAAAGGGACCTTATTCCCCCTTTGAATGATACCATTTGATATCAATATGTGCTACTACATATATTCTCCTTGTTTGACTGACCATTCAAAGAGAAATAAGAGGTTCATAAATCTTAAACCATGAAGTCATTAGAAATTTTTAAAACAAAGGTTACCTAACTTGATCTCCCTTTCATATCCAAGGATGAATAAAATTTCAATGAAGATCCCCTTGGAATCATGCCCTCTCACTAATATTTAGTGATATGATGTAGGATAAATTACTCCCAACTTTTTCCTCAATTATTCAAATTGTTCATTGGGAGGAGGCTTGGTGAATATATTTTCCACTTGATCTTTGATTAAAACATAATTCATGGTGACTTCTTGGTCTGCTACCTTCTCTCTGATAAATTGATACTTGATTGATATATGCTTTGTTCTAGAATGTATCACTAGATTATTTGAGATGTTTATTGCACTTGAATTATCACATAGAATAGAGATAGGTTATTTTTACTCAACCTTGATATCTTTGAGTGTTTTCTTCATCCATAATACCTGAGTGTAACATGCTACTTCTATTACATGTTTTTCTTCTAGTGTAGAAAGAGTGACTAATTCTTGTATTTCTCATCAATGAAACAAGTTTTTTCTCAAAAACAATACTCCACCACAAGTGCTTCTTTTTTCATCTACACTTCTATCCCAATCAACATTTGTATATGTTGGAAAAGTGAAATATGAACTCTTAGGATATCATAGTCCATAGTCAATAATAATTTTTGGGTATGTAAAAATTATTTTTACTATGCTGACATGAGACTCTTTTGGAGTATCATAAAACTTGGCATCCATACACACTACTTGCATAATATCTAGCCTTGATGTATTTAGGTACAAAAAGCTTCCTATCTTTGACTTGTACATTGTCTCATTTTCATCCGAAGACTCATTCTATTTTCTCAATTTACATCTAATTACCATAGGAGTAATAACCAGTCTTTTATCTTTGATTCCAAAATTTTTAAACATTTCCTTAACATACTTAGTTTGAGATATAAATATCCCATCATCAATTCTTACTATATATATACCAAGGAAAAATAATAGTTCTCCAAGCATTGACATTTCAAATTCATTTTGTATTTGAGAAGAAAATTATTTACACTTCTTATCATTTTTTCTACCAAATATGATGTCATCCACATATACAACAACTATAATCATGTTCTTACCTTTTGACTTGAAGTACAAATTTATATCTTCACATCCTTTCTTGAATCTTCATTTTTGTAGATACTAGCCTACTCTTGAATACCATGTTGTCAGTGTTTGTTTTGGACCATACAATTCTTTACTTAGTCTGCAAACATAATCATCTTCCCCTAATAGCTAAAAACCTTCTTCACCAAGATTCTTAACCTTTCCATCTTTATGTTCTTCAGAGTCTTTTCCCATGAATTTTTTTTTTTTCTTCCATTACCAAGGCATAATCATGTTCATCATTTGAAATATAACTAGCATTAGATTAATCACTTTCCCCTTGGATATACAAAATCTGATTCTTCTAAACATTTTTCTTCTTAGGAAAGTATGGTTTCTTATTTTTATTATCTACCTCTTCTTCAAAGTTATCCTTCTTATTTTAAGGGAATTCGGTAGCAAAGTGTCCTACTTTACCATAGTCAAAGAACTTGAAGGGTAATTACCTCTATATTTTCTAGAGCCTCTCCTTAAACTTTTGAAGAATTTTTCTTGTTCTTCATCAATCTCTTCATGTTCAGATGTAGAGGATTCTTCATTTTATTTCTTGGACACCTCAACCTTCTCCTTGTTGGTATCCTTGAATGCAACTTCTCTTTTTGGATGAATCTACATTTCTCATTCTCATTTCATATGTAGTGAATATTCCATGCAGTTCATGAAGAGTGAGTTTGTCTATTTATTTTGCTTCCTCTATCACAAATATTTTAGGGTCATACCTTTTTGGCATGGATCTTAATAGATTTTTAACAATGACTACATCTTTCACCTCTTCTCCAAACCCTCTTATTGAGTTCACAATTTCATTAACTCCGAGAAGATAATATGTAATATTTTCTTCTTCACTCACCATAAGACTTTCAAACTTGGCTATGAGATTTTGTAGCTTTATCAAATTCACTTTATCATCTCCTTCATAGATGATCTACAATCTACTCCAAATATCATGTGCAATACTACAATGCATCACTTTGACAAACATTGAGCTATACAATCCAAAAAAAATAGCATGCTTTTCCTTTACATTGTTCTCATAGTCTTTCATTCCTATAGTATGAGTAGGAGCAGTAGTAGGAGGTGTATATCCATTTTTAATAGGAATCCATATATCAACCCTAATGATTCCAAATATTTATCCATATTAATGCTCCAAAATCCATAGTGTGCTCCATCAAAGAAAGGTAATTTTTTTCTAGATGAACCCTCTTGACTAGCCATTGTGTTCACTTATCCAAGATCTACCTGAGCTAGTTAAGAGATTCACTTAGGGAACTAGAGCTTTGATACCAATTGTTGGCCCCATGATTACTATTTCACCAAAAATTTGATATTGTAATGCCCAATACAACCACTAGAGTTAATGGATCCACAAGAGGTGGTTAGTCCATGTCATTAATTTTGAGGGGAGTACTGGCCATTTACCAACAATCTTTCCCTTAGCACAAGTCATAGGGATTTGAACTTGACACCTTTGGCTCTGATACAAACTGTTCAAACAAGAAAATCTATACAGAGGGGGGTGAATTAGTAGATCTATTAAAATTTAGCCCTTAACACTTTAAGTAGTATAATTCATTTTTTATCCTTTTTATGTAGATTAAAACTAAATATGTAGAGAGATAGACACACACAATTGTGTTGGAAACATGTGCCTCAATCTTTTGACTTGAACCTCCTGAAAGAGAAAAATTAGTGGGGCATCTTGTTTGTCTTTCTGATAGGAAGTTTAGTTCTAAAGGCTCGAAATGATCAGATCAGTTTGACTAGTGACCAATCTTGTTGACAATAGCTATCAATGCGACCCAAATTATAAGTACGAGTGTTCTAACTCTGATCGATAATAGAAGTCTGGCTGAAGAGTTTAGATTAGGGAGACTCTTGCTGATAGAATTCATTGGTATGACTTGAACTATTGGAGTGAGTTTTCAAACTTAGGACGATGTTGTGGGTCTGGTCGAGAAGTTACGCTAGGGAGACTCTTGTCGATCTTAGAGGCATCAGGGTGACATGCAACTTCGGTGGAACATTTTGAACTTATTATGAAGAACAATGTCTTACCAAGAGTTGGACATGAGTGTGAATCTTTCTAATCTTAGAGGCATTGGGGTGACATGCAACTTCAATGCAACATTTTGAACTTGTTCCAAAACACACTATCTTGTTGAGAGCTAGACATCAGTGTGAATCTTGTCGATGTGTTGGCATAGAATTTAGTTGGAGTTGAGGTCATCGAGATGACTTGAGACCTTGGTGGGATATTTCAAACTAGCTTTGATACTTTTTGTCTCTCTGATAAGGTTGTTCATTCAACATCGGGGAGACTCTTGGTGATGCACATGGTCTTGATGTTCTTTTGGGACATCGGGGAGACATGGATTATCATTGTGACATTCTAGTTAGTCATTGATAGTATTGGTCATGTCGATAACCTTGAAGGTGGACCGTGGTTGGATGAACATTGACCTGTTGAGTTGTTCAATGATCATTTGAGGACTATACTGAGTTGGTGGTGGTTGTTCACATAATAGTAAGATCCACAGTTGCTCTATAGATAAACTAAACTAAATCATTTGAATAGAGATCGAATCGACCATGGCTATTGGACATATAATGTAATGTGTTGTAACAGTAAAGAGGTTCGAGAAATTTGATAGTTGATGTTCTTCATTATATGTTGTATAAGCATTGTAACAGTGAGTGATGAGAACTATAGTCAAGATCTGATTTGTACAAGGTTGATCAAGTAAATATTGCTGCTATGAAATTCACATCTGAAATTGAAGTTTGAATCTTTGTATGTAATTCGTTTGTTGTAATACAAAGAGGCTTTACTTGGTGTGGTGGGTTTTTCTCCCGTAAGGGTTTTCCCACGTTAAATATTGGTGTCCAATTTTGTGTATGCTTTAATTTTCCCTCTTTTTTCTTGTAGTGTGCATATTTAATGAACTATAATTGAAATTGAACCTATAATCTACACTATTCCTCTTAGAATTAGCATTAGGAAGGCGTTTATGCACCTTTTCTTTCCTTACAAGTGGTATTAGAGCCTGACCAGTTATGTTATCATTGTGGGTAGGGTTGGTTTTTTGTGTCAATTTTGAAGTGGGAGTCTTGTATAATTCTGGTAATTGAAATTGCGGATTAAAATGGCAAGCACATCTTGAAGAGTACAAATCAAAAAATTTAATGGCAACAATTTTGAGTTATTTAAACTCAAAATGGAAGATCTATTGGTGGATCGTGATCTTTGGATTTTTGTGTCTAGAATGAAGCAAGAGGAATGAAACCTCATAGATAGAAAGGCCAAAGTGTTGATTAGAATTTATCCTGCAGACTCCGTGCTTCTTAATGTTCATGAAGAGAAGACTGCGGCCTCTTTGTGGAAGAAACTTGCTGATATTTATCAAGGCAGGTCCTTGGTGAATAAGATATTCTTGAGGAAGAAGTTTTACTCTTTGAAAATGGAGGAAGGAGCATCAGTGGCTGATCATCTAAATGCATTCAATATGATCCTTGCTTAGTTAACATCTATTGCTGTAAAAATTAATGAAAATATCGTTGTATGATTTTGTTATGTTCTTTACCCAACTCTTGGGATCATTTAGTAATGTCTATAGGGAGTACGACAACCACTTTCAAGATGGAAGATGTGGTTTCTTCTTTGTTATCAAAAGATATGAGAAGTCTTCTAAGATGGAAAATGAGGCTCTTTTTGTTCGTGGTAGATCAAATGAAAAAGGAAAGAAGAAGGAGAAGAAGTCCAAAATGAAATCAGAAGGGAGATCAAAGTCTCCTAGAAAGAAGTCCAAGGGGAAGTGTTGGAACTATGGGAAGCCTGGTCATGTCCGAAAGGATTACAAAGAGGAGAAAAAGAAGAAGAAGAACAACTCTTTAGACAATGTTTCTTCTCAAAGCGATATAGATTCCTTCATTGCAGCCTTGGCAACTCGGGCATTAGATGATGTTTGGCTGATTGATTCAGGACCATCTTTCCAAATGACATCTCATAGAGACTGGTTCACAAAGTATGAAAAATAAAATGGTGCAAAGGTGTATTTGGCAAGTGATTCATATTTGGAAATAGTTGGTTTTGGAAGAGTCAAATTTTAATTCCCTGATGGAAGAATCAAAGGAATTGATGGTGTAATGCATATACTAGGTCTAGCTCATAATTTAGTTTTTGTAAGCAAGTTGAATGATGTTTGAGTACATGTTTATTTTTTGAATGGTGGTTGCACAATGACAAAAGGCTCAATGGTGCTAGCTAGAGGTGCTCAAATTAGCACTCTATACAAGTTGGACACACATGTTGTTCAATGTAACAGTGTCTCTGGAAAGTCAAGCATGGTTCCTCATGAAGAGGAGAATAAAGTTCCTTTGGGTGCAAACTCTTTGGAAGTTCAACTTCCAGTACAAAATACCATGCTCTCATATCAAAGGATTGGTCATATTGGTGAGAAAATCTTAAAAGCCTTGAAAAATAAAACCCTGGTTGAGGGGCTTGATGATTGTAACCTAGAATTTGAATTATCTGAACATTATATATATGGAAAATATTCTGGTGTTCTAGATTATATTCACTCTGATGTTTTTGTTCTAGTAAATGTTCCTTCATTATCCAAATCAAGATATTATGTTTCCTTTATTGATTATTATTCGAGAAGGGCATTTGTATATTTTTTAAAAGTAAATCAGAAGTGTTCGGTCGGTTAGAAGAGTTCAAGAACTTGGTTGAAAATCAGACTGGTAAGAAAATTAAATGCTTGAGGATAGGCAATGGTGGTGAGTTTTATTCTGTAGATTTTGAAAGGTATTGTAAGGACCATGGTATCAAAATGCATAAGATAACACCTTACACTCTGCAACAAAATGGAGTTGCTGAAAGGTTCAACAGGACGTTGATGGAGAAAGTGAGAAGTATGTTGAGAAATGCTAGTTTGAAGTAGAAGTTCTAGGTCGAGGCTATGGATACAACATGTTACTTGGTAAATCAATCTCCCTCTTTGGCACTTGTTGAAAAAATTCCTATGGAAGCTTGGTCTAGTCATAAGCCCTCTCTGAGATATGTTCGTGTCTTTTATTGTGAAGCATATGTTTATGGACAGAACAAGAAGAGATCTAAATTGGAGAACAAAGTGGTTAAATGTATCTTCATTGGCTACGACATTGGTTTGAAAGGATATAAGATTTGGAATATTGTGACTAAAAAGGTTGTGTATAGCAAAAGTGTTATTTTTCATGAGCTGAAACCTTCTTTAGTGGATCTGCAGTCAGAGATGAAAGAAGTCAAGGAGGAAAATGGTGTTGTTGAAATTCCTTTAACACTAGAAAAAGAGGAACAATAAATTGACAGTGTAATATGAGGAGAGTTTGAGCAGCTCTGAGAGTTCTGAAGAAGAACCACAACCTCAACCTTGGCCTGTGAGGAGGTCTACACATGAGAAGTTACAACCTAAAAGGAATGGTTTTTCCATGTTGGATGCAAACTATGCTTATGCTTTAATTACTAGTATTGATGAGCCTAGGACTGTAAAAGAGGAAATTGGAATGCTTGACTCAAACTCTTGGTTGGAAGCCATGAAGGAAGAAATGACATCATTAGAGAAGAATTAAACTTGGATTTTGGTGCCTTTTTTTGAAGGCAAGAAATTTGTTGGTTGTAAATGGGTATTTAAAAATAAAATTGGTTTGGATGGCAGTGTCGAAAAATAGAAAGTGAGGTTGGTTGTGAAGGGATATTACTAGGTAGAGGGAATTTATTATGGAGAATTATTTTCTCCTATAGCCAAACTGACATCTATCAGATTTATTTTGTCACTTGCAACAACATATGACTTAGAAATTGAATAGATGGATGTGAAGAAAAATTTTCTTCATGGTGATCTTGAAGAAGAAATTTATATGTCCCAATCTGAACACTTTGTGGAAAAAGGTAAAGAAAATATAGTTTGCAAGATAAAGAAATATTTCTATGGTTTGAATCGGTCACCTAGAATGTGGTACTAGAAATTTGACACATTTTTTTTGTCATTGGGATTTGTAAGATCAAAATTAGATCATTGTGTGCACTTCAAAACTAAAAATATTGTATTCTTATTATTGCCCTCTATGTTGAGGATATGTTGTTCATAGGGAATAGTAAGTTTATGATTTCTAATCTAAAATATCAGTTGTTTGCAAAGTTTGAAATGAAAGATCTTGGTGTAGTTAGGTATATTATGGGGATGAAAATAGCCAGGGACAAAAACAAAAAGAAATCTTTGGCTCAACTAGCGTAAGTATATTAACATTATTCTAGAGAGATTTGGTATGAATGATTGCAAGCAGCTAGTTATTCTAGTTTTTTAGGGAACAAATCTATCTATTGAAGATTGTCCAAAATATCCTACTGAGATGGGGGACATGACCAAAGTGCCTTATGCAAGTGCAGTTGATAGTTTAATGTATGCAATGGTCTATACAAGACCAGATATTTCCCAAATAGTGGGAGTAATTAGCTGGTTTATGGAGAATCTAGGAAGGTCACATTGGGATGTTGTGAAAAGAGTATTTAGATATTTAAAAGGTTCATAACAATACGCTTTGTGCTATCATGGAAAATCAGTTAGTTCATAGAGACCACTTAGAATTTTAGATTATGTGGATTTTGATTAGGTAGGGGACATTGATAGTCGAAGGTCCACTGGTGGATATATTTTAATATTAAATGGTGGTGCAGTTATTTGGATAATCAAGCGATAGGCTGTAGTTGCTTTATCCACTATTGAAGCAAAGTAAATGGAAGCAACTCACACCTATAAAGAAGTTGTTTGGCTAATACATTTGTGTTCTTATATTGGGTTTAGTGCAAGGAAAATTACAATTTGATGTGACAGTCAGAGTGCTATATGTTCTGAGAAAAATCCAACTTTCCATGCTAGGACAAAACATATTGATGTACAGTATCACTTTATATGAGATATTGTGGAGGATGGAAAGGTTTGTTTAGAAAAAGTGGGTACTCTGGAAAATGTTGCAGATGCATTGACAAAACTAGTGAGCATAGACAAGTACAGGTTATGTGCTAGTTCGATGGGCCTTCGAGCCCATGAATCTCAAAAATTCTTGAATGGTCTAAAGGTGTCAAAAGATCTTCATTAATTGGGAGTTTGTTGGAAACATGTGCCTCAATATTCTGACCTGAACCTCCTGAAAGAGAAAAAATGGTGGGACATGTGGTCTATCTTCCTGAAATGCAATTTAGTTCTAAAGGCTTGAAGTGATCAGATCGGTGTGACTAGTGATCAGTCTTGCTGATGGCAGCTGTCGGTATGACCCAAACTATTAGTGTGAGTGTTCTAACTCTCATCAATGATAGAAGTTTGGCCGAAGAGTTCAGATCAGGGAGACTCTTGTCGATGGAAGCTGTCGGTATGACCTGAACTATTAAAGTGAGTTTTTGAACTCAAGATGAAGTTGTGGGTCTGTTAGAGGAGCTATGTCAGGGAGACTCTTGTCGATAGTAGAGGCATCATGGCGACATGCAACTTTGGCACAACATTTTGAAATTGTTACGAAGCACACTATCTTGCCAATATTTGGACATTAGTGTGACTCTTGCCGATGTGTTGCTGCAAAATGCAGCTGGACTTGAGGTCATCAAGATGACTTCAGACCTTAGTGGGACATTTCAGACTAGTTTTGATGCTTGTTTTCCTACCAATGAGTTTGTTTGTTCAACATTGGGGAGACTCTTGGTGATGTGCGTGGTCTTGATGTTCTTTTTGGACATCAAGGAGACATGGGTTATTGTTGTGACATTCTAGTTGGTCACCAATAGTATTTGTCATGCCAATGGACTTGAAGGTGGATTGTGGTTGGATGAACGCTGACCTGTTGACCTACTAAGTTGTTCAATGATCATTGGAGGATTGTGCTGAGTTGGTGGTGATTGTTCACAGGCTGGTAAGATCAATAGTTCCTCTATAGAGAAACTGAACCGAACCATTTGAACAAAGATCAAATCAACCATGGTTGCTGGATATATAATGTAATTTGTTGTAATAGTAAAGAGGTTCAAAAAATTTGATAGTTGATGTTCTTCATTGTATGTTGTATATATGCGTTGTAATAGTGAGTGATGAGAACTGTAATCAAGATTTGATTTGTACAAGGTTGATCAGGGAAATGTTGCTATTGTGAAATTGACATCTGAAAGTGAAGTTTGAATCTCTATATGTAATTCATTTACTATAATACAAAGAGGCTTTACTTGGTGTGGTGGGTTTTTCTCTCGTAATGGTTTTCCCACATTAAATATTGGTGTCCAATTTTGTGTATGCTTTAATTCTACCTCTATTTTTTGTAGTGTGGATCTTTAATGAGCTGTAATTGAAATTGAACCTGTAATCAACACTATTCCTCTTAGAATTAGCATTAGGAAGGAATTTTAGCACCTTTTCTTTCCTTACAAATTTTACATAATGCAACATATACATGGGAAACCTATAATGGAAAAAATCACAATGAGAATAGTTGATAAGATCTACTATCCTAATCCAACCTCATAGTGGAAATGTCCAATTATAAAATTTAAGGGAACTAACCCAATGGAGACACTAATCCCCTAGTTTTAGGAGCACCCACTCCAAGAAGTGCCAACTCCCTACATTGAGCACCTACCCACTTATCTTATGGAACCCACAAATCAAATTTACAAA
The DNA here is from genome assembly GCA_007115665.2 of Sequoiadendron giganteum. Taxonomy (NCBI): domain Eukaryota; kingdom Viridiplantae; phylum Streptophyta; class Pinopsida; order Cupressales; family Cupressaceae; genus Sequoiadendron; species Sequoiadendron giganteum. The sequence continues at coordinate 791,884,093 of CM021101.1, read as the reverse complement.
GAAAATAGCTACAATTTGATTCCATTGAATCCAATTCAATGTTGCAACTTTGTTTGCAACTTCCTAACTCTTTGTTGCAATCTCTGTAACTTTATTTTCTCCTATGCATATCTCTCTATTCTTCACCTTGAATGCAAACCCTTAATGGTTTTCTCTATTTTTTTTGAGGTTTCACTCTATCTGAACATGTGCACTCTCTATCCACTTCACTTCTCACTCACTGACACTACTACATCAACACACATAGAATTTTTTTGATTGTATTCATTTCTCATACATTTACTAACCAAAATTCATGCCTTGAGCAATGTAGCACTATCTAGATTAATTACATATTCATATTTTTTCAATCCAAAAGAAAATTCTAGGTTTTTCTCACATGCTATATTTTATAGCAAGCTTCCTATACATCGATCCATACACCTAATCATCATCAAATTTTTTACCAATTTAATTTTTAGCATGTAATAAATATACGATTTATTTTCATTAATGCACATTCTCTATATCTGATCTTCTATTTGATAGATAAATGATCTTCACCACCCAAAAGATCTAATCACCACTAAACTTGGTAACTAGAGTGATTAGAGTCATTAATTTTATGCTTTGGGTTAGCTACCTACTTGAATGAGGGTTTCACCACCATTATCCTCGCCTAACCATTGTTGATCTTCAGCTTTAAACCAAGGCCTTTGATCTAGATCTTCAAACCACCTTTCATAATGATCTCCATCCATCGGTCAACTTAAAAAACCCAATTGTATGATTGATTTTCTTTTAACTAGCATCATTAATCTTGATCTCTTTGTAAATAACCATCACACTTAATGTATCACAAATTTTCATATGGAATCAACCTTCATTTCTATTTTGTGAAGAGGTCTTGTGATCACCATCCAATCTTCACCTTATAATGTCTGTCGTTTGATAGCCATTTCATCCTCTTTCCCTAGTGTAACTTCATTTGTGAATAGAGTAGAAAACATGATGTAAAAAATCATTGAGATGTAGTAAAAATTTTCCATCTATCTTAGAGAAAATATGTCCACCTTATCACCCAATCATTATTTTTGAAGAGGGGACCCACCATGTCTTCATTGCTTCCCTATAGTATATTGCATTTTAGCTTTGTGTAATGTTATTCACAATTTGGATGTGAATAACATGAGCAATGCAATTGTATTTTTCCACCTTTCCATGATTATATCACACTCCACTAAAATTTTAGCCACCACATAGTGCATGTTTCATTTATTCCTTTTACATATCAACATCTTTATGAAGCAATGAAGTGATTACCATTAAATCATGTTCATCTATCCTCTGCTATTGATTTATCTCTATCACACATCACAAAACACACATGTTGAGGTAAACTTCAAAACATGATGTGAATGACTTGATTGATAGCCATTTGATCTTATATGCTCCAACAATCATCGTTGATCTATTTGATCACATATCATTGATTTCACACTACCCTTTTTCTTCACAACTATGATGTGAAACATTGAAGCAATATTTCTTCAATCTTCCAAGGAGCATATCACACATCAAAAATTTAACATGGTCACGGTGAACTCAAACAATGATGTGAAGAGTTGTCTCAATTCATACTCCACCAAACCAATTTATAAAACTACGCAAAGAGGCCAATTCCTAGATGACTTTGATGGCTTAAGTTATCACTTAAGTGACCTACTTCTAAAAAATAGGCAACTCTAAAATATAAAACCTAATTAATGACACGATTGTAATGCCTAGGGTTTATTTGCAAAACCATAATTTGAATAGAGAGCATAAAAAAATCAATTCTGAGCACATTGCATATCATTTGATCACACAAACCTCACAAATCAAATCCATTCGAAAAACCCATATCAAATCTACAACCTAATTTCTTCTCTAACTTCTAGAAATTACCTTTGCAACAACATGACAATATTGCATGACAACATTGCAATGTTTGAGCAACTTTGTAATATTTGCAAAACATGCTCTTCTCTCCATCATCCTTCACCAACTCTTCCATAATATAATCCCCTAAGATCAATGGAATCCCCTTTGACATCAATAACAACATTATGCCAACATGTTCCTCCAAAAGAGAAACAAATTTATATACCTAAGGAGCAAGTGGCTTCCTAATCCTCGGTGGTCACTTTAGCTCCTCCTCTAAGGGAAGAAAAGAGACCAATGGTTGAGAAACCAACTCTTATAGCTTCATAAATTAAAAAATACATAGGAATAAATAGAAATTCTAAAGAGAATAGGCATAAATGGAATATTATTACTCGCCAATTAGATGATAACAATAAAACATTACTTGATGATCAAACACCTATGCAAACAAATCAAGAGGCATTAAAAATTTCACTAAAACATGAAATTGAACCTTACATGACCCAAACAAATAAAGAGTGAAACAAGAACATACAACTAAAATTTTCATTAAACCATCCGTGGTGATAAATTTGGATGATGAGGATGAAAATGCTAAAATTGATGAACAAGTGAATAATGAAATATCTTGTTTTTAAAGTCTATGAATTTTTATAATGGAAATCATGATGATCCTCCTGACAAGAATGATTCACCATGTGTTGAACCTGGTGATGCTCCTAGTATGACATTTTTTGTAATCCCTTTAGCCAACTATCTACCTTCCATATATGATGTGCAAGATTGGGATGTAGATGATTTGCTTTAGATTGTCTTAGATGTGCAATAACCCTTTTGTTTTTTATTTTTTTATTTATTTTTGTTTTCTTGCACATGATGTGATTGATCTTGTTGTGTTGCTTGGTGTGTATGTTTATGATTTTTCTTTGGAGGACCCTTATGGCTCTGTTGGCACAAGTATACCAAGGAAATGAATCTATCATTACATTCATCTATTTGTATCTCCATTCTTCTATATTTCATAAACATTGTTCTTTTGTCTTGTGTTTTCCTTTTGGGAATGATGCAAGGTGTTGAGACATTTAGGTATCTTCCATGTTGACCAAAAAGTGTCTTTTCTCTATGTCTCATTCATCCACTGTGTTCATTATTCCATGAGTATTTGGGTAATGCTATCAATTTTTATCTTACTTATGTTGTAAAAAATATGGATACTGACCCCAAGTTCATGGATCCCTTATGTGTTCATATTTGTGTTGTTTTTTTCATTATCTTGGGGGAAACACCTTATCATGAGGAAAAATTATTTTGAAACATATCATTGGCATAGGGATTTCCAAATAAGCTCTCATGACCTTTATCACATGGCATTTATTATTTTCCACCTTAAACCAATTGCTCACACCATGGTGTTTTTTAGTTTATTTAAGGTGGTGGTATAGTACATTCCATTATGTGCTTCACTTTATTCACACATGTTGGATTTAGTGATGCATTGGCATATAATTTTTTATCATTTATATAGGACCTTATCAAAATTATTAGGGAGTATAATTCTTGCTATGGTTTAGATCGGTACACACCTCATGAAAAGTAGTCCTCACTAGTCCTTATGTGTTTCTCATTTTTCTACTATCGTTGAAAGGATTACCAAGTGAGTATCAAAATTCACTAGCTCATGGTTCCTTTGGTTCATCATTCACTTAGAAAATATTAGACTTTCTTAGCCTGTGAGTCATGAATTCCTTGGTTATGGATCCTAGCATAATGCAACTCGCTAGTCCATGATTGTCATACCCTCCTTTTGTTTTGTGTTTTTGTGTTTCATTGTATACATGTGTGTTACCTTTCCTTTATGTTGTCTTTCCATAGGATCTTGAATCCTAGGGGCTTGTGTACTCCCCCTATATTTTTTTCCATCCTATCTCTTCAATATTTAGACAATTAGATCCATCTTCAAAAGTGTGGGCTAAATGTAGTATCATAAATTGTCACCCTTGATAATTTCACACTATGTTTTCCTCCTTCCTAAATGCATGGGCCTAATTGTACATCTATTGTCCTAAATCATGCATTCATGGCCCATTTAGACATTTATCAAGAAAGCCCATTTGAAAAACCAATGCATACATATAATATTTTTCTCTTGAAACCTTGCATTCCACAAAATAGGGCTAGGACTAAGTCGCCCTAGGTGAACTGGTCCCATTAGTCTACCTTAAAAATTTAGTATGCTAGACTAGGCATTTTTTATTTTAGTTTTAAATGTCAAATATTGGTTATCAAGATTTATTTGTTTGAAAAATAGATTCATTGAATATAAATACCTAGTCTTTTCACCATTTGAAAAAAAAATAAGAAGAGTGACATATAAAGAGTAATTATTATCAAGTCAAGAGTATATTTGTTGCAGAAATTCAATATAAAAGAATCATGTCAAATTGTATGGGAGTAAGTTCATGTTTATGTTATCATTTTTTTTGTGAGATCTAACCCTTGTAGGTCTTCCAAAAATTCAAGAAAAATTTAAATCAAGCCTTGAGGTGATGTGCATGTCTTCAATACTTTGAGGAAAATCATAATTTTGGTAATGAGTTACAACCCATTGCTGATTCATCATTAATTTTTCACTTAGCCTCTATTCCTCAAAATGATAAGCTCTCTTTTATCAATTTTTACATTGTGAAGGTGGAGACACCAACACAGGGTTTGACTAAGGGAATACCCTATATGGAAAAACCCTTCCTCTCTCTTTGAATGTGAAATTTATAGATCTAAAGAAGTTTAGAGGAAGATTGAAGATCATTTATCTATTGTTGCATTCAAACCCTACAACTTGACAATATGTGGAAACTTGGTTATCTTAGCAACTGACAAAGATCTGACTATGAGCACTAGAAGAAAGAAGGGTTTGATCAGGCTCTAGAGGACTATGAATTCATATTATAGATTGATCAAATAGGAAACAGTCTCCCTAGTCAACTTGGTCCTTAGAAATCATCTCCAAATTCATGTGGCAAGTATATAATACTCAGTTCATTTTGTTTCCAAACTCTAGTTTTTTTTGTGACTTTCTAGATTTTCTATTTTTAAATTAGAATAGATTATTTTTATTATTTTGTTAGTCATCATTAAATTTCATATCAAACACATTTCCAAGTCTCTAAATTTAGATCCTAGGATTAATCAGCTCTCCTTTTTGGTTACAAGTCAATCTCATATCCTAGCCAATCCCAAATTTAATGATTAGTTGTGGGAACGAAAAATTTGAATCCAAAGGATGCAAAAATCCCTAGGGTTCACTTTCCCACCTTATCACTACCATTAATACAAATTTGATATATGTAACCTTAGAAATTATAAAATATCTCATCAATTTTTATCAAATAAACTTGGGAGTGCACATTTACAACAAACCTCCACTTGTATTTTTAAACAATACTACTTAAAAAATATTTTTATTGAACAGTCATTCATATCAAATAGGTTTCAATCAATAAAATAGTTATACTAAACACTAAATATCATTATTGTTTAATACAATCATCTCAAAATCTATGCACACTCTCTAGGAGTCATAATAGTTCATGCCTATATTTACCCCTTAAAATATAGCCTTACCATTATAAATTAATATATCAAATATGAATCTATAATAATGAAAGATTTATCTATCTTGCTAAAGTACTTGTTGAGTGGACCTACTCAAAAATTGAGGTGGGTGTTTTACTTTCTCTTCAAAAATATTTGACTTCTCCATCTAATTTAATCCTTAATGAATATTTGGTCCATCTCCTATATAGTTCAACCTTCTCAACCATGAATAGTGGTGGAACATTCAAATTTATATGTTCCATTGACCTAAGAATTTGTTTGATTATCTCATTTGGCCTTGTTCTTTCTCACTGGTTTGGGTTTGTATCACAAGGGTTTAGGGTTTTATGCTTCACTTAGCATATTTCCCTTTCATTTTAACCCTTTTTCTTTTTACCTAATTCTAAGTTGACTTGTTTTGGTCAGTTCCTAATTATATAGCTTACATCTTAAGCCTTTGTAGACATGTGGCCACTTTCCCATTTTGCCTAAATTTCCCATTCCCCTTGTCATGTGGTATTTTCTTATTATTTTAGTCTGGGGTTTGATATTTTATAAAGGAGGGGTTCTAATCCTTGTTCAAGTGTGGTATTAAGTATTTTTAGTCCCCATCACTTGTATTTCCTAGGAAACCCCTCTTCTTAAAACAACTTACAAGCACGTGCATAATATTTCCCATGTTGGTGTATAGTTTTCATTGATGTCAAAAGGGGAAATCATCCAAGGTAGATTGTTGGCATGATGAAAGAGGATTAGAGATGAAATGGATTTTCTCATGAAAGTGAGGATGTTGGAATTAATGTAAAAATCTCATTGATGTCAAGGAGAGATAAGGTTTGCAGTGAATATGGGAGCAAGGGTACAGGTTTCTAGTGAATGCATATCTATGTTGTTGTCATTGAGGTCAAAAGTGTCTTTGATGTCTAAGGAGTGTGGAATTGATCATGCAAGGGAGATGTTGGCATGATGATAGATCAGTGGTGTGCCTAAATTGTATGAAGCTCAGAGGATGATTATGAGAGTAGTCGATCTGGTTCTAGAAGTATGTGGATTGGTTGTTGGTGTAGAAGAGTAAGTTGCTCAATATGTTGCATAGTTGACAAAATTTAGTCATCTCTCTACAACAGTTTCTTCCAGGTATTTGATAAAAAATTAGGTACCATATTCGATATGGGTTTTTCGATAGCATTCTAGTGATATTCTTTACAAGTCCATAAAGTGAATAATATGCCCAAGAATGAACTATTTCTACTCTCAGGTGATATTAGGGTTTATAGACAAACCCTAATAGGTTTAAAGTCATGGGATTGTGAACATAGATTATATTTTGTTGTTGACTATTCATTAGTTGTTGTAGGTCACATAAGTTACAACTTATGTCTTTGAATTCATGGGTATGATCGACCCCTTCACCTTATGTTTACTGACTCAACAAATATTCAATAGCTATGATATTTCTCAAGTTGTGGTATTCTAATTTTTTCTAACCTATGTCGTAGGGTTCAAGAGTTTCGGAACCTCCTAACTTAGCAACTTAGCTAATGGAGTGATAATAAGGAAGAAGGTTATCTTTTTTATCAAAAAGTCACGAGATTTTAGATCTTTGTAACCTCTGACAAGAGGTTCTAAGGTTTAGGTTTTTATTGACTTAGCGATTATGCAATAAGGAGGAAGGAAGAAATATGAGTGGGACCCAACCATAATGACGTGGATGCCAGTAATGACGATGTAGTCATGGGCCCCAAAAATATTTCTAATTTGTCATTGATTGGTTGTAGTAGATTATAGGTAGCTTAAGTTACTACTTAAGAATTTGAAGTCATTTGGGGAACTAGCCCCTTCATGTTGCAATTACAAGGTCAACATATATTAACTACAACATTTCCTAAGTCCTGAGAAAAATATTTGTCTCTAGCATGATCAATGGTTGTGGTTGATGCTACAAGATCTAATGGTGCCTGCATACCCCATAGAGATCTCAGTGAGGCATGATCAAGACCTGTGAGGTAAGCGGGGAATGATGATGATCAAATTTTGAAGATCAATAGTGTTCATAGTATGCATGGTGGGAGCTACAGAGGCAACCAAAAATCTAGTGGAAGATGATATATGTCATGACTTGTTGGCAACAATGAATGATGGAGATCAAATAGAGATTTGATCAGATAGTCCTTTTGGGAAATTGGTATGAATATTATAGATTCCCTTATAGATTCCCCCAAATTGCACAAGAATTGTACCACGTGGGACCCAATTATAATGATGTTGTTGAGAATGGTGATGGTTGAAGACAAGTGGTGGCATGTAATTGATCAATATGATAAGTCACATAGGTGATGTTTGTTGCATGGTGTTGAAAAGGAAGACATGTGGATAGTGGGGACCACCTACTTGATAGAAGCTAGAAATGTATGTGTTAGCATGTCTAGATTGTGAAGAGTGATTGATCGACAATCTAACTCACATTTTTTTTGTGAGTTGTGTGGCAATGATGTGGACAACAAATGGAAATAGCCCACAAATTTGACAAATTTTGTGTAGGCTCATTGTTAGAGCTCATTGGATAGCTAGCTTTGTATGTGTGTCTTGATGGACCCCACATTTGGCAAGCGGTGTATGAAGGAGATTTGTGGTGGAGATTTAAAGCACCATTCATCAAATGGTCAAGATTGAAGGATTTAAAGAAGTTCGATCCAACGGTGATCATCAATTAGTGGAGATCAATGACACATGTTTAAAAGTAAATTATCTGATGGTGATTTTTTAAACATACCAAAATGTACAAGGAATGTTGGATCATGGGGTGAAGAAAAGATCGATGACCAGATTTCAAAAGCAAAGATCTAAAATGGCTACGATAGTGTGAATAAGGGTTTCAATTGGTAACCAACATAGGAGAAGGAATTAATTGGTAGAACTGCATAAGCGACCAAAGTAGATGAAGATTTTATCTTCAAGGTGGTAGAAGAGATCATAGATATGATCAAGATAAAATCAGATCGAATGGATAACAGAATGCATTGAATGCATAATCAGACTCTAAGGTTGATAGAGAGCTGATTTGGGAAAATTCTCTATAACCATATTAAATGTTGTGTGGCTTGATGTAGAGGTATGATGATATCTAATAAACCTTATCAGATGTCTTTATGATGAGCTATATGATGGTGTGCAGCTCAATGTATAGGTATCTTGTTTTTGAAGTTAGCAAGAGAAGGGAACCCTAGCAGAAGATTTGAGAAGATCTAAGTGGTGGTAATAATCTCAAGGTAGAGATTGCAAATTGGTGGAGTTAAGAAAAAATAAAATAACTAGAGTTTGATCTATTTTGTAGAGAATTGTAGTGTGTCTGCAAGAAAGAGAGAGAGTATTAGAGAAGACAAAGAATGCACATGTAAAGAAATCCTAGAATGTAATACAAAATATCCTCTAGGTTTTTTCATTCAAGGTGAAGAGAGTGTGCAATGTAGCAATATATAATAGTGATTGTTATATGTGTTAGTGTAGGTTTTTTTAATATTATTTTTCCTACACATTATTAAGCATACCTTAGGTTATAGGAGATGTGGTTCATGTGAGGACACGTGGCATAATCCATCGATTACATGTGTTGCTCCCACTCACACTTGGGTGGTTGAGTTTCACACCCTCTTTTGGCCTTATATGCCACCTCACAAAACCACTCATCTGTCTCTTTTTGAGTAGGTTATGCCACCTATTTGGCATTTTCCAAGTAGGCATAACTCCCACCTAATTTGGTTATTTGGGAGTTATTACCCCTCTTGGAATTATTTGCCCATATTCTACTATATATTCTGCACTCACCTCTCCCTCCTAACTAGTTCAGGTCTAGCTCCTATCTAGTCTAGATGAGTTCATATTAACTCAATCAATTCAAGGGAGAGTTGAGGCATATTGTATCATTTAGTGTGTGATATAACATCATTTTGTTATTGCACTATATTCCTGCATTCTATCTCTTGCTGCTCTCGTGTGGAAGGTTTATCTTGGTTTTGTAGGTGATCCTGGGTGCTCGAGTTCATCAATAACTCTTACATGGTATCAGAGCGTCAGATCTGCAAGCCCCTTCTCAAATTTGAGAGATTTGTGAGTTTTTTAATCAGTATTGCAGGTTGCAGCATGCCTTTTCTTGTCTTAAGTAGTTGATTCTACCTTTTCATGTCATTTTTTTGGTTGTTGGGGTCGTTTTATGTTTCTAAAGGCGTTTGTTTTACACTAGATCCACATTTTTTGTATACTTTGAAGAAAATCCGTCATCTGGGTTTTGTTCGTAGAAGAAAAAAACCATCTGGGTCGTTGCTATTTTCTGCATACAGGTTACATATTTTGCAGAAACTAAATCGGAACATTTCAGTAGACCCCCTCTTCAATTGCATTTTTGATTTTGCAGTCAAGCTTTGGAGGGCCATAATTCAGTCATACGAGCTCTTTTTTCAGAGAATTTTTTTTTGATTTGGGGTAGAATTTTGCAGGCTTTGCAGTGGTGTGATCCATTTTTTCTCAAGTAATCCGGATGCTTCAAAAAATCAGTTTTAACAGCAGATCTGAAGGACAGTTCTCATTTTTGAAACTTCAAACGGCTATAACTTTCAGATATGACCTCGGATCGAGGTGATTATTTTTTTGAAAGTTGATATTTTTTTTAGCACTATACTTTGGTGCTATTTTGAAGTTCTAATTTGAGATTTAATTATACTTTCAGTATTTGAGTCCATTTTGGACACTTGAAAAACTCTGGAAAACAACTCCAGCATTGTAAACGCACTAATTTATAAAGTGCCAAATAATTTTTTGTTGGGGGGGATTCTTCTTTGAGTGAAAAAGGGGGGTGTCTATGTGTGTTCTTCTTGCATTTTTTCTCTCACATTGCTACAACAATCTAAAATGGATAAATCGGTTCCTCTACTCACACCATACAATTACTTTGAGTGGAAAAATGAAATGGAAATTCACTTAAGGAAGTTAAAATTGTATAGAATAACAATGGGTATTGATAAGGAACCTACAGAAGATGAAGATAAGCCTAAATGGTTCAATAAGTGTGATGAAGCTTTTGGCACCTTATGCATGGCTGTATCTCCTGATCTACGCTTTCATATTATGTCTGCAAAATCACCAAATGAAGTGTGGAATACTTTGAATACTCTCTTTGGTAAACAGGATGATTTGAGAGCACATTCATTGGAGAACGAGCTCATAGGATTGAGCCCATGCAATTTTGATACCATTCAGGATTTCTTTACTAAATTGAATGCCATAAGATTGCAGTTAGAGCAGTGTGGAGTTAAAAAGGATGACTCACAATTGATTTTGAGTATTCTTTCAAAACTTGGTCCTGATTATGCAGTGTTTGTTTCTACATTTCATGCAATGAAAAGAGCCTTAGGAAAAGGATTTACTATGCCTTCTCTAAGTGAGTTTGCAACTGATCTCACAAAGGAGCAAGATAAATTGATTCAAATGGGCATTATTAAATCTTCCAAATCTCAAGCCTTGACTGCAAAACAAGGCACTAATAAGCAAAACAAGAAACAACAGAACCAAGGTGATAGAAAGAAAGATTCAGATAAATATTCATCTACTTCTAAAGTAGACTCTAAATTCTCTTCAAAAGAGGATTCATCTAAGAAGGAGAAGCTCACTTGTGCATATTGCAAGAAATCTAGGCATGATGAACATCAATGTTACTTAAAACAAATTGATGAGTTGAAGAATCTTTTAGCAAAGAACAACATCAATTTTCCTTCTCGAATGGTTGATTCAGCTTCTTCTTCTAATTCCAAAAATTTAGAATTTGATAAGGAAAAGGGCCATACTACAGGTGCAGGTAAATCAAAAGGTAAAGCTCTTTGTGCTTCTACAGGTCTTGGATCAAGGAGATGGCTCCTAGATTCTGGAGCGTCTCATCATATGGCTTCTACACAGTCTATGTTCTCTTCTTTTGAGCCTTGTGCTATGCCACCTATTATGATGGGAAATAATACATACATGGATGTAATTGGGAAAGGATCTGTTGATATTGGAGATGGTACTTTCAATGATGTTTTGTGTGTACCTCATCTTTCAAACAATCTTCTTTCCATCTATCAAATCACTCATGGTGGAACAGGGAAGACTGTTGAATTCACACCTGATTTAGTTATCATCAGAGACTTGGAGAGCAGAGAGATAATTGCTACTGGGGTGGTTGATCATGCATCTCGATTGTATACCTTTTTAGACTTTGCACCTGATGATGGTTCTAATCCTTTGGTTGTTGATCACACTCCTAGTGTGAGCTTTGATTTTGAGGAGAACTTTGGCTACTTGAACTTGGGTATTCTCACATGTGATCCAGTTCTTGAGCCTTGTATTCCTTCTCCTCCATTTACTATTGCATCTGAAGATACTTGCATTGCTACATTCATGGCTTCTTGTGATTCAGTGCAGCAAGATACACATTGTCTTCCAGACATAGCTACTTCAGATGACTACTTGACAGACATTGCAGGTTTGTTCATAGAGTCTCATATTTCAGACTTGGGAGACATTATTCATGACATCCATCTTCTCTTTGATGAAGTTGATTCTTCTTCAATTGTTATGGAGGAACCTTTGGATCCTTTTGTTCATTCTCCACATGATCATTCATCACATTTTGACATGAGTGAGGATACTTTTGAGCAACATTTGGAGGAGGCGCCTTTGTCTTCAAAGGAGATATCTTTGTCTTCAAATTTTGTTCTACATCCATCTCCACTAGGTTCTGGATTTTCATCTTCTACAGTGTGGCCTAGAACACTTGATTTGATGGTGACATCTTTCGACATCAACATGGAGACACTTGAGCAGAGTTTAGAGACTTCATACATTTTCATCATTCTTCCTTCATATTCCTTTCAGGAATGGGAAGACATTCTTCATACACCTTTGGTTTTGTTTCTTCCTAAGGGGAGGAACATTGTTCGACGATCGTGGACCATGTTCTACATTCAGCTTCGAGCTTCAACCATTGGCATAGTTGACTACTTTGGGGAAGGCTACATGGTCTTTCCTATCCTTTCTATTTTGGAGGGGACTTCTTCCTTGCATGGGATTCTTCTTGTGTTGGGAAACTTGTTTTCTTTTGGGGAGGAGTTTTGTCCCACTGGGTTTTCTCCTTTACTCCATTTGTGAGAGAGTATTTTGTACATGGGTACCTAACATGGCCTAGTAGCCGGGACCCATATTTGCATCTTTGCATTCTTTCATCCTTTCACCCACCTAAGCTATGCTTAAGGGGGGGTGTTAGTGTAGGTTTTTTTAATATTATTTTTCCTACACATTATTAAGCATACCTTAGGTTATAGGAGATGTGGTTCATGTGAGGACACGTGGCATAATCCATCGATTACATGTGTTGCTCCCACTCACACTTGGGTGGTTGAGTTTCACACCCTCTTTTGGCCTTATATGCCACCTCACAAAACCACTCATCTGTCTCTTTTTGAGTAGGTTATGCCACCTATTTGGCATTTTCCAAGTAGGCATAACTCCCACCTAATTTGGTTATTTGGGAGTTATTACCCCTCTTGGAATTATTTGCCCATATTCTACTATATATTCTGCACTCACCTCTCCCTCCTAACTAGTTCAGGTCTAGCTCCTATCTAGTCTAGATGAGTTCATATTAACTCAATCAATTCAAGGGAGAGTTGAGGCATATTGTATCATTTAGTGTGTGATATAACATCATTTTGTTATTGCACTATATTCCTACATTCTATCTCTTGCTGCTCTCGTGTGGAAGGTTTATCTTGGTTTTGTAGGTGATCCTGGGTGCTCGAGTTCATCAATAACTCTTACAATATGTGCAGCAAAGAGTGCACTAGAAAAGAGAGGTATAGAGTATGTGTTTTACTAAGAGTGTTGCTTCAGTAGTTGAAAGTGAGTTGTAGTGAGTGCAACAATGTACTGAATGTAATGTTACATTATAGGTTAAGCAAAACCAATCTATGCATATATGAGCTTGTAATATTGTAAGAGGTTGTAGTTGAGCATTATAATGAGTTGTATCTTATTTTAGGGAATTTTATTCTCCTTGGAGTAGTAATTCCTAAACCAAAGTTTTGTAGAATCCTTGAAGTTGTAGCTTCTAAATTAGGGAATTGAAGCTTCCTTGGGTTGTAGCCCTAAACATTGTAACAAAGATTTGGATTGCGAGGCTGGATTTTAGTAGTAGACTCAAGCAACATTTCTCACCATATTTTTTCGCATAATGGGTTTTCAAAATATATTTAGTGTTGTGGGAATGTGTTTGGTGATTGTTTATTTTAACATTTATGTTTGCATCTTTAGTTTTTAATCTACACATTAAGTGTTTGAGAAATAAACATTCACAAAGTATTTGGAGCTAAGAAATTAATCTGCATATAGTTTTAAATGGATAGATTTTGGTATCTATTGATTCAACCCCCTCTTAGTAGATCATTGTGTCCAAACTATTGGTATTAGAGCCCTAGGTTCCCTAGGATAAGCTTAATCGGCTTAGGTAGATCTTGGTGTGTGAACACAAGAATGGACTATGAAGAAGGCTCATGTATAGTAGAAGTACCTCTCTTTAATGGATTAGATTATATATGGTGGAGTAGAAAAATGGAGTTGCATTTGGGATCCATAGAATTTGATGTGTGGATGTTAGTAATGTATGGATATATAGCTCCTGCTACAACTCCAACTACTGAGGCTGACAAGAAGGTATATGAGGATAATGCTAGAGTAATGGATGCAATTCTTTGTGGGTCTTCAAGTTCCATATTTGTTAAATTCATGTATTGTGGAATAGCACATGAAGTTTGGAACAACTTGAAAATGACGTATGAAGATGATCACAGTATGGTGCAAGCCAAGATTTAGACATATGGAAGAGTCTTAAAATGTGAAGCTAAATGAGCATAAGAAGACCGTAGATACACCCAGGACATAATGCACAACTAGAGGTGATGAGGAAGAAGCATATACTTCCATATATGAGGAATTTGATGAAGTGAAAGTTGATTGCATAAGGAGATTGAGAATAGGCTCTAGAAAATACACAGGTAAGCTACCCACTAAAATTTTTAAGTTTGGTAGAATAAGTCTTATAGCTACTAAATTATTTCATAGTAAAAATGATGACCCTAAGAAAGAAGAGGACAATAAGGAGAATCTTTACACAAATGAAGAAAGTGGGTCATTTTATGTAAATGGTAGATCTGATGATGAACATGGAATTTTCAATCGGTTTGACCCATTTGGAACAACTTCTGATGAAGAAGTTGAAATATTTAATAGAGAAGAGACTAATAAGTTGACCAAGAGTTTCAAAGATTCTAATCAGATGGTGATCAACTTGAAGATTGAGGTGGAAGAACAATGATGAGAAAAATATGTAACTTTCATATTGAACTACAGTCTAAATAAGAAGAGTGCATATGGTTGATAGAAGAAGTAGATGTCTTGAGAAAAGAATTAGAAAATTCTTAGGAGCAGATTGACAAAGGCCTAAAGTTGAAGGGTGGCTCTGAGATACTTGATGAACTAATTAGATTACAAAATCCATCAAAACCAAAATAAATGGTTGGCCTTGGTTTCGAGAAGGGAAAGAGTTCCTCTACTAGTTCTTTTGAAAAATTGTATGATAAATTTAAAGTAGAAGGAAGCTGTTGTACAAAGAATGAGAAATATTGCACATGTTGTTCCAAAGAAAATATCTTTGGAAATGGAAGATTAGGAAAAGGAACTATTGAGGTGAAGACAACAAAATAAGAAATGAAGCCTGCTACTGATAAAAAAGAAATATATTAGAGAAAATAATCTTGCAGCAAAGAAGATAGTGGTGAAATAATTCCCTACAACATTGAGGAAGAAGCAACATACAAAGGGAGCTGATGCAAAAAGATTTACTAGGATGAGACATGCCAAAATTTCAAAGAAATGAAGATCCTCTTACATTGCAAAAGGAATAGATATGACTAGGTACTCATGTTTTTATGGTTATTATTTTTCCTATAATTAATTTGGTCATAGAGTGTGTGAGTGTACAACAATACCTAGTGCTAGCACAAAAAATATGCATACAAATTCATTTGTTCCTATTGTAAACATGGGTGTAATTTGTTTTAATTGCCATAATTTTGGTCACTTTGTGAAAAATTGTAAAATGAATCATGTAAGACCAAAAGTACAAAGTGAGAAAAGGAATATGTCCCCCAAGGTGGATGATGGTTCACATATTCCTAAGAGGAAGGTTGATCAGATTGAGAAAAAGATAAAGAAGGTCTAGAAAGAGAAAGACAAGAAAGCAATGCTCCATGAGGCTACTTCTACCTCACATCACTATTTTGTAGTGATAGGGAATGAGTCTAGGGGGAGCTTCATTGGTGCCATGTTCATCCCTAGAAGTAAAATGGAGATCAAGTCACGTAAAATATTTTTCACAAATTTCTAATAACTTGATGGTTGCAGATGTATGGTTAGATTCTCGCTCTTTGAAATTCTCATCAGAGAGTAAGAAAATCAATAGATAGTGGAGAGTTAGCTGCAACAATTGATATCAATAGTTGGTATCAGCTATTTAAAAATTAGTGTAAATGTTATATTAAGAGAAATTCTCCTTGACTGAAAGGAGAAGATATATGCATTAGTGGGAGTTTTTCTATATAATTTATTTTTTAATTTGGTATGAGACCACCATAAATTGGTTTAGACAAATCTAGTTGGTACAGAGAAAAAATGAAGTTCATGCTTAGGTATATAGGAAGAGAGCTTGGAGTAAGGTCTAAGGGGGAGCTACTATTGGTGTCAAATCAATGTTATACTTGATATAGTGTAGTCTAGGATATCATTTGGTACATAGCATAAAGTAAACACATTCACAATTGGTATCTAAATGATAATCAATATCAGGGCCTGAAATCACCAATTAATGTCATGAATATTATTTAGTTGGTACAGAGCATGAATCAAAATATCTACAATTGGTATCTGACCTGATAAGTTAGAGCATGTAATGGAACTCCAACTAGAATCAAATATTGTTAATTGGTATAGGGTGGTTGGAGCATATTTTTGTTGCATTGTAGGAGAATGGTTGATTATAACAATTAGCATGAGAGAAAAAAATATCTTCAATTGGTACCAATCATAGGGGGAGTAAAGTCTCTTTTCCATTGCTAAGAAGGAATAAAGGTTGTAGCAGTATGGTGACCTGAGACAAAGAAGAGGAGAAAGTTGTAAACCTTTTCCATTGATGTCAAAGGGGGAGAAAGTTATGCAAATGCTCAAGACAATTTAGAATGGGGGAGAAAGTTGTGCAGTTGCCCATAAGTGTGAGAAAAGAAGAAGGTATGTCAAAGGATGAGAATTGAAAACCCAGATGTTATCTATCATTGGTATCATTCCTTTGGCAGTTTGAGCATTTACATATTTCCATCAATGACAAAGGGGGAGATTGTTGGCATATAGTTGTCATTGATGTCAAAAGGGGAAATCATGCAAGGTAGAATGATGGCAAGATGAAAGAGGATTAGAGATGAAATGGAGTTACTCATGCAAGTGACGATGTTGGAATTAATGTCAAAGTGCCATTGATTTCAAGGAGAGATAAGGTTTGTAGTGAATATAGGAGCATGGGTACACGTTGCTAGTGAATGCATATGCTACGTTGTTGTCATTTAGGTCAAAAGTGTCTTTCATGTACGAAGGAGTGTGGAATTGATCATGTAAGGGAGATGTTGGCATGATGATAGATCAGTGGTGTGACTAAATGCTATGAAGCTCAGAGGATGATTATGAGAGTAGTGGATCTGGTTTTGGAAGTATGTGGATTGGTTATTGGTGCAGAAGAGCAAGTTGCTCAATATGTTGTATAGCTGACAAAATGTTGTCATCTCTTTACAATAGTTGCTTCTAGGTATTTGATGAAAAATTAGGTACTAGATCTGATATGGGCTTTTCAAGAGCATTCTAGTGGTGTGCTCTATAATTCTAGAAAGTGAAGAATACTCCTAGGAATGAACTAGTTCTACTCTTAAGTGATATTAGGGTTTATAGATAAACCCTAATAGGTTTATTGTCATGGCATCATGAGAAAAAATTCTTTTTTTTTTTTTATTGTGTGCTGGAGGTTGTAGGTCACATAAGTTACAACTTATATCTTTGAAGTCATGGGTATGACCAGTCCCTTCACCTTATGTTTACCGATCATAAAAATATTCAATAGCTATAACATTTCTTAAGTCATGAGAATCCAAGTTTTTCTAACCTATGTCGTGGGGTTCTAGAGTTTCATAACCTCCCGACCTAGAAAATTATCTAATGGAGTGATAAGGAGGAAGGAAGAAGGTTCTCTTTGTTATCGACAAGTCATGTGTTTTCAGATGTTCATAACCTTTGATAAGAGGTTCTAAGGTTTTATTTTTTAGCGACTTGGTGATCATGTGATAAGGAGGAAGGAAGTGCTATGAGTGGGACACAACCATAATGATGTGGATGATAGTAATGATGATTTAGGCATGGGCCCAAAAAATATTTTCTAATTCGTCATTGAATAATTGTAGTAGGTTACATAGCTTAAGTTACTACTTAAGCTTTTGAATTCCTTTGGGGAACCAACCCTTTTAACTCACAATTATCACCCCAAAAAATATTAACTACAATGTTTCTTAAGTCCTGATTGAAATATTTGTCTTTGGCACGATTGGTGGTTGTGGTTGAGGCTGAAAGATCTAATGGTGCTCAGGTACCCTGCTTAGATTTTAGTGGGACCCGATCAAGACCCACAAAGTTAGAGGGGAATGGCGGTGATCAAATGTTGAAGATCGACGGTGCTCACAGTAAGCATGGTGGGACCTACAAAGGTGACAAATAAAGCTAATGGAAGATGATGCATGTCATGAACTATTGGTAATAGTGAATGATGGATATCATACATAGTTATGATCAAATAGTCCTTCCAGGAGCTTGGTGTGAATATTGTAGATTCCCTTCTAGATTCCCAAGAATTGCACAAGAAGTGTACCTTGTGGGACTCAATTATAATGATTTTGCTGGGAATGGTGATAGTTGAAGACAAGTGGTGACATGTGACTGATCAATATGATAAGTCACATAGGTGATGGTTATTGCACAATGCTGACAAGGAAGACATGTGGATAGTTGGGACCACCCACTTGATAGAAGCCATAAATGTATGTGTGAGCATGTCCAGATGGTGAAGACCAATTGCTTGATAGTCCAACTCACATTGTTGTTGTGAGTTGTATGGTAATGATGTGGATGAAAAATGGCAACAACACACAAGGCTCACAAAGTTTGTGTTGGCCATTGTTAGAGCTCATGGGGTAGAGAGCTTTGGACGTGTGTCTTTATGGACCCTAAATTTGGAAAGTGGTGTATGAAGAAGATTTGTGGTGGAGATTTAAAGGATCATTCATCAAATGGTCAAGATTGAAGGATTTGAAGAAGGTTGATCCAAAGGTGATCATCAATTAGTGGAGATCAATGAAACATGTTTAAAGGTAACTAATCTGATGGTGATTTTGTAAACATGCCAAACTGAATGAGGAATTTTGGATCATGGTGCAAAGAGAAAATCGACAACCAGAATTCAAAAGGAAAGATCTAAAATTGCTATGATAGTGTGAATGAGGGTTTCAACTGGTAACCGACATAGAAGGAATTAATTGGTCCAACTACACAAGCAACCAAAGTAAATGAAGATTTGATCATTAAGGGGCTGGAATAGATCATAGATATGATCAAGATCAAATCAAATAAAATGGATACAAAAATGCATTTTATGCATAGTCAAATTCTAGGGTTGACAAAGAGCTAATTTCGGAAAATTCTTTGTAACTAAATTAAATATTGTGTGGCTCTATGCAGATGTATGGTGATATCTGATAAAATTTATCATATGTCTTTATGGTGCACTGGATGATGGTGTGTAGCTTGATGTATAGGTAGATTTATAGTTAAGTTATCAAGTGAAGGAAATAGTAGCAGAAGATTTGAGAAGATCCAAATAATGGTCAAAATCTAAAGGCAGGGATTGCAGATTGTGGAGTTAAGCAAAAATAAAACAACCAGAGTTTGATCTATTTTGTAGAGTGTGTAGTGTGTCTACAAGAAAGAGAGAGTAGTAGAGTAGATAGAGAACGCACATGTAAATAAGTCCTAAATTATAATACAAAATATCCTCTAGGTGTTTGCATTCAAGGTGAAGAGAGTGTGCACTGTAGCAAGATATAGTAGTATTTGTTTTATGTGCAACAAAGAGTGCAGTGCAAAAAGAGAAGAGAGGTGCAGTGTGTGTGTGTTGCTAAGAGTGTATCTTCAATAGTTAAAAGTGAGTTGCAATGAGTGAAACAATGTACTAAATGTAATGATGCATTATAGGTTATGCAACACTAGTCTATGAATATATGATCTTGTTATGTTTTAAGAGGTTATAGCCTCATTATATTGAATTTTAGCTCAGTTTAGGGGATTGTAGTCTCCTTGGAGTTGTAGCTCCTAAACCAGGGTGTTGTAGCATCCTTGAAGTTGTAGCTTCTAAATTAGGGAGTTGAATCTTCCTTGGATTGTATCCCTAAAAATTGTAATAGAGATTTGGATTGTGAGGCTAGATTTGAGTAGTAGAGTCAAGCAACATTTCTCATTGTTGTTTTTCCCACAATGGGTTTTCAACGTATATTTGGTGTTTTGGGAATGTGTGTGTTTGTCTATTTGCATGTTTATGTTTGCATCTTTATTTTTCAATCTACACATTAAGAGTTTGAGAAAGAAATTTGTACAAAGTATTTGGTGCTAAGAAAGTAATCTGCATAAAGTTTTTAAGGGATAGATTTTAGTATCTAGTGATTCACCCCCCTCTCAATAGATCATTGTGTTCTAACATATCACTTTAAGTTTGTGCTTATTTCTAAATCTATCACTCATCGTACATAGCCTTGTGACCACTAGTATTGAATTGGCTATGAGTGATGGATCCTTGTTCCTTTGTATTGCTTCCCTACTTCACATCACAAATATGTATTAGGCCCTAATTTTCATATCAGTGATGTGTGATTTGAATAGTTTCCCTACTATCACTAGTAGCCTTTGTATCAGTAATCACCCAAATGGTTCAAGTTTTGAATCAATGATATGTGATAACACTATGGCCCTTTGCATTTGCTAGCACGTCTCCCATCATGCATTGCTACTTTCTCTCCTTTTCCATATTGGTGATGAGCCATGAAGTCTATGGTTATAATATTATATTTCTTATTTAAGTGTTGCGAAGAGTGATGCTTGAATGACCATTGATCTTGATTCTAGGATGTGTGGCTAAATCTTGAACCTTCTCATAGTTTCACCCATTGCTATTATGATTCAGTTACTAAGAAGTGAATCAACGATGCTCGATGGATAACGCTAACACATATACTCATAGTTGAGGTCTAAGGCATCACTAAAAGTATTTCTAAATGGAATCCCTATCGGTGATGAGCGATGGAGGAAGCATAAAGTCAAAGGAGGATGACCTGATCTAATAGCCAGGATATCATCATGTATATGGTTCAAATCACTGATGGTCCACACAAAGGGAAAAGAGGTATCAGTGATATGTGATAGATGGTTAAGACTTATGGCCATCACTTCCTATCAAGATATCACAGTTACAAATGGAGACCATGGTGACACATTTGCCATGAGTGATGGTGGAGTTGAGGGATATTTGATGGAATATTCCTCTCGTCACCAAGAACCAAAGCATCACTGATCCATTCCATGAAGATAAAGGTGAAATAGAGATGAGTGATGGATTTCAAGTAAAAGATGACTAAAAAGAAAGATGGAAGTGTGAGGATAAATGGGAGTCATTTTTGATGTTTTAAATTAGAATGATCAATAGCTAAAATTTAAACCTAAATGGCTAAGTGTTAGTTCTCTCATGCAAGCTTTCCTTTAGGATTTAATGGTGAAGATGCTCCATTCCTTAGCCATAAACAAGGTTGTTGGTTAAGTTTTCCTCAAAATTACAAGTGTTTGAAGTAGAATAATTGGTCATGTTTAAAGAGAAAGATGTGAGGATCTTAGGTGAAGAGGTTTTAGAGACATTTAATGCAATTTTTTCCTAGGTAAGAAAATATTTACACCTCTCTACGTAAATTATGATTGATTTGAAATGGTTAAGGAAAGTTAGTGATTAATTCAAAAAGTTCTAGGTTCTTAGGGTTTGAAATGGTTTTTATATTGTATGAACTCAAAGATGTTGGTAGATATTGAGTAAGATTTGGGAGGGTTTCTTTTTCTTGAAAATTAGTTTCTTGAGAGCATAAAACTAGTAAGCCCCTATTCACAAGTTGAATATGTAAAACCTAAATGTGAGCCATGAGTTAGCCTAGCGGATCCTCAAGAGTTAGGGGACAACCTAAATAGAAGAAAAAAAAGGTTGTTAAACCTAAGTAAGAAACCTTAGAGAAGACTGCAAAACCTAAGGGAGAAAAGAGAGATTTCACCAAGTTCATGGAGGTTGAATCTCAGGATATATCTGAAGGAGTTCAATGCCTAGAAGGATGAGTTGGGAAGTCTTCTCCCACATTTGAGGAAGAAATCACTCTCAAAAACTATACCATGTTGAATACTACTATGGATGATATAACTGGAATTGAAGTCAACATGGATGCATTTGTTAAAGAGGCTTGAGTATTAATGGATGCTAGATACAATCAACATGATAGTAAGGTGTAGGGATTGCTAGATACACAATGGCCTACTGAAGAGGAGTATAATACATGCCTTGAAACTTTTATAGATTAAGCCTTGGATGAAGTATTATAAAATATTGTCTCCTCTAAATTATGAAGTTGATGACAAGGTGTGTTGATGTGGACATGGTCTATGTTTTTCCTCTTTTATTGTTTTTATGTTTTAAATTCTACACTCTTGGTGTTCACATGGAATAAAAATTTTATCATGGAAAATATGCTTTTCTCATGGTTGGTGTTGCTGCAATGATGATAGATTCCCTTTGGAGGGTGGGAACTATATTCTCTAGTAATTAATAAAGGAGTTTTGTCTTATATAATTTCCCCCTCTTTCCAAAATGCAAATGTAACTTATTTTGGGATGTTTGAAATTAAATTTAAGTGAATGTCAAATATAAAATGTGACAAAATGTGCAATTTTGGCCCGAAGCTTGTTTGCTCCCTTGTTTGTATAAAAGGGAATTCAAGGCCAATTGTATGGGTCTTTGGTTGAGAGAGTTGTTGAAATCGTGTTAAAGAACTCTATAATACAGGCACAAATAAATAGAATTAGCGTTGAGCATTAGGTTGAATTCGAGTCTGTAATAGGCATAATGGTCATACAATAGTAATAGCATTTGAATGAGAAGTACAAATTATTAAGAAGACTCTCTGATTTTGTATTTTTTCAAGGATTCATATGATTAGGTAAAAGGAGTTGAAAGTAGTTTATGTTCTAGGGATAATTTGAGCTGTCTTATTGTAATGCAATATCAAAATATTCTAGAAATACTAAGTCTAGTTACTATTGTATCACAATCTATTTCAAATTTGAATTCGTTACCCATCGATAAGGCACTATTCTATTGCTTTGGTTAACTTTGAAGTCATTTAGTCAACCCTTCCTTTAAAAGAAAAAACTCTTAAAGAATATTATTCATACACCTTAAAATTATTTTAATGTTTCATGAGAGGTCATCCATTCTCTGCTTTAGATTATTATTTTTTAAATAATTTTCTAGATTCTTGAAGGATTTAATCTAATTTTCAACCATATGGGAATGTATCTATTATTTACAATGTTTGTGGTAAATGGCACAAGAGTACCATTAAGTACATTGTAGGGATCACACTCTTCGGGTCCTACAAAGCTCAAAGTGTAGAGGGAAAGCCTAGCAAGCTTTCACCTAGTCATTGGACAATCCTCAAAATTGTTGATCATTGAATTATGGAAAATTCATAGATAATTGATGAGATTGTAGATGTGTAAAATTGACTAAACCCCTATTACACACCCTAAATTTTTTTTTACATCATAAACATCATTATCATCAAATATCATTGTGTTTAATGTCATTTCACATTAAAACCCTAATTTCCCCTATTAATTGAATAATATAATATAATTTAGTTAATTCACTTATTCAACTAGTTAAATAAATCTCATTTATTTACTAAAGTCCTAAAACCCTATTTATGCTATTAATTGAATAAAATGATATTATTTAATTAATTCACTTGTTATCATTTCAATCAATTAAATAAATTACATTTATTTAATAAAGTCCTAATCTAACGATATTTTGTCCTTATTATTTAAATAACACCAATTATTTAATTACGTCACTAAATCACTTTATTCCCCTAAGTCGATTGAATTATTAAATCAAAATAATATAATTAACTCACTTTTCCCTCCAAAATTTGAATAAATTAAATCAAACTATTCAAATCATTCATCAAAAATCAAATCAAACTAATACAACTTTATTTGCAAAAGTTAAACTTGATTTGCACATTCAACTCCAAAATGAATAAATTAACTAAATCATTCTCAACCACTTTCCTAATTGAGTAAATTACGATCCCCTAATTTCTCAATTTAATCCTAACAAATCAATCTATTTCTGATTGAGCAAATTACAATTCACTGACTGATCAATCTATTCCTAACCGATCAAACTATTCCTTAATCCCACTAATCATTCAATCTATTTCTTCAATCACACAAATTGTGCAATCTATTTTGCATAGATTATTCATTGTTGAATATCCAAGATACTGAGAGGGGGGTGAATCAATATCTTCTTAAACTTATTGAACTAACACCATCAATTACTCTAATGCATATATCAGAAAAGATGAGCAAGATCAATAAAAGAATATGAAACCACACAACACATTGACACCATAATTTTATGTGGAAAATTGAATGAGGGAAAAACCATGGTGAGGATTAGCTCACTATATATAATAGTTCCAAATATAGATACAAAAGAGGCTCACTGCCAAATAAAAAACCTCACTACTTACAAATAGGACTCACTATCCAAACAAGGAGGCTCACTGCCTACAAAATATTATAGTAACAAAATGGCTTACATCTAGAATATGAACTTATGAAGTTACACCTCATAAGTGTAGATTCAATTCCTTTGATGCTCAGAGAATTCACATTCCAATAGACTAAGATTCACTCTTCTTCACATTCATATTTGATCCACACATTCCACTCACACTGCTCACTCCTTTTAAATCTCCAAACTATCCTGTATATATATCTGGTGTATCTGCAAGCATGAATTAGATCATCCTAATTAGATGCAATCTTTATTCACAAAGGATTTAACTATTGGCTCCCAGTTAGTACAAAAAAATCTCCAAAAATCATCCAACCATGTAGTGCGCTATATCATATCATCTTGGACCTAAGATAGGTTTCTCATATATCCGCAACACAAATTAAACCATATACCATCAACTATTTATTAGGTTGGTCACAAATAGAGGAAATAAAAAAATTCAATAGAAAACCAATGCCAACTAGCCATATGATCATATGATCACACAAGATTGTATACTTGCATGCTTCCAACATTCATAAATTTTTTCCCAAAACTGTGAACAATGATGATCACTAGAGGGGAAATGTGGAGCAAAATACTAGACTAAAAATATCGGAGGATTTAAACATGTTCTTCATACCAGTCCAGAGTACCAGAGCAATCTGACACCTTGATCAACATGGTGACATAAATGATAACACAAAGCCTGATCTTCTTCATTATTCCAAAAATCTCCCCCTTTGTCATTAATGGCAACATGTGCCAAGAGGATGTATGAAAATCTCTCCAAATCTCTCCCCCTTTGACATCAATGGAAAAGGGCAACCAAAACTAGGATGTAAACTTATGTACATGGTGAAATTGCATATACAAAGAAACTTCAAAACTTTAGGACTTCAAAACTCTAGAACTTCCAAAAAATTTCAAACACTCAAAACATTCAAAGCTTAAAAACTTCCAAAACTCCCCCTTTGTTCATCATTTCAACTTCTCTTCACATCTTGTTTTTATTTTCCTTTTTCCTTTTTCCTTTTCTCTCCTTCTTTTTACCATATTAGAAAAACAATATAAATTCAAACATTCAGAACTCAAGTAAAAATAACACTTTTCACCTAAAACATTTTCTTGTATCTCTCTCTAACAATTGGAAGAATCTATTTCTAGGATAAAACAACAAAATCCATTTTGGAGCACATGTTGTCCAACAAAGCCAAAAATGTGAATGAGGATGACCAATCCATAGACGAGCATAGTCATTCATAATCTTCTACATGATGGAGTATTCTGAAGAGATGATCTAACTGGACCTCAATAATTTCTTTAACAAGGTAGAAGGATCTCACCACATCTTCTCTTTGTATTTGAATGGTTAACAAATCTTCTTGCAATTATTCAACATTTATTGTTTGTTTTTCTTCTTTTTCTTTAAATAAATCAAAATTATTTCCAATGTTATTCATTTCAGATTAAATTGCTTCCATTTTTCTTCTAAAATTATCAACTACAATAGGCCACCAAAGAAAATACCTGTAGATGTACATAATTTCTTTAATGCATTTCCTTGTCTCATTAATGTGTTCAGATAAGTTTTTCTTAGCTTTAGTACATATTTTCTCAACCATGTATTCAAACTTATGTCCTTTTAGACCTTCCAACAACATTCTCCCTTCAATAACTTCAACTAGATTGTCTGGTAAAGAATCTAAAACACTTGAAACATCAATATCTTTCTTGAGCAGATGCTCAACTAGAGAATCATCGATTTTTAGCCTATCCACCAAAGAGGACACACTCCACAATTCACCAATCTTCTTCATCTCACCTTTATCTAACAATGCCCAAATATCATATGGATCAAAAGATTCAGATCTAGGCAAGGATTCTTCTTCATACTCCTTTTCTTCCAGAATGGTGATGATATATTTTGTGATTACTTTTATCTTTTCGAATTTTGGAGGGGAATCATTAATAACAACTTCCAATTTCTTTGTACTGCAGGATTAACCCTCCTCAAACCAACTAGACAGAATCATACTGAAGCATAATTTCTTCTATAGGGATAAGAAAATAGCTTTGAAAAGAACTTGCATTATCCTCCATGCCTTCCAAATATCTATAGATATTTTTTTCAACTCAAAATCTGGATTCCCACTTAACATTTTATTTTCTTGACATCGAGCTTAGAAAGTAAAATACCAGACATGTAAGTAGAGACCCAAATCAAAAGGGATAACCCTTGACCAAAGAAATTCAAGCATTTTCAGTTAGGTTTTCCAAAATTAAGCTACACATATCAAATTTCTTGTTTTCCTTCACTATTTTGTGCACCAGATATATAGCAATAGCCGAAGTGGAACCATCATGATTTATGAAATAGATTTTGTAAGAAATATGATACACAACATACCTTATAGCAGGGTGAAATTTTTTTGCCCATAGTTCTATTACAACAAAAGATCAACCTGTTAGTGCCTGATACAACTGCTAGAGTTAATAGATCCATGGGAGGCGGTTAGTCCATGTCAGGAATCTCGAGGGGAGCACTGACCATCTGCCAACAAACTCCCCCTTAGTATTTCCTGAGGGGATTCAAACTTGACACCTTTGGCTCTGATACCACTATCTTCTGAATTTCACATCACATACTAACATACTTCACATACCATACATTATCTCTATCCAAATGATACAATCGATCTCTTATATATATATATATCCGCAACCAAAGATGTGATCATCGATATATCAACTTTAACAAAACATAGAATAATTTTCAACGGTTAGCTAAATCCATAATTAATTCTTAATGTGAACCACCCATTGTTGGCCATAGCATAATAAGGACCTAGATAAACATGTTTGAGCACAAAAACATTTAAGAAATTTATCCTTAAACATCCACAATGTCTATATCCACCAAGTCAGCCTTCTAGCCCTGATAAATAGAGAATTAGTACACTGGATCTCCTAGATCGTACACCAGTGAATGTGCACCTAGATAATTCTTGGATAAGGTAGTACGAACATCAAAATACCTTTCTCTGAGATCCACAACCAAAAATGATAATCTAGTGAGGTATAAAGATTGACAAATTTAACTTTAAGTGGATACCCTATTCTTCATTCTCACTTCCTATAATAGCTAGTTCTTTACTCTATCTGTCGATATGGGCCAATACTAAACTATGGATAGGATTAATGGCTTAGGTTACAATCAATGACAACACTAAAATCCATATACGAACAAAAAATAGTATTTATCAACACGAATCAGTGGTCTTTATTGATTCCAGCCATTTCCTCCACCTCTTTGTATTTTACTACTTTCTTTCCAGGGAGCTCACCAAAACCACATAGCCCGATGATAGCTTCAATCGCTTCCTTCTTAATAGGGTAGGGTTTTTCCAAAATGATATTTATCTCCTTGAATTTACTTAATAGGAAGAAGATGGATTCTTTGTCTATAAACCAAGTGAATTCTCTCCATAAATCCATGCCTAGGATTTTTATGTGTTGCAAATTGTTTGACTTTAACCCTAGTTCCATTCCCTTTATTTTTTGATAATCAAAATTCTTCCAATTCAACTCCTTTCAACCTTAGTGGAATATTCCCACTTGATCCCTTGTTAATAGATTCCATCATTATACTTAACTTCAAATTCTTCCTTACGCAACAAAAAACTTCTTTTACCTTCCCTTTTGTAACCAAGAGAGAAAACTTCTATCAATTGTTCTTGATTGTTCACAATGATCTCTCACAATTGCTCCAAATTGGTTCAAGATCACTCCAAGATTACTCCAAGTCATTCTTTGAGTTCTTCAAATGCATAGGTGATAAAAAATGAATTGTGAATTTCACTTTATACACCATTTCTCTACCCTAATTCGCATTAAATGTAGTAAGATTCAAAAAGATGATAAAAACCCTTCTTCACTACACTAAGAAACCCTAATTTTCTTCGTAAGTGAGCATGCTTGCAATTTTTCTTCTGGTTTCTTTTGCATAACCTTTATCCATTCATTCCTTACAACATATCCTTGTGCCAAGGACTAACACACCTGAGATCTAGGGGATTCAAACTATTTTCTATTAAAGCTCCCCTAAGACCATGGTAGGTCTAGTTCTTAGAGGAATCCTCTACACCAGATGAGGACATAAACACATATCTCATCTTAGGTTCTTCTTTATTCTTCCATATCTTATTTATTTCTTTCTTAATCTCATCTTTTTCAATCTTCTTCATAGCTTCATTTTCCTTTACCGAAGCAAACTACTCTCCCTTTTTACTTCTACATACTCTTGAAATAAGTCCTAGTTTGTTGTAGTTGTAGCAAACAACATTTCTCTGGTTTGTCTGACTTCCATTAATCCTTGATCTTCATTGATTTTCTTTGTGTCCAAACTTGTTACAGGTATAGTAGTAGCCATCAAAATATTGATTCATTCTACCTCCATTAAACCAGTTCATCATCTGAGTTCTACACTCACTAGCTCTATGTCCAATTTTCTTACATGCATAATATTGTCTAGAAAAGGAACCAAAAAATTGATTCATCCTACTTCTACACTCAATTTCATTATGACCAAATTTATTGCATGGAAAACAAACATAATTGAAATATGGGTACCTTTGAGCATTTGCTTGTCTGATAGGTAGTCTTCTTCTTGAATTTATTTTATGCTTTTCTATATCTTGAGTCTTTTGATTGTCACTAGATTTGAGTTATGCACATTTTCACTGACTTCATTTCCTAAATCTCCTTTTTATTTAGAAGGTCTTTGTCTTGCTATGAGTTCATCAAGCTTGGTGGAGCTTGTCTTAAATTATCTTCACATAGATTTTTTTTTCTCCAGATCTTCTTTTAGGTTCATCAATTCTTGTTCAAGCCTCCAGCATACATTAGACTTACTTTTCACTACTATATTTAGACACTCCTCACTTCTCTTATTTTCTTCCACTTGCACCTTTAATCTGATAATCTCTTCATTTGCTTGTTTCAATTGCTCACTCACTTATCTATGTCTTTCTTTGAATTTCTTCAATTTCTCTTTCAATTTATGGATGCATTCATTTGCCCCATCAAGATTTTCTTTCAGATCTCTATTTTAATTTTCCACCTTCTCAACATCTTACAGATTAGCCTAGAACTCTTCTTTATCTAGTTGTTCAATCTATAAGATCTTCCTCAAGCTATTAGGCTTCCTTAAAGGAACTAGATCTCTGATATCAATTGTTGAATATCCAAGATACTGAGAAGGGGGAGTGAATCAACATCTTCTTAAACTTATTGAACTAACACCATCAATTACTCTAATGCATATAATAGAAAATATGAGGAAGATAAATAACAAAATATGAAACCACACAACACATGAAAACTAGAATTTTATGTGCAAAACCCAATGAGGTACAAACTATGGCAAGGATTAGCTCACTATATATAGTAGTTCCAAAACAAGATATAAAAGATGATCACTGCTAGATACAAAAGCTCATTGCTTACAAGTAGGACTCACTGTCCAAACAAGAAGGCTCACTATCTACAAAATATTATAGTAAAAAAATGGCTTCCAAATAGAATATGAACTAATTATGTTACACCTCACAAGTGTAGATCTTCAGTTCCTTTGATGCTCAGAGAATTCACATGCCTGTAGACTACTATTTTCTCTTCTGTGCATTCATATTCGATCCACACATTCCACTCACACTGCTCACCCCTTTTAAATCTCCAAACTATCATGTATATATATTTGATATATCCACAAGAATCAATTAGGTTTTCCTAATTAGGTGAAATATTTATTCACAAAGGATTTTAATTATTGACTCCAATTTTGTACAAAACATCTCCAAAAATGATCCAACCATGTAGCACACTATACCATGTCACTTGGGACCTAAGATAGGTCACTCATATATCTACAACACAAATTAAACCATTACACCATCAACTATTTATTAGGTCAGCCATGGTTATAACGAATAACAAAATGCAACAACAAACCAATGCCAACTCGTCATACAGTGATATGAGCACATGGGATTGTATACTTACATGCTTCCAACATTCATAATTTTTTTCCAAAAACCATGAAAAATGATGATCACCAGAGGGGAAATACAAGCAAAAATACTAGACCAAAAACACCAAAGTATGTAAACATGTTCTTCATATCGGATCAGAGTACTAGACCAACCTGACACCTTGATCAACCTAGTGACATCAATGACAACACAAAGCTTGATCTTCTTCCTTCTTCCAAAATTCATGTCTAAATCCTCTCAACACCCTTCAAATGATAATGTTGATTCAACATGTTGTTTAATCCTGATCATCCATTTCGAATCACATTTTCTATATAACAAACCTTTTTCCTCACAAATAAGGATTGAAGAGTCAACATCATTTGCAAAATGAATTCCTACTAACATTCACAACCACCATCTGAGATTCAACATTTCTTTGATCAACCAACCAATATATCACATCAAAAGCATTACACACAAACTATGGATGCTTCACAATGATACAAAAAATCCAACATCGGGAGAAGACACTCCGATATGAGATGGTAACACTTTTCTTTTCTTTTGAATTCAATTTGGTAATCATAGAATTTCCTAATATGTTTTCAATAGCTTCGTTTCATTTTTTAAGTGTAGTATTAGATCTTATATTTATTGATGCAGGAGCATCCTTGGTTCTTTGCAATCCAGTTCAAGTTGGCAGATTCGATATTTCATCATATTTTCTCACAAGACACTATGGATCTATTTTTTCATCATGGACATGTTCATTTTCCTTATACCAAAATTTCAACATGATTGGATCTTTTTCTGGCAGGTTATCACTTTTGGATTAAGTGACAATTTCTAGAACAAAGCACCGAAGTAGTTTCTAGCCTAACAACTAATTTGATCTCTTGTGGATCCTTTTGTTGTGTTTTAAATTGTTCCGTGGAGTTTCCTCAACCTTAATTTAGTTCCACACTTCATCTTGTGCACCTCTTGAGGAGAAATTCAAATTGAAGGCCAACCTATTTCATGCATGTTATGTTTCCTTCATCAGAAATTGTACTGATCTTTGGCTAACACAGATGATTCTAGATCTCGAATGTGATATAAATAATTGTAATAGATTACTAGGATAATAAATTGAAGGAATAGGGAATTGATATGTAATATTTCGGCTCGCATTAAGGAGCATGTATGAATACTATATTTTTAGCATGTTGTATAAGGCCTATGAGCTCAATATGTAAACCAGATATTTTTGGTTGTATGTAATTGAATTTTTTGATAATAATATTGTTTGAATCTACATTTTCATCCACATTCCGAGTGGATTCTATTGTGTAACTCTTACTGCATGGTCCAAACCGTTCTCTTTGGGGACCCTCCTATTATGACTACACCAAAATTGGTATCAGAGCAAGATTTGTTCTATGAGAGATCATTAGAGTTTGCAAAGTCTTGTTGAAAATTTTTTGTGGGGTCGCAGACTTAGGATCCAACCTACAATTATAGAGGACTTGTGTAAATATGGTCGGAAGAAGAAACGGTAGAGGAAATGGAGCACATGGAAATGTAGACCCATCTATAATGGAGATATTGAGAGGAGAGGTCGGCCAATTGATGATGTGAGTGATGAAGAGGTAGAAGAAAAGGAAGAAGAGAAAATAGAAAATCTACTTGTCCTTGATCAAGGAGAAGAGAGGTTCATAAGATCCCTAACTAGAGTAAATACTAAACCAAATTTTAAGCCACCGGATTATAGTGGTAAGTTGGATTCAAATGAATTACTTGATTGGATGATGGATATGGAGAAGTATTTTGATTTTGAACGTACCACCAAAGACAAGGTGAAATTTTCCTATATAAAGTTGAAAGGAGATGCATCCCTTTGGTGGAAACATTTGTAGACAGATAGGAAAAGAAGAGGAAAGGAGAAGATAAAATCATGGGATTGGATGGTGAATAAGTTAAAGATGAAGTTTATGCCCAGGCTATCAGATTAGTTTGTTCTGAAAGTTGTAGAATTTGAAGCAAAAGGAGTCAAGTGTGATAGAGTATAATGAAGAGTTCTACAAGTTGAATATCAGATCCAGACATTCAGAGGATGAGACCGAACAAGTAGCTAGATATGTGAATGGCTTGAGGTCATCTACACATGATTAGATCAATTTGATCAAGTTTTTGAGTGTGGAAGAGGCATATCAATGTTCCCTAAAAGTAGAAGAGAATCTGAATAAAAGGCATGAGAAGAGATAGAGAGGAAGAGGTGAAATATTTCAGAGAGGAATAATTTTTACTAGAGGAGGAAGAGGACCTTCTACAGACCAGAATAAATACAAGGAATTCAGTACGAATGATAATTCGTACCATAGAGATGATGAAAAATCTTATCAGAGAGGTGGATATGGTGGTTACTAGAATGAGGGTTATAGAAAAGGTGATAGAGGATATGAGAAAAGAGTATTCAACTAAACTTGTTTTAAATGTGGTAGAGAAGGACATAGAGAATTTGAATGTAATCAGGGAGAGACAAGAAAAAAGATAGAGAATAGTAGAAGAACAACTTTTGTTGAGGAGGATCATGTTGGATCATCTAATAAACTGGAAGAGGGAGAAGTGTTGGTGAACCAAAGAGTGTTGTGTCAAAGTGAGATGGAGCAAGAACTGTTGTGGAGAAAGAATTTGTTCCCAACTAGATGCATGGTAGCTGGTAAATGTTGCAGAGTGATTATTGACAATGGAAGCTCTGAGAACCTGGTTTAGGAAGAAATGGTGACCAAATTGAAGCTGGAAATATTGAAACACCCAAAGCCTTATCAGATAGCATGGATTCAAGATGATCATAAGATATTGGTAAGTGAATAATGTTTGGTGAAATTGAAGAAAGGAAATTACCACGATGAAGTTTTGTGTGATATCATCCCTATGTATGTATGGCATGTTTTTTTGGGAAGGACTTGGCAGTATGATAGACAGGCTATTCATGATGGAAAGAAGAACACACATACCATTGTTGCTACTGGGATGAAGCAGACTTTGTTGCCTTTGGAGGATGTTCCTAAAGTTGAGGTTTGCATGAGTGCTAGAATTTTTTTGGTTGATGGAAAGAGATTTATGGATGGGCTAAGACATGAGAACATGTGTTATGCCTTGGTTCCTAAGAAGGTTGAATACTTGCAACATGTAGAAAAACAACAGGAGGAGATAAATGAGTTGCTAGCAGAATATGAATCTATCATTTCGGATAATGTACTTGAGGGATTTCCACCTATGAGGTGTATTAATCATTGCATGGATCTAATTCCTAGATATATTTTTCCAAATTAAGCAGCACACTGGATGCCACCGGTAGAAAACAAAGATTTGAATAGTCAATTTCAAGAGTTGTTGAGGAAGGGTTTGATTAGAGAAAGCTTAAGTCCTTGTGCAGTACCTATTGTGTTAGCACCTAAGAAGGATGGAGAATGGAGGATGTGTACAGACTCTAGAAACATAATTTTTTTATAGTGAAGCATATATTTGCTTTGCCCTATATGGATGACCTTATGGATTGTTTGAGTGGAGCTAAATACTTTACAAATATAGATTTGAAAATTGGATATCATCATATGAGAATTAGAGAAGGGGATGAGTGGAAGATAGAAATAAAGACAAATGAAGGATTGTATGAGAGGTTGGTGATTCCTTTTGGACTAAAAAATGTACCAAGTACTTTCATGAGGCTAATGAATGAGGTATTGAGGAAATTATTAGGTAATTTTGTGATTGTCTATTTGGATGACATCTTTATTTTCAATAAGACTAGAGAAGAATATATGTTAAATATAAGACAAGTTTTGTAGAGGTTGAGAGAAAATAAATTGGTGATAAAAATTAAGAAGTGTGTTGTGCAATTTTTTGCACAGACACCCCACTGAAAGCAGGGACCCTCTTTGTTTGCTCTTTTGGGTTTTTCTGCAGTCTTGCCTTTTGGGCTGATTTTTGGTCTTTGGTGCTTGTGATCCTCTAATTCTAAAATTTGGTCACTCTGGGACATGCTTGAATTTTTATTCTTCCCATGTAAATTATCCCTTCAAGTTATTCATTGAAATCCTAAGCCTTGGGGTGATTTTTGAGTTTTTCATTGGTTTCAATAATTTCCTCCCTAGGCGGAATTCTCCAATTTCCATCCACGCTTTAGATACCCAATGAGGACTGCTTTGTATTGTTCTTTGAAGATTTTGGTTCTTTGCAGAATTCTGTGTTCATCAGAAATCCCCGAATTTCCTTCACCTCCTTGAATCCCCAAAAATTGTCTTGGGTTGTCTTGTCATTTTATTTATACTTGATTGTATGGATTTTGAAGCTCGTATTTAATGGAATTTTGGAGGATTTATGCTAAAATTTGTGTCATTTGCTTTACTTTGAATTTGGGAGCT
This sequence comes from Sequoiadendron giganteum, assembly GCA_007115665.2. Lineage (NCBI taxonomy): Eukaryota > Viridiplantae > Streptophyta > Pinopsida > Cupressales > Cupressaceae > Sequoiadendron > Sequoiadendron giganteum. The sequence goes on along the minus strand of CM021101.1, from coordinate 791,849,057 downwards.
TAAACCTTGAGTGTTGTGTGTGATTTGGTGTTTGAGCCCTGAATTGCTGGCTTTAGTGGCATCTTTTTCTGGTGTCACTTGTATCTGCTTGAAATTGTAGATTGTTTCCTATCGCTGCCCTCTTGAATTGTTCTTCATCGATGGTATGTACACAATATTCTTGCTTTCGATTTGCAAGTATGAATGGTTTTTAGGTATCATATGCAGATTTTGAGCTCAGGTTTGGGTGTGTTTGAAGTCTACAATTGAAACTAGGATTTCCCTTGGTTCTTTCATCACCTCCATTGAGTATTTACATTACAACCTACTTTTGTTAAATGGGTGATTTGATAGTGCCAACCGTTACCACATATGGCTCTTGAATTTGAATCCGTGTGTGAGGTTGATTTGCTTGAGTCGGTCTAGGATTTATTGTGTTTGGAAAAATTGACTATTTGAATGAATCCTAGCTAGTGTTTCCCCATCTGTGTTTTACAATTACTTTCCTTTGAGGAATTTATCATGGCTTAGTGAAATAAATGAATGAACTAAGAGTGGAACTGTTTAACCAAGATGAAACCCTAGGGTTTCGATTTTGAATTTATTTCCAATACTAGTCGAATTGTCCTTGAGAAAATTCTAAATTTGAGTCCATCAATGAATGATTTGAAACAAACAACATTTGAGCCTAATTCCCCAAATTCATGATCATTTGGATCAATTTGGGAAAAATCATAGTGAAGTCGATACTTTCAGGATTTTGATTGTTTCATAGAATTCCTTTTCCTTGGGAAATCTCTGAATTTCCTTCCCACCTTCATTTTCCTAGAAATGTGTGAAGTCATGCTAGCCTCATGGATTTTCGTCCCTTATGGAAATCCTCGAAACCCTATTAAAACTAAGGAATTATGGGCATAAATGAATTAATGTTGAATGATGTTTGAATTTTATGATTCTTTGGGAGATTTAAGGGTGAACAATGCTATTTCTTGAGTTATGACATTAATTAAGTGGCTTTTGGGGTAATTATTATGCTTTTATCTCTAATTTCCTTTTGGCCTAGAAATCCCTGAATTTGCTTCCTATCTTGATTTCTGCGAAGGGGTGAAAATCCCAAAATTTTAAGGAACTGTGCTTTTATGATGTTTTAAGGGGATGTTGATAATTTTTTGGGCTTATTTGAATGATGAGTATTTTATCTATGATAGGATAATCTTGATCCTCTTACTGTAATGGGAATTTATTGTGATCTTTTGTTGAGTGTGGGCTGAATCAAGAAAGGTAATTGCTAAAAGGCCAAGGGAAAACAAGTGGATCCTAATGTTGATGGATCCTTCATCTCAAAGGCTAAAAGGATAAAATTTGATACAAGGAGCAGGATTCTTGAGAGAAATCTTGGCTCTATGTGGTCAAAAGTAACTGACATAAATGTGGGAAGATGAAACTATGAGGATTTCAATGAAAGAATGGCAATGAGGGACCCTCCTCTATTGGTAGGAAGATTGGTAAGCTCGGGGTTGGCTCATGTGGCTAGATTTCCTTCTATGGTGCAGTGTTATGAGTTAGTTTTGGAGTGTGCCAAACACTATGACCCAAGCACACATAGAGTGATAGGCCCAAAGGGCAGGATACTTGCAAACTTTTCCCCTATTGCAGTGGCCCAAAAAATTTGACATGCCTGATGGATCACATGTGGTGTAGTTTGATATTGATGTAGCCAAGAAGTATTATGTAGAGGATACAAACAAGTCCTTACAAACTATCAACTCTTGGTTGGAGAAACCTAAGGCACATATTTCCAAGTTGCCAAAATAATTGTTCAAGGTAAAGTTCAAGTTAGAATACTATGATGCAATCACTCTTCTTAGTAGAGTGATGGGCTTGAAGAGCGCAGGAGTATTTGAGAATTGGATGTTTTACACCATAGTGAGAATAGAGTAGGGCATAAACTATCATTATGCAGGTATGATCAGTACCATGATTCATGAATAGTTGTGCAATGTACTATAGACCAAGAGCTTTACCATGACATCCTACTTGGTCTATGCCTTGGCAAGATTCCATCCATACAAGGGATTGATAACTCGAGGGGTCTTTGGCCAAGATGTGATCTATGAGGTCTATCCCCAACTGTGTTTGGGAAGTTCTAGCTACAAACGGGTGAATGATTCATTCATCATGTATATTATATGGTTTCTCCAAGGAGTAGAGCATGTGAGAATTTCTGATGCTACCAAGGAGCTGATATAGAAGTTTTGGGCATGGTTCATACAATTTCCCACCTTTTCCTACATAAGTATTGATGGTTGTCAGAGAGATCCCTATTGACTACCTAGGTACCCAACTAATCACCTTATACTTTTGGAAGTCAAAAGGATTTTTTTTGCCTTTGATGCCATTGTGAAGAAGGATATGCATAAGACCATTTTTGGCAATGACTTCCCTTTGAGAATAGGAGGTAATGAGCCTTTTCCTTCCCTAATCTTAGGAAATTCCTCTGAGGAAAAAATGGGTACTTTGGGCTTGTCATTCCATTCGAAGAGGTCCGGATTTGATAAAAAAGGTGAAGCTTAAAAGAGAGCTACCATAGATTTCAGACATAAGGATGATATTGAGGATTATTGGGCCAACTGTAAAGATGAATTTGATGTCTGAAGGAATAATTTCTCAAGGTTTCCTTCTGACTTGGTTAGATTGTATAACATGAAGGTCATCCCTGATTAGATTTATGATTATGGGGATTGATACAAAGTCATGACTATGAGCCGATCAAAGACAATTCCATAGGTGAGATTGATTGGCTGGAGGAAGAAAAGATAAAGTTGGAGGGAATAAATGCACCTATGATCAAATATACCAAACTATGGATTAAGCAAAAAAATTGGGAGATGGACAGTGAAGGGAAGTAATACACATATGATTTAATGGGAAAATTGGAATCCCATTCCACTTATGAAGAAGATGAATAGGACTCGAGGGGAAAAGAAAAGGTAGGTTCTCCCTTTAAGATCAAAATCAAAGGTGCTCAAGTAGCGGTTGAGGTGGAAAAGAAGAGGAATCCAATTTCCAAAAAGAGGAAGACTGCCTCTAATGAGAAAATATCTGCTTAAGAGGAGGAGCATGAGGAAGAAGGGAAGAAAGAAATCATCCCAATGCCTAAAAGAAGAAAAGTGGCAGGGACATCAAGGAAGCAGAATGAGCCCCTTAAGGGACAAGGTGAGGAAACATGGCCACAATTGATAGATCTTGAGAGTTCTTGGGAGAAGACACAAGTCTACACCAGGAAGGCCAGAACTCCATCTCCTAAAGGAAGTCTGGTGAAAGAGGGCACTCTTACAATTCCCTCTACTGTACAACAACAAGAGGACACTTTTCCCCCTCCTTCGACTCAAGAATTGCATGATGAAGAAAAGGAGTCAATAAAAGGTAGTTGTGGAAGATATCCACCAGGGTGAGGACACAAAATAAGTTAAGGATGTAGATCTTCATAGTACAGAGGTGGAAATTGATAGGATCCTACAATCCTCCCTGGTGTCATATGAGGACTCACCCGTTGATGATGTGGAAGAGAAAAATATGGAAAAAAAGAGGCACATGAGAGAACTCCTTCTCCAATACAAGTGGAAATAGAGAAACTTGATCAAGGAGAGAATTATAATCCAGAAGAGGAAAAGGAGGAGAATAAGAAAGAAGATAAAAGTGAAAAAGTTTCTGAAGTGAAAGATTTGAATGTTGATTCCTCCATGGATCAACTAGAAAAGGAAAAAAAAGATGAGCAATAGTCAGATTCCCCTACTCCTAATTGGCTTGATGAAAGATTGAAGAATAATCAGATAGTTGTGGATGACACTCCTCCAAACTGGGATGAACTGCTAGCCAATATTGGAAAATGAAAAGCGAAGAAGAAGGCTAGGGTGATTTCTAGTATCACTAGAGATGAGGTAAATAATAGGGTAATTCATATTGCCATCCCTGTAGTAGAAAAAAACAAGGATGAGATAGCTCCTCAAGATTACATCATTCAGACAATGAACTTGGGGCCTACAAGCAAGGATTAGGAGAAAGAAGAATTCCAAGAGTCTTCTCAGGCCATCCTAAGGAGGTTAGATAAACAAAATGAAGAGAAATAAAAATTGTAGAAGCAATTGAAGGATGTGTATAGATATGTGCAACATCTAATGAAGCCTCTTCAAGCTACGGGAAGTGAAGGGGTGTCCCCTAAAGGATTGTTGCCTAAGGAGGCATTCACTGAGCTCGAGAAGATGAAGGCTTCCACAAAGGCTACGTGTGAATGGCTGCAAGGAGTGATGCTTAGAGGGGACAACATGATTAAGGATATTTTTTCAACTTATGGAGATGCACACAGATTATCTAAATGGATGAAAAATGTATTGGCACATAATAATGGTGATGTCGATATTCTCCTGCAGAAAAAAAAGACCATCACGGATCATACTGAAGAAAGGTTAGTGAGTGATGGAATGTTGCCTTCTTCAAAGGTTTCAAAACCTTGGGAATGGTATGAGTCACTGTGGACTAGGTAGAAGGTCTTGAAGAAGATCCATAAACAAGGTCAATAGGTGGAAAACACTTTAAATGGCATTTATAATAAATGTATTTCATTCTTTGAGATCATGATTGGGCGGAAGAAGTTTACACTGAAGCCTTTGACCATAGAGCAGCTAAGGAAGTGGTGGCATGAAGTTTATGCCTCAATTGATGATGACCTGGTCATAGCCCACCAATTAGATGATGCATCCACCTATCTTTCTATCATGGAGAAATATCAGGATCTCAAGGTGGAATGGGATAAGGTTGTAAAAGAATCAAGGGCAGAGATTAAATCCCTTGAGAGAAGGTTTAAAGTATTAACTAATCCACCTTTGGCCAACCTAGAGAGTATTTTTCTTATGGTGCAGGATAAATTGCATCGAGATAAAGACAAGGGGGTCAACTAATGAATGATTACATCAAGATTTTTTCTTCCCATTATCTCTCTTTTATTCGCTACATGCATTGGACCGAGCTGCTTTGGAGAACCAGGCCGACCTAGAAGGGAACTCAAGCATTTAATGTTTTATTTTTATTTTAGGAGCTTTCTAGGCCAACTTGTTTTCTAGTTTCCCTTCCTTGTAACCCTAATTGGGCCGACATATCATGGAGTCCCTATAAAGTGGCATTTGGCCTCATTTGTAAAACGTTGGTTAGAGGATTAGACTTTGAAGTGAGCTAAGTAATAGAGAAAGACCTAAAGTTAGCAGTTAGTTTATTTTGAAAGGAAGTGTTATTACATAGAATACTATAAATTTTTGTAGCATTTGGTGATTGAATGCAAGTAAAGACATTATTCTCTGGTGTTCTCTCTTGTGTTGATTTATCTAGCATGATTCTTATTATTCCATCTTTTGAAATTGATTTGAGATCATTAGATATATGTTAGATTTCAATTTTAGATGTGATTCAATGGTACTTATGGTTAGATTCTTGAAGTGTTGTAGTGATTCTTGGTCCATAATTTTGGCAGCTTATTGATTGTAAGTTTCTACGTAAAGTTAGCTTGGACCTTACATATATGTTCTTTGTTCGATTGTGAACATTTATTCATTTCAATTGAAAAATAGGGTTGGTGTGGGTGAATGTATCATGATTTGAAAATATCTAGTTCCTTAGAAGTTTGCACTGTTTCTGTAAGATTGTAGGTTAAATATGGGTTAAGAAGAAATTAGTTTTGAGGGACTGGTCCATTTCAAGTATCTTATCATTTCTATTGTTGATCTCGAGAGTGATTTTAATCTCATGATTAATTTTAAACCCTTTTCCTTTTCTATTTCTTTGAATTTGGGTTAGAGTAAGATTTTAAAGTATCAACATATTGGAAAATTTGTTAGGTTTAGAATTTCTATCATTTTCTTTGTAAGGTCCCCTTGCGATTACCAACATGTTCACTTTTATCACTGAGTTGTTTCACTGCATTGTCGAGACCTTGGGTTTATCTCTTTGTTGATAAAGATTTACCTTTCAAGAGAGATAGGATATCATATTCTATCTGAGATTTTTCTATGTAGAAAACACCATCAACAGATTGGTGCTAGAAGGAGGGCAGAATAAAGATATTGCTTCATTCATTTCACACCCTTCTCCTCGTAACACCCATCAATAGATTGGTGCTAGAAGGAGGGAAGAACAAAGATGTTGCTTCATTAATTTCACTCCATCCTCCTCGTAACACCCATCAATAGATTGGCACTATAAGGATGGTGTGAGTAAGCCAAGCTAGATCGATTTATGTTTTCCATTTCTCCTAAGAGATTCAAAAGAAGAACGGGATCTACACCAGAAGGAGAAGAGTTTTAAGAACTACCACCTCCAACTAGGTCAAGAAGGGCCAGAAGAAGGTAGGAGTCATCATCTACTTCATCATTTCTACCATCCCCACCCTCATCAGCCTCATCCTCATTAGATTTTGAGGCTAGTTCCATTCAACAATCCCAACCAGTCATCAATCACCCTTTACCACCCCCACCTCCACCAATGGCTTTCTTGGAAAACAACCCATCACCCTTGTCCTTCAATAAATACAATGTTATTCCCAAGAACCCTAAGCATTTTTTCTCTAAATTTCATATAAATGACCCTAACAGAACAATAGAGGATCATATTAGAGTTTTCCAGACTTTTCTTAGAGATAGAGGGATCAATCATGAAGATGTTGCTTGTAGGCATTTCCCTTATTCTATAGGATAGGATGCTTTTTATTGGTAAAATAATTTACCTACTGCATCAATTCACAATTGGAGTGAACTTGAGACTACATTTCTATAGAAGTTTAAAATCCCTAGCAGTGCTAATGAGCTCTACTTGCAGTTTACTCAGGTTAAGAGGGAGGTTAATGAGCCTATAGGATCATTCAACAATAGATTCCATCATGCATATACTAGAATACAATCTCCCTATGTTGTGGATGATGATACTGCTTTGGAGGTTTATTTTGAAGCCCTTGATAGTCTTACAACCACCTTCCTTAAGTGGAGAACTAATTCCCCAACTACCTTACTTACTACATATACAAAAGTTGTCAAGGTTAGCATTGATCTGAGATAACATTTTGCAGGGCCTTTGCCATCTTTGTGACCCACTGCTCACCAAGGATAGGTCCAAGTGCTTAACCAAGTGTTGACTAATCACACTCCCATTATGAATCCCACTCCATAATTTCCTTTTATTCCACACCCAAGTCCTCTAATAAATCAGGCTCACCCAATACCTAGTTATCCCCAGCAAACTTCTAATCAACCTCTTCATTTATAGTAACAAGCTGGTTTTCCCACCTACTTATAGAATTCAAAAGTATTGAACTAGTCTAGTGGTTCTGGGGGAGCATCAGGATACCCTCAAAATAATGTGAGTTCAACACCTTACAATAGTCCTGATAAAGAAAGGTTGGATGAGCTAATAGAGAAAGTGAAAAAACTAAATATGGAGGTAACTTACTTGAGAAACCAGAATAGTTAATTCCAGGCTGCTCAGAGAAATATTCATTTGAGCTACAATAGGGAGAATCGAGATCCCGCACAGGGGCAAAATTTTGAGAGAGGATAGTCACAAGGGCATAATTTTGACAAAGGAAAATCATCTAGACATAATTTTTATAGAGGGAAAAAAAGTGGACAAGGATTTGAAAGAAGACAACAACCTAGGAAAAATAGACCCTAGATCACCAAGCCTAATAATGGAGGGGTCCCTACTCCATTGGATCAACCTCCCAACCATGAGAAACCTCTCAGTGGTGTGTACATGGCAAAGGAAACTTTATCTAGATGGTGTAGGATTCACAAGACAAGTCAACACTCTAAGCTAGACTATCCTGAGTTCCATACTACTGCTTCAATATTTCAGTATGAAGTTGAGAATAATTCCACTAGTCAGGAGTTGGTACCCTCCAATCCTCATTATTCACCAGTACTAGTTTAGAATCATGCACCTTTTTTGAGGGATGAAGAGAATGAGCCAGAAGGAGAGTCAAGTGGCTAGGATGAGGAAACTGAGCAAGTGTTTAACAAGGATGAAATTTCTCAGTTATTCAATGAGGGCACTGAGAATGATAATGGACCCTTGGATGAAGAGGAGGTTGGTGTTGAGGAATCCCTAATGTTTCATAAACCTGCAAGGAAATATGATCTAAGGAATAGGCCTAATAAGGGTCCACAAGTTGGACACCTTTTCACCACATCTAATCCTCCAAATAATTTCACCACTCCACCAAATCCAAATGCCAACAATAATCCATCTTATCCTCATGTGTTGACACAATACCTCACAAAGGGAGGATAGCCTAATGTGTCAAAAGGAAGTAATGTTGATGCAAGAAGGGATAAGTAGACTGGCCATTCCAAAAAAGCCAATACTGGTATGAATGTGGAGCAATTGAGTGAGTATGTGACTGAAGAAATCAAGAAGGTAAAGGTGAGTCTTTCTACTTCCAATTTATTAAGTGTCCATACTATCAGAAATATGGTTTTAGAATCTTTTAAGTCGAATAGAGTTCCTGGGGGAGGGACAGTTAGCGAGGTAGTGGGGAAGACTCCCAGCCCATACCCAAAGGTCAAGGTCAAGAAAAACTTGGGAATAAAGGTAAAGAGAAGGATAAGAGTCAAGTTGCACAAGCTGATAGTCAATTACATTTATTCAAAGGCAAGACAGAAACTCCTCCTTTTCTAATTTATATTTGTATCTTTGGGAAGAATCTACACAATTTTCTTTTGTATTCAAGAGCATCTACAAATTCTATTCCCTTTGCTATTTGTAGAGCTCTAGGAATTACTCATGCTTCCTCTCAAGCGAAAGTCACTCAATTAGATAAGATGGAGGTAAATGTGGTAGGAGAACTGAACATGATTCCCATGCAGATTGTGTTAGATCCTAGGGTACAACAAGTAGTCAATATCTAGGTGGTAGATATTCCTGATACTTATGGTTTAATTTTAGGTCAATATTTCACCAAGGCACTAAATGGATACACATCTACATATCATTCTCACATGTGGCTCTCATGGAAAGGAGTCCCAAATCAAATCAGAATTGAAAGGGAACCAAGAATGAAGTATGTGATTACTGAATACTAAAATACTTTGAATAAGATATTGGTGTTAGAAGTCAGTATGGGGAACTATGTATTGGCTGCCCCCATTTCAGAATCAGATATTGAAGAAGATTTTATGTTGTAGAGCTCTTCTGGTGAATCCACATCAAAATCCAACAGTTCTAAGGCACTACTTGAATTAATAGAGGAAATTAATGATCAAGAAGATAGACAACTCAGCTTGCCAAATAATTTCCAAGATTTTATCTAGAAGTGTGTAGAGGATCAAATTCAGTTGGGCAGAAAGATGAAGTTTGAAGACTTACTTCTCCCTAATTGGTGTAGAGTTCATAATTCTCCCCACTCTAAGTTGGAATATTACCTATGTCAGACAATGGTGGATCAAGTCCAAAGGTGCATCAACCCAACCCCAATTGTCAAAATGGATATAAAAATCATTCAAAATGATCCCAAAGGTAAAAGCCCAATGCCTCTTGATGAACTCCCTAGTAGCAGCAGAACAAGAGGAAGATCAAAAGGATTCAGATCCAAAGGTTGTTGGATGTTAAGGTTTGATGGATCCAAATCAAAGCAAGGTGTTGGAGTAGGATTTGAGTTGATCAGTCCAAAAAGTGAGAATTATTTTGTTTCTCATAGACTCCAATTCCAGTGTACCAATAATGTGGCTCAGTATGAGGCTTTGGTTCATGGATTATTAATGGAATTGAGAAAGAAGGTTAAGAGTCTGCAAGTATTTAGGGATTCTGAATTAGTGGTCAGGAAGGTGAGAAAGTAGTGCTCATTTCATGGTAGAAGGATGACCAATTACAAACATAGAGTTTGGGATCTGATTGAAGGATTTGATGCCTTCAACATTTAGTTAATACCTCACAACAAGAACTAAACTGTAAATTATCTAGCACAAGCAACTAGTACACTACAACCTTTATCACTATTGGGCTTGGAGAAGTTTATAGTGGAGCTCACTCCAATACCCCTAGTGCCTGATAACATAACTAATTTCTAGGTGTTTGAGAATGAAAAGCACATTCTTGATTTTATCACTAGCTATGATGTGTTTACTTCCCAGGTGATAGATGAGGTAGAGCCTCGGGAGGTAGAGATGGACCTAGAAGGGGTCATCAACTCAAAAAATAACACTATCCTAAGGGATATGGTGTAGTTAGAGATAATTTTTGATCTAGATAAGATAAAGTATCATGAACATCAATCTAGAAAGGAATCCCTCAGTAGTCAATGTGAAGCTTACAACATGGGAATTCCAGATAATGTGAAAAATATCTTCATTGGCAAGGTATGTACTCCAGAGGAAAGAAAGGGAATCATTGATGCATTACATACATATCAGGATGTGATAGCCTGGAGTTATGAAGACTTAAAGACATATGATACTTCAATCATTACGCATACCATTCCTCTCAGGTCAAATGTCAAACTATTCAGGCAAAGATAAAGACCAATCAATGCTTTGTTGGAGCCAATCATTCAAAAGGAGGTACACAAGTTACTTTTAACTCGTATCATATTCCTAGATATAAATTCAACATGGGTTGCCAATTTAGTCCTAGTAAGAAAGAAGAATGGGGAGATCAAAATATGTGCTGATTTTTGAAATCTCATCTAGGCATCAGAAAAGGACAATTATCTAGTTCCTTCATTGGACAAACTGCTTCAGATTGTCAATGGATCTCAGATGATGTCTTTTCTAGATGGGTACTCTGGATATAATCAGGTTATGGTGGAATGTGAGGATAGGCACAAAACTTCCTTTACTACAAAGTGGGGAACTTTTTCCTATAGGATAATTCCCTTTGGACTAATCAATGTTGGAGCTACATTCTAGAGAGCTATAGATATTTCCTTCAAAGACGTCATTGTTAAGTGCTAAATTATTTATATGGATGATTTGAATTTTTTTTCTAAGAAGTGAGGCGATCATATAGTAGATTTATGCAAAGTATTCTAGAGGTGCAAAGAATTTGGCATCTCACTTAATCCAAAGAAATGTGTTTTTGGAGTCACTGAAGGAAAATTGATAGGACATGTTATTTCAGAACGAGGAATTCTATTGATCCAGAATGAGTAGAGGCTATATTGAAAATTCAGCCCCCTAAAAGTAAGAAGGAGATGAAGTCATTCCTTGGGAAAGTCAGCTTTATCATAAAGTTTATCACTGGATTTGCAGAAATAGTGAAGCCTCTGAATGCAATGTTGAAGTAGGAAGCAAAGGTCCAGTGGAGTGTCGAGGCAAAGGAAGAATTTGCTGAGATTAAGAGGGAAATTGTTGATGCTCCAATACTAGTAAGCCCTGATTATTCCAAGCCATTCTATATATATTCTTTTTTTTCAAATTATTCTTGTGTTGGCATGTTGACTTAGAAATCTAACCAGGGGAATGAGCATCCCATAGCTTTCATGAGTGCTCCTTTAAAGGATGGAGAGTTGAGATACCCTAATGTAGTTAAGAAGGCCTATACTTTGGTTAGAGTTGTAAAGAAGTTCAGGCACTATATCCTGAGGAATAAGATCTTTTCCATAGTACCTGACCCTACAGTGAAGCTTTTGTTAATACAGAATGAGTTTGGAGAACGAAGGGCTAAATGGGTGACCATGCTACAAGAGTATGACACTGAGATCCAGCCCATGAAATTGGTGAGAGGGCAAGGGCTAATGAAGACAATAACTGAAATGGGCCCTAACCTCATAGTTCAACACTACCACCTCTAGGATGTGTCCCTAGGGGACTGGTATGATGAAATTATTTATTATCTCTTGAACCAACAATGTCATAAACACCTCAATTCTATATAGATGAGAGATTTGTGTCTGAAAAAGTGATAGTTTTATGATGAACGGAGTTGTCTTGTATAAGAAAAACCATGAGGGTTTCTACTTAAGATGCTTAGGGAAAGAAGAAGCTGTGAAAGTATTGGAAAAATTTCATGATAGGTATGGTACAGGCCATGGGTCAACACCCTCCACTATAAATCAGATCCTAAGAGCAGGCTATTATTGGCCTACCCTATTCAAGGATGCACACAACCATGTAAGGACCCGCCATATATGTTAGTCTACAACAAGTAAGGAGAAAAATGCAACCCTTCCACTTAAGCTAGTCATAGAGGTAAAACCATTTGCACAATGGGGGATGGACTTCGTTGGTCCAATCGACCCACCTTCTTCTGTAGGCCATAGGTATATTCTCACTGCCACTGATTATTTCACTAGGTGGACTAAAGATCTTGCATGCAAACAATTTGCTTCTGAAGTGGTAATTAATCTCACTGAATTAGGTATTATTAATTTCTTTGGGTGTCCATTAGCTTTAGTTTGTGATAATGGTCCTGCATTTGCATCACTAAAATTTTCTAATTGGGCCTTTGATCATGGAATCATTATAAATTGTTTAGCTAATTATTACCCACAAGGCAATGATTTGGCTAAGTCTTCCAATAAGAACCTTTTAATAGTCATTTGTAAGCTATTAGAGATGAATCCTAAGGACTGGCACACTCAACTTAGGTTTGCTCTCTAGGAAGACCGTATGAGAAAAAATGTCTATAGGAACCTCTCCTTATCACCTAGTGTATGGTTTGGAGCATGTATTTCCCATACAGTTAAAAATCCCCACCTTGTAGTTCATTAATGAATATTATGATTAAGAAGAAAAGCATGAAGCCCACCTAGCTAAACTATTGCATCTTGAAGAGAGAAGAGATGAATCCCTAGAAATTTTTTCCAAACATCAGGGTGTTGTTAAGAGATGTTTTGATAGAAGAGATACTATGAAATCTTTTTGAATATCTGACTTGGTTGTCTACTAGGATAAAGCATGTGACTGAAAAGGGGAGCATGGAAAATTTTATAAACTTTGGCTCAACCCTTATCAAATTTTAGAGATTCTGGGAGATAATGCTTTTCTCTTGAAATATCTCGCTAGAGATAATATCCCATTGCCTATTAATGGGTAGTATTTGAAGCATTACTTCTAATCCTAAGTTATTTACAGCTCTTTCCTTGTACATAGGTAGATTAGATTCCCTTTTGTTTGTTATGTTTTTCTTTTGGTTAGAGTAGGTTTTTCTTGGTTAGGGTAGGTTGCTTTTTTTTTGCTCTTGCTTTTGGTTTTCTTCTCTCTCTAGGGTTTGTTGCACCTGCATGGCAACCATTATGTTATCAGGTTTTTTTTGAAATGTTTCTTTTACAAAATTCAATCATCCTTCTAGAGTCAATCGGTGAAAGTCCTTTATTTAGTTTCATATGTATTAAATGCTTTGAGTAGATGAGTCATGGGATTAAGATAAATTTGGAATGTATTTGGGGCTCATATTCCTACATAGATCTTAAAAATTCTAAGGTTTGGTATTGTCCTTGTGTAGTCTAGTCCGGTGGAAAATCTTATATTCATGTTCAGTGCCACTATGGTTCTCAGCCCTGAGTGTGAGCTTCATTGCTTACAAGGTGAAAGGGAAATTTTAAGAGATCTTATAATAATGTCAAAAGAAAAATCACCTCATCAAGGGTATGCTAGTATCTCTACCATGGCTATGGATGCCTAACTGGTAGTAGAGATATTCTTGAGAGGGTATAGCGATAACCTCATTGGGGCTATGGATGTCTGACTAGTAGTGAGGCTCTATCCAAGATGCTTTGGGAGTTAGAATCTTTACGTAGCCTGGTCAGACCAAGTTTGGTCTCTACTGTGACTAAGGTAAGGGAAATGAATGCACATGCACACACTTCGACCCTGGTACAGGAAAGGTTTGCTTGCCTATGAATTTTGAAGCTCTGTTAATAGGTAACCTGATGTAAGGACTAAAACTAGAGATTATGGGTTCTTGATTCCAGTTTGTCATTGAAATTCTCTGGAACATTTCCCAAGTAGAGTTACCATTTGTTGTGGAGTTTTTTGCACACATGCCCGACTAAAAGTAGGGACCCTCTTTGTTTTCTCTTTTGGGTTTTTCTATGGTCTTTCCTTTTGGGCTGGTTTTTTGTCTTTGGTTCTTTTGATCCATTGATTCTGAAATTTGGCCACTTTGGGACATGCTTGAATGTTTATTCTTCCCATGCAAATGATCCCTTGAAGTTATTCATTGAAATCCTAAGTTTTGGGGTGATTTTTTGGGTTTTTCACTGGTTTTGGGAATTTCCTCCCTGGGAAAAATTCTTCAATTTTCATCCATACTTTAGGTACCCGATGAGGAGTACTTTACATTGTGCTTCAGAGATTTTGGTTCTTCAAAGGATTCTATGTTCACCAAAAATCCCCGAATTTCCTTCGGGCTCCCAGATCCTCAAATTTCCTTCACCTCCTTGGATCCTTGAAAATTGTCTTGGGTTGTCTTGTCATTTCATTTATACTTGATTGAATGGATTCTGTAGCTCATATTTAATGAAATTTTAGGGGTTTTATGCTGAAATTGGTGTCATTTTCTTTACTTTGGATTTGGGAGCTTAAACCTTGAGTGTTGCGTGTGATTTGGTATTCAAGCCTCAACTTGCTGGCTTTGGTGGCATCTTTTTTTGGTGTCTCTTGCATCTACTCAAAATTGCATATTGTTTCCTGTCGTTGTCCTCTTGAATTGTTCTTCATCGATGGTATGTACACAGTATTCTTGGTTTTGATTTTCAAGTATGAATGGTTTTGTGGTATCATATGCATGTTTTGATTTCGGGTTTGGGCATGTTTGAAGTCTACATTTGAAACTAGGATTTCCCTTGGTTCTTTCATTGCCTTCCTTGAGTATTGATGTCACAACCTACTTTTGTTAAATGGGTGATTTGATAGTGCCAACCGTTACTAGATATGGTCCTTGAATTTGAATCCATGTGTGAGGTCGATTTGCTTGAGTCGGTCTAGGGTTTCTTTCATTTGGAAAAATTGATGATCTGAGTGAATCCTAGCTGGTGTTTCCCCATTTGTGTTTGAAAATTACTTTCCTTTGAGTAATTTATCATGGCTTAGTGAAATAAATGAATGAACTAAGATTGGAACTGTTTAACTAGGATGGAACCCTAGGGTTTTTATTTTGAATTCATTCCAATACTAGTCGAATTGTCCTTGAGAAAATTCTAAATCTGAGTCCATCAATGAACAATTCAAAACAAACAACATTTGAGCCTAATTCCCCAAATTTGTAATCATTTGATCAATTTGGGAAAAATCATAGTGAAGTCAATACTTTCGAGATTTTGATTGTTTCAAAAAATTCCTTTACCCTGGGAAATCTCCGAATTTCCATCCCCCTTCATTTTCCTAAAAATGTGTGAAGTCATTCTAGCCTCGCAGATTTCCATCCCTTATGGAAATCCGTAAAAACCTGTTAAAACTAAGGAATTATGGGCATAAATGAATTAATGTTGAATGATGTTTGCATTTTATGATTGTTTGGGAGATTGAAGGGTGAATAATGTAATTTATTGAGTTAAGATGTTAATTACGTGGCTTTTGGGGTAATTATTATACTTTTATCACTAATTTCCTTTTGGCCTAGAAATCCCCAAATTTTCTTCCTGGCTTGATTTCTGCGAAGGGGTGAGATTCTCAAACTTTTAAGGAACTATGCTTTATGATGTTTTAAGGGGATGTTGATCATTGTTTGGGCTTATTTGAATGATTAGTATGTTATTTATGATAGGATAGTCTTGATCCTCATAGCATAATGGGAATTTATTATGATCTTTTGATGAGTGTAGACTGAATCAAGCAAGGCAATTAGCAAGGCCAAGGGCAAACAAGTGAATATCAATGTTGATGGATCCTCCATCTCAGAGGCTAAAAGGATAAAATTGGATATAAGGAGTACAATTCCTAAGAGAAAGCTTGGATCTATATGGTTAGAAGTAACTGACACAAATCTGGGAAGATGGGACTATGAGGAGTTCAAGAAAATAATGGAAATGAGGGACCCTCCTCTATTGGCAAGAAGATTGGTAAGCTTGGGGTTGGCTTGTGTGGCTGGCTTTTATTCTATGGTGCAGCTCTATGAGTTAGTTTTAGAGTGTGCCAAACACTATGACCTAGGAACATAGAGAGTGATAGGCCTATAGGGCATGATACTTGCAAATTTTTCCCCTATTGTAGTGGCCCAAACATTTAACATGCCTAACAGATCACATGTGATGCAGTTTGATATTGATGTAGCCAAGAAGTATTTTGTAGAGGATACAAACAAGGCCTTACAAATTATCA
Source organism: Sequoiadendron giganteum (assembly GCA_007115665.2). Classification (NCBI taxonomy): domain Eukaryota; kingdom Viridiplantae; phylum Streptophyta; class Pinopsida; order Cupressales; family Cupressaceae; genus Sequoiadendron; species Sequoiadendron giganteum. Next base: position 791,832,783 of record CM021101.1, on the reverse strand, counting down.
ACTCTTGGTTGGAGAAACCTAAGGCACATATTTCCAAGTTTCCAAAACAATTTTTCAAGGAAAAGTTCAAGTTAGAATACTATGATGCAATCACTCTTCTCACTAGAGTGATGGGCTTGAAGAGTGTAGGAGTATTTGAGAATTGGATGTTTTACACCATAGTGAGAATAGAGAGGGGAATAAAATATAATTGGGTAGGTATAATCAATGCCATGATTCATGAACAACTGTACAATGTACTATAGAACAAGAGCTTCACCACGACATCATACTTGGTCTATGCATTGTCAAGATTCCATCCATACAAGGGATTGAGCACTCGAGGGGTCTTTGGCCAAGATGTGATCTATGAGGTCTATCCCTGAATGCATTTGTGCAGTTCTAGCTACAAAAGGGTGAATGATTCATTCACCATGTATATTACAAGGTTTCTCCAAGTAGTAGAGCATGTGAGGATTTATGATGCTGCTAAGGAGCTGATACAAAAGTTTGGGGCATCGTTCATACAATTTCCCACCTTTTCCTAGATAAGGATTGATGGTTGTCAAAGAGCTCCCTACCTACTGCCTAGGTACCCAACTGATCACCTTATACTTCTGGAAGTCACAAAGAATTTTTTTTCCTTTGATGCCATTGTGAAGAAGGATATGCATAAGATCGGTTTTGGTAATGAATTTCCTTTGAGAATAGGAGGTAATGAGGAAAGTACTTCCCTAATCTTAGCACATTCCTTTGAAGAAGAAATGGGTACTTTGGGCTTTTCATTCCATTCCAAGACGTCTAGATTTGATAGAATAGGTGAAGCTCAAAAGAGAGGTAGTAGTGATTTCAGACATAAGGATGATATTGAGGATTATTGGGCCAATTGTAAAGATGAATTTGAGGTCCGAAGGAAGAAGTTCTCAAGGTTTCATACTCACTTGGTTAGATTGTATAACATCAAGGCCATCCCTGATCAAATTGATGATGATTGGTAGGTGATACAAAGTCATGACTATGAACCAATCAAAGACAAGCCCATAGGTGGAGCAAATAAATGCTCCTATGATTAAATGTACCAAACTATGGATTAAGCACAAAATTTGGGAGTTGGATAGTGAAGGGAAGCAATACACAAATGATTTAATGGGAAATTTGGAATCCCATTCCACTTCTAAAGAAGATGAATAGGACTCAAAGGGGCAAAGAAAAGGTAGGTTCTACCTTCAAGATCAAAATCAGTGGCAGGAACGTCAAGGAAGCAGAATCAGCTCCTTAACAAACAAGGTGAGGAAACAGGGCCACAATTGATAGATGTTGAGAATTATGGGGAGAAGACACAAGTCTACACCAGGAAGGCTAAAACTCCATCTCCTAAAGGAAATCTGGTGAAAGAGGGTACTCTTGCAATTCCCTCTACTGTACAACAACAAGAGGAAACTTCTACACTTGCTTTGATTCAAGAACTGCATGATGAAGAAAAGGAGTCAACGAAGGCAAGTGTTGAGGATATCCACAAGGGTGAGAACACATAACAAGTTAAGGATGGAGATCTTCACAATGTGGAGATGGAAATTGATAAGATCCTAGAATGCTCCCTAGTGTCATATGAGGACTCACCTGTTGATGAGATAAATCCTTATCCAATCCAAGTGGAAGTAGAGACACTTGCTCAAGGAGAGAATCAGAATCCAGAAGAGGAAAAGGAGGAGAATAAGAAGGAAGAAAAAAGTGAAAAAGTTTATGAAGTGCAAGATTTGAATGTTGATTCCTCCATGGATCAACCAGAAAAGGAGAAACGGGATGAGCAATGGTCAGTTGCCCATACTCCTGATTGGCTTGATGAAATATTGAAGAATAAGAAGATAGTTGTGGATGAAACTCCTCCAAACTAGGATGAGTTGCTAGCAAATATTGGAAAAGGAAAAGTGAAGAAGAAGGCTTGGGTGATTTATAAGATCACCAGAGATGAGGTAAATAACAAGGTAATTCACATTGCCATCCCTATAGCAGAAAAAAACAAGGATGTGATAGATCCTCAAGATTACATCATTCAGAAAATAAACTTGGGGCCTACAAGCGAGGATCAGGAGAAATAAGAATTCCAAGAGTCTTCTCAAGCCATCCTACAGAGGTTAGATAAAGAAAAAGAAGAGAAAGAAAAACTACATAAGAAATTGAAGGATGTGTATAGATATGTGCAACATCTAATGAAGCCTCTATAGGCTATGGGAAGTGAAGGGGTGGCCCCTAAAGGATTGTTGCCTAAGGATGCATTCATTGAGCTTGAGAAGATGAAGGCTTCCACACAGGCTACACACGAATGGCTGCAAGGGGTGATGCTTAGAGGGACAACATGATTAAGGATATTTTGTCAACTTGTGGAGATGCACATAGATTATCTGAATGGCTAAAAAATGTATTGGCACAAAATAATGGTGATGTGGATCTTCTCCTATAGAAAACAAAGACCATCGTAGATCATACTGGAGAAAGATTAGTGAGTGATGGAATCTTTACTTCTTCAAAGGTTTTAGAACCTTGGGAATGGTATGAGTCACTGCGGATTAGGCAGAAGGTCTTGAAGAAGATCCATAAACAAGGTCAATATGTGGGAAACACTTTAAATGGAATTTATAATAAATTTATTTCATTCTTTGAGATCATGACTCAGTGGAAGAAGTTTACACTGAATAATTTGACCATGGAGCAGCTAAGAAGGTGTTGGCATGAAGTTTATTCCCCAATTGATGATGGTCTGGTCACAACCCCCCAATTAGATGATGCAACCACCTATATTATTGTCATGGAGAAATATCAGGATCTCAAGGTGGAATGGGATAAGGTTGTCAAAGAATCAAGGGAAGAGATTAAATCCCTAGAGAGAAGGTTTAAAGTATTAACTAGTCCACCTTTGGTCGACCTGGAGAGTATTTTTCTTAAGGTGCAAGATAAAGACAAGGGGGTCAACTAATGAATGATTACATTGGGATTTGTGCTTCCCATCATCTCTCTTTCATTTTATACATGCATTGGACCGAGCTACTTTGGAGAATCCAGGCCGACCTGGAAGGGACCTCAAGCATTTAATGTTTTATTTTTATTTTAGGAGCTTTCTAGGCTGACTTGTTTTCTGATCACCCTTCCTTGTAACCCTAATTGGGCCGACATATCATGAATTCCCTATAAAGTGGCATTTGGCCTCATTTGTAAAAAGGTGGTTAGAGGATTAGACTCTGAAGCGAGCTAAATAATAGAGAAAGACCTAAAGTCAGGAGTTAGTTTATTTTGAAAGAAAGTGTTACTACACAAAATACTGGAAATTTTTGCAACATTTGGTGATTCAATGCAAGTAAAGACATTGTTCTCGGGTGTTCTCTCTTGTGTTGGTTTATTTGGCATGACTCTTGTTATTTCATGTTTTGAAATTTCTTTGTGATCATTAGTTATATGTTAGATTTCAATTTTAGATGTGATTAAATGGTACTTATTTTTTGATGCTTGAAATGTTGTAGTGATTCCTGGTCCATACTTTTGGCAACTTATTAAATGTAAATTGTTGTGTAAACTTATCTTGGACCTTACATATATGTGCTTAGTTCGATTGTGAACATTCATTAATTTCAATTGAAAAATAGGGTTGGTGTGGATGAATGTCTCATGATATGAAAATCTCTAGTTCCTTAGAAGATTACACTATTTTTGTAAGATTGCAGGTTAAATCTAGGTTAAGCAGAAATTAGTTTTTATGGATTGGTCCTTTTCAAGTATCTTATCATTTTTATTGTTTATCTCAGGAGTGATTTTAATCTTAGGATTTATTTAAACACTTTTTATTTTTCTCTTTATTTGAATCTGGGTTAGATTAGGATTTTAAAGTATCAACATATTGCAAAATCTGTTAAGTTTAGAATTTTCAACATTAGCTTTGTAAGGTCCCCTTGTGATTACCAACATTTTTAAATTTATCACTGAGTTGTTTAACTGTATTATCAAGACCTGACATTAGAGAGCTTGGGGTTATCTCTTTGCTGATAGAGATTTACCTTTCAAGAGAGATAAGATATCATTTTTTGTCTGAGTTGTTGCTATGCAGAAAACAGCATCAGAAAAATGTAGTTTCATGAAGAAAGAATTGGTATATCTGGGATTTGTAATATCTATTGATGGATTGGAGATGGATCCTAAGAAGGTTAGATAAATTGTTGAATGGCCTACAACAGAAAAAATTGGAGATGTAATATCATTTCATGGATTAGCTAGTTTCTACTAAAATTTCATTAGGAATTTCAGTTCTATTTGCAATCCTATGACAAAAACAATGAGAGGGGATAAGAAATATTTTAGGTGGACATCTAGAGTAGACTAGAATTTTCAGTTGTTGAAATAGAAGGTGATTGAGAAGTCTGTGTTGGCTTTACCAGACATTAATAAGGTATTTTAGGCATACTGTGATACAAGTAGAAATGCAATTAGAGCAATGTTGAGTCGAGAAGGAAGACCAATAGATTTTTTCAGTGAGAAATTAAATGATGCTAGGAGAAGGTATTCAATGTATGACCAAGATTTTTATGCCATAGTTCAAACCTTAAAGAAGTGGAGACATTACTTGTTACCTAAGGAGTTTTTGTTGTATATAAATCATCAGGCATTGTAGTATTTGAACAATCAAGGTAAGTTGAATTAAAGACACACGAGATGCATGGAATTCTTGCAGAGTTATACTTTTGTTTTAAAACATAGGAGTGGAAAATAAAATAGAGTTGTTGATGATTTGAGTAGGAGAAGGAATTTACTATTAGAGATGAGAGTGGAGGTATTAGGCTTTGATGAATTGAAGAACCTGTATGAGGAAGACCCAAATTTTGTAGAAACTTGGAGAGATTGTAAAGAACCAGTCTTGGAGGAAAGGAGTTCATTGTTGGATTATTTCATTAAAGAGGATATGTTGTTGAGAGGTAATTAGTTGTGTATACCCCGAAGTTCAATGAGGGATAGTTTGGAAAAAGAAAAACATAATGGAGGATTGGAAAGACACCTTGGAATTGATAAGATAGTAGAATTGGTAAGTGAGAATTACTTTTGGACATAAATTCATAAGGATGTTAGGAAATTTGTGCAAAGTTGTAGACTTTGTCAAGCTACAAAAGGGAGTAGTCCGAATGTTGTACTGTTTAAGCCTTTAATAGTTCCAGAGAGATCTTGGGAGGATATCAACATGGATTTCATACTTGGTTTGCCGAAGACACAGAGAGGTAATGATTCTATATTTGTGGTGGTGGATAGATTTTCTAAAATTACACATTTCATACCTTGTAAGAAGACAACAAATGCAATACATGTAGCAGACTTGTTTTTCAAGGAAGTAGTCAAATTGAATGGATTACCTAGGAGTATTGTTTCAAATAGAGATACAAAGTTTTTTTGGTTACTTTTGGAGGACAGTTTGGAATAAGTTAAAGATGGATTTAAAGTTTAGTTCTACTTTTCACCCACAAAATCATGGATAGATAGAGGTAGTAAATAGGAGTTTGAGAAATTTTTTGAGATGTTTGGTCGGGGAGAAGAATGGAAGTTGGGATTTAGTCCTTGCACAAGTAGAGTTTTCTTACAATAATTAAGTGAACAGGAGTACCAGAAAGACACCTTTTGAGATTGTCATTGGAGTTCATCCTAGAGGTATATTAGACTTGTGAGACATCAGTAAGGAAGATAAAAGGAGTGTAGAAGAAGAATAATTTGTAGAACATATGAATAAAGTGCATACTCAAGTAAAACAACAATTGGAAGATATGAACAAGTATAAGGAGCGAGAAAATGTAAATAGGAGACATAAAGAGTTCGAAGTTGGAGATGAAGTGATCATGTATTTGAGGAAGGAAAGATTTCTAGTTGGCATATATAATAAGATCAAGATGAGGAAGTTTGGACTCTATAATATTTTAAAGAAATTTGATTCAGGAAATGCATATGAAGTAGAGTTACCAGATGGCATGGGTATATCACCTATATTCAATATTGTAGTTCTACATCAACACCATGAAGAAGAATTTAGTGAAGATAGTAAGGGAAAACTGGAAAAAAAGTTTCCTAAGCAACAATTAGATGAGATAGAAGAGATTTTTGATATCAGAGATGGGAGGAAAACACATGAAAGACAGTACAAAGTGTAGACACTGAAAATTGGTCTAGGCCTACGAGTACCACTTTCGACATAATTTTCTATTATCTGTGGTCATGAGTAAATAATGTTTCTTATTTAATTACCCTTTCTAATACATATTTCCTCTATTAATTAAATACCCCTTTTTAATTAATTATATTGCTAACTAATTAATTCTTCCTTCTTAATTAAATAATTTATTATTTAATTACCCCTTTTTTCATACTTCAACTATAATTATATATTTATTATTTAATTATTCAATTAATCCTTTTCAACAGTCAAATTAAATAATTTATCTTTATTTATTTAATTAAATTTTTCATTTTTGAATGTTGAATTAAATAAAACTTCAATTCATTTATTAATTATTTATGTCATATTCTTCTATCATTCAGTTATCTAAGTCATTCACTTGCCATCTGACTCAAGATTTATTTTTAGTTCTCCAATTATCTCCAAATTCAACACCTGTTTGTCTTTACGAGAGGACTCTCTGTCACAACTAGTCAGCTAACTAGTTCTAACTCATGTGCATGAATGCATCTATTAATTAAATATCTTTATTTAATTAATTAATTTAATTATGCATTTGAATTATTCATCTTCGATTTCTAACTTTGTCTTTGACATAAAAAGTCTATTTCTCCTATTTTCGAGGACTCTTAACTGGATATTAAGATCTTGAACTCTTGTTCTTTCTATTTTCGAATAGTCTTGACAAAATATTAAGTTGTCGTTCTAACTTACTCTTTATCTGATAGTCTTTTCTGACTCATGTTCTAACTCGCATTGTATCTGACACAGAACTCACGTCACATGACATTCATCAATCTCGTCTATCAATCTCTCTTTTGATACTAAGTCGATCGTTTGAAAACCCAAAATCTATAAACTGGCTTGTCATTATCATTATTCCTCCTCTTGAAATCATACACTTTTGAGAAGAAACTTATCTTCGATATTTTTCTTAGACATTCAACAAGGTTATGCTTTCATCAAAACATAGAAATCTGAGGGCAAGAATACTAAAACAAAAAAATGGAGAAGAGTAATCGAGATAATTCGAAGGGGTGAACACATATTCAGTGAGAGCTTTCCAATTGATTTGTTTAGTTTTATTATGTTTACTTGTTTTCATTCTTTATTGTTTGATTTAGATTAATATTATTTAGATTAGGATTGACATCGTTTATTATAGTTTGCAAATATCTTATTCCATATTTTAATTCTATGTTACATTTGGTGAACCCGACATGAACACGCTTCAAATTAGCTTATCTTTTTTTTTTTCCATTTTTTTCATTTTTTCTTTTTGCAGGTTATCATACGACACACCACATCCGATCAAAAAAATGACGCATTTTCCTTCATGAACCGCATCAGCTATATTTCGCGATGCATCTGTTATTTTTCACCACATCTGTGGTACTTTGCACTGCATCCGCCTGTCAACAATCACACTTTTGAAGAATCTTTCAAATCAAACTTTTGGGAGAATTTTGAGATCAAATAGATAGCATGGTTGCATTCGGAAGAGTTGAGAGATGAATTTTCATATATTATATTGCATATTTTTGTTAAGGGTAGCATTTTTAACAATAAAAACACAAATTTTTTTGTGGTCATGAGCTGAAGTGACGCATTTGTGGCATTCTGCACCGCATGTGACTTTGTGTGATGTATTTGTGGCTTTTTGCACCACATTTGACTAGTAAAATTTTGTTTCCCTAGTGTTTGAAATTCTTATGTTATGTATTTGACTTCCTATGACACATGTGACTTTATGTGATGCATTTATGGCTTCCTATGATCCATATGAGTTTACAAACCACATCTGACATCTTGCACCGCATCCGCCTATCAACAATTCATGAACCACATCCACCTATCAAAAAATTTGAGAACCGCATCCACTTGTCAACATTGAGCCGTATCTGTCGCTCAAAATGCCGCATCTGCCTGGTAATCACTTTTTTGCTCTTTTTTTTGGTCATTTCCATACATTCATTTTTTCATTCTCACTATATAGGTTGTTTTGATTTTTGCTAATGTTTGTTGATAGTTGTGTTAAGGTGGAATAACATAGTGTTTACAAGACAAAGCATAGAAGACAATAAAAACCAAAGACAATATTTTTTGCAAGACGAAAGCCAAAGACAAGAACAAGAACTATTGATCAATTTACATGTAGGACCTAATGCCCTTGTCTTTATTTATTTAGCAATATTTTTGTTTGGTAGATAGATAATTATCATTTGGAATAAAAATAATCAATGTTTTCTTTGTTTGGTGCGAAAGCACATATTTGTCACCCTTACAATTCGGTATATCAGAGTATCCTCTCCCCTTACACAGTCATACGATCCTGGGTGTAAGAGAAATGGTTACTAACTCTAGAATTTGGGCCTGTCTAGGTGGGAAAAAGTACTCACCCCAAGATGACTTAGACCGGTAATATGCTTTAGCCAGCGATTGCCACTTGGTATATAAAAATGGATTTATGGAGAAAGCCTAGAAATCATGCTCACTATTCTGACGAGATGGATAGAAATTGACTCTCGTCGACATTGGATAGTGCCTCATGAATGAAATACCCTTATTAAACACCTTGTTGTAGATTTACCAAAATCCTACCTACTTGTTGGTACAACAGGGTCGGCCCTATGAAATCATCTTACATTCTTATAGTTTATGTGTGGAGATGAGATGTATGCCATGGGAGTTTCATGGGTAAAGTAGCTTGGCTGCCCCGTATAAGTGAGTGTCATGGAGGGGAGCCAGTGGGGTCAAGCTACTAGTCATCCACCATAAATATGTGTAGCTAGAGAAATCCAAGTAAGAACTCAACAAGTATTGTCCAAAAAGCCTAGGTTATAAATGTTTTCGAGTCTTAGCAGTTCCATCATCACAAACTGAAAATATATTGATTGCCATGTTTTTTTTTTGTTGTATTCATCAAAAATATTGATCAATAAACAAAGTCAATCAAAACAACTTTCGAAAAAAATTCAACTGTCAAAACTTTGAGTCGCATGAGTATACAAAGTTGCATCTATCATAGAAAACACCGCATGTGCCTGTCACAAAAGTCCTTTGTTACGGTCCAACTATTATTGAGCTGAAACTATCAAACTTTGAGTCTCATGTGTATATGCAAGCTGCATCTATCAAAGGAAAAAACACATGTGTTTGTCAACCAGGTTAGATTCACAATCATTATTCTAAGTCGCAATAGTTACTATGAGTTGTATCTATCAAAACAAAAACCACATCTGTCAAAAGTCAAAACTACCTGTCAACATTCGAAACTAGGTTTTAGTGAAATCACCACATGCACATTGGTAAACCACATCTAATAGGTGAACCACATTTGACTGTCAATAGAAAACTTAGCAAATTGCAAATCAAGTCTGAAACATAATAGTCATTTTTTGCTTGTGTTTCTTAAGATCAACCTTGGACAAAAATGGGAAAAAATTTGCTCAAAAACCTTGCATTATTAGGTGACATGTACATCTTAGTCAGAGTCAAACATCTTAGTCATAGTCATCCTAAGTTGCATGCATATAGATACTTCCTAGGAAATTGCATATCATTGAATATGTAACTTTCCTTGTCATTGGATACGTTCATGTTCCGATTTGTCACAAGTCATTGAACCTAGTCACTTTAGTCCTATTTGTGAATCTTTCCAGCTTAATAGTCTAGTTTGGGAAATTCATCTTGTCACCATCTTTGTCCTACAATTAGGTTCCTTGGTCACATTCAAATCCTTGCATGCATTTATTCCATAGGTGGTAGGTTATACCCATTTTAGAATCATTTACTGTCATAGTCTACTCAAAATTTTGCATATTGTCCATCCTACCATACGTCATCTTAGTCTACGTCTTTTTAGAAATTATTTTAGCAACATCCGTTATTGTCAGAAAATCCAAAAACATAGACATAATTCCATATCATTTGCATTACCATCCACCACCATGTCTTTTGTTCACCTTGATATGCTTGCTAGTCAAGTTGAATACCAATTGCTGCACATGGGCCAATACCAACAAGCCATAGACTTTGAAAGAAAATTTATCCCATCCAAATCCCAATCAACTTCAACCCATGGTCAACTACCCACATAAACCTCTTATCAACAACACATAAAATCTAGTCTTCCATCCATCTACCCTCATTATCAAGAGTCTCTTAGTACAATCCATACCATTAATCCACAAAAAACATCCATTAATCACCCTTACCTTAACCTTGACAAGGAAAACCAACCTCCCACTAGTCTATTACAAGCCTCCACATCCTATCCTAGTCCATCATCCCTCAACCCATTCCAAGCCTCCACATCCCATCCTAGTCCATCATCCACTAATCCATTCCTACTCACTCCATCCCAACCTGCATTTAGTCATGAGAATGCATTTATTCATGGTCTCCAAAATCACATCCCATTGCCTACACTTGAGGATACATGTCAAAAAGAAAGTCCAAAGCATGACATCATGGCTTCACCTTCATGTGAAGATCAATGAAGTCCATCCCATGACCTTATCTTTATGTCTATCTGAGAATTCCTTCTAGACAATCATGGCAGCCAAAATACATTTATCCTTTATTGAGATTTCATTTCCAATCAAGTCATCCAAGAAAAACCTATCTTTGATCAAGACAATACCATTGATCAAGAAATCCAAAATGATCGGCTCAATGACCTTTATGCCATTCATGATCAAACATTTGAGGTTGATCCTACCCAAACTTTGAACACTGCCATTTCCCAAAATGAGACACTTGCCTCCTTTGGAAACATAGATGATCTTCCTCTAGAATGAGAGTCTTCTACACTAGACATATTTTCAAATGATCAAGCTATAGCTAAATTCATTGGACTCCATGATAATGACCATAAGGATAGTTTCAACATCGACATGGAAGCATCGCTATCTTTTGAAGAATAGTTAGAATCTAATGTTTCACAAAATCAAACCAAAGATGTTAATCAGAAATATATCCAACATGTTAATGAAGCTACAACATCTTATCAGATAGGATCATCTATATTTGTCATAGCAGGATTTCTTGCAGAAGAGAAGATTCCAAGTAACATGTCTACATACGCAATGATGGGCTAACATCTTGTTTTCAAAACAAAAAATACCCCATTGCAAACAAAATCTGTCAGAACATGCAGTATCAAGGCAAAGGACTAGGCCTACACGAGCAAGGAATTCGAGAACCAATACAACTTCAAGAAAATCTTAGACATCAGGGTCTTGGTTATTCATCAGTCAGAGAATCTAATGATGTTAGTGATACCTCCTCGATATTGGGGGAAAATTTATCTGATATAAACATCAAAATGGGGGCCATGAATAGTTCTTACCATAAGAATTCTGCCAAAAATCCTTCCATCCACACCATAAACTGTCATTCCAACATGAATAAACCTTCCATTTGGAACCAACAAAAATAAAAAAATTATTACAAATCCAAAGTTCAAAATCAAATGTCAAAGACCATCAAAGAAATAAAAAAACTGAGTCGACAAATGAAGTTAAAATGGATCCCAAAAAAAAAAGCATCAAGCAAAGAAAATATTTCAAATCCAAAAGTCAATCAAAATGTAGAGCCATAAGAAAAGAGGACTCCCAATTCATCCCCTCCTTCACAATGGGTCATCAGAAGCGGAAGCATATAGGGAGTATTGGTTTCCAAAAGCCTATCCCGATCAAGATTCCAAGAGCTCATGCATCCAACATCCCAGAGTTTGGAAGAGTAAAGAGGGAAGAGTGGATTCATCTAGGCTTTTGGACAATCCCCATCTACTGCATCGTTTCAGCGATAATCCAACATCTCATCAAAAGTAAAAGAATCTCTATCGCAAATCCATAGCATCTTGAGACAGCTCTCTTTGTGTAGGACTCTAATGGCCTCTATCCACGATTAGCTATGTATATTTTGATAAAGTCCAACTAAGTATCAACAAAGGTCCACAATGAAGCATGATGGAGTTATATGCAGATGTTATAGTCCTAACAGGATAACTACTTCATTAAAGGTCCTTCTGTGGCATATCCCATGGCTTCAATATTTACATCAGGAGACCATCAAGTGGATTCCAACAAAGAAGTTAGTGATCATCTAAAGTATCGAGGCAATCCAAAAAAAAATACAATTTTTTTTTTGAAATAACAAAAAATTTGTTACCCTAATGAAAACCTGGCAAATAGGCATCTTGGTGACACCAAAAAAATTGGAAAATAGTAAAGAGAAAATTTTTTTCCAATAGTGAAAACCATTTTTAAGGTGCTTTGGATAAGTACCATGATGAAAACCTAACAAACATGCATTATGTGTAAGAGCAATTATCTATGTGGATCTTTACACTTGGGGGAAATTTTTCTCATCTCCAATGTCTTCCTCATGACCTTTCCATCCATCTATTTAATCCATAACATTTCCCTCCATTTTCCCACCTATTTTAATCTTGATAAGAACTAGGTTACAAACTAAATCATGCTTTTGGGAAATTTTTTGACATGACTATCCTTTGGTCATACACTATCCATGAAACATCATGTCATTACCTTCATAGATTCATTATCCCTATGCAACATTGTCCTAGGAGACCAAATGATAATTCCCCCAGCCATAATCCTCGTGTCTCTTATCTTTTACCAACACCGCCCATCATCTTTTTATACATATCACCTATCTTGGTTTCCCTTGTCAACCATCTAAGGATTTTAATCCAACATCCTTTCATCATCCCATCTAGTCCTATCCAAGTCATTCCAAATGCAACAAGCCCAATCCGTACAATCTTTCTAGGAATTTTAAAGCATCATCCAAAACATTCCTTGGCTTTTTTTCTCACCTTGTTGCAAACCTTGATCCTTAAGTCACATTATTGTCATCCTCACGTTGTTTTGGGATGTGTCCTTCCCATTTCAAACAACGTCATCTTCATCATCACCTGCTAATTGGTTTTCAGCTTGACTAGGTGCAAGATCATGGTTGTCCTTGGATTCTTGTGTGTAGGCATCATTTACATGCATTTGTCATGATCCTCATATATCATAAAATGTCTTGAAAAAAGATCAAAAAAAAAAACATCAGACAATGTCTTGAAAAATCCAAAAACATTAGAAAACTTAAAAAACACATGTTAGAAAATCCAAAAAATAGAGTCAATTCAGTCATGTTAAGTCATTCGTAGACATAGTCGAACTACATTGCCTCTGCGATTGGGACATAAGCAAGGCCATCAATCAATGTGCCCCCAAGGTATTAAGTCTATCTGTCTAGGTTTTTCATGTATCACACATTAAAATCATGACTCTTTGTACATTCAAAGTCATTGGTCATGTCGAACTATGAGGTCTCTGCGTGTACAACATAGGCAAGGCTAGTCAATCAATGAGCCCCTAAGATTGCACTAGTTCAGTCCAATAGGGTTTATCATTCATTCACTATCACACATGTCGCATATCATCATCTTCCCCTGAGGCCAAATTAGGTCAGTCCTTTAGGGTATCATCTCAAGTCATACATTGTTAATACACACACACACACACTTTTAATCAGTCAAGGAATCAAAACAAGTGATGCATCAACAAGGAAAAATTTCTCAAATTCATCAAGTCAACATCAAACACATTGTCAAAATGATCAACTTATGTCTTACACAAGATATGTCTTTCTTGTCAACAGACATCGTCAAATTTTCATAGCCTCATGTAGCTTGTCGCATCAACGTCATCAGGCTCCAACATCTTATACGACATGTGTCTTTTTGAAACCAGGCTTTGTCATGCCTCACAAATAGTCACCAAGTCAAAACCAGACTCAACGTCTAATTGCAGTATGTGTCATCCCTCGCATTACACTATGTCCAACATCAAACAATCAAATAATCCCACAAGATCAAGTTTTGGCAAATAATTTTATTTGGCTTTATGACTTTATATCTTATTTTGTCTTATCTTTTTATCAATTTTTTAATTAGGTCCAATTACTAGCTTTCTCAAGGATGTCCCTTGAGGGATTTAGAGAAGCAAGGATGTCTCAAGAATTTTTTTCTTTGGCTATTGTCTGTCAACTGTCTTTTTAAACATTGGTTTTTTGAGTCATGTAACTAGTTTCCTCAAGGATGTCTTATCAAGGATTTAGAGGAGCAATGATGTCTCATGACCTATCTTTTATTTGTTTGTTGTTTGTGGTTTGTCTTGACAAAAGGACTGGGGAAAGTTTGTCCTTAGTATGAGTTAAGACACTCCTTGTCTACGACTGACTGTTTTTCACAGATGGATGACTTTGTACACTATGGTCTATCTCATATCATGGTGTGTACTATCCATATGTGTCATGTCCCGCCAATCATGATAAAAGTCAAGCATAGCATATTTTGCACAATATCGAAGATCATATTTTTCTCAATCAATAACCATTCTTTTTCAATACTAACTTTTTGAATTATCCATGCTGGTATTTCTTCTTTTCTACATCTTCACCACCATTATCTATCCATTTGGAGAGCACACTCATGTTCTTCAAACACGCCTATCCTCTCAAGGGGCCATACCACTACCTCCTCGTCATTCTCCCTTTCACTGGGGCTTGTCTTTTTCTTCAATTTCTTTGACACAATGCCGAAACGACATTGTATCAAAGAGGGGCAAATTGTAGACACCAAAAATTGGTCTAGGCCTGCGAGTACCACTTTCAACATAATTTTCTATTATCCGTGATCATGACTAAATAATGTTTATTATTTAATTACCCTTTATAATACATATTTCCTCTATTAATTAAATACCCCTTTTTAATTAATTCACTAATTCATTAATTCATTTATTCAACTTGATTAATTAAATAAATCATAATTATTTAATTATGTCGCTAACTAATTAATTCTTCCTTCTTAATTAAATAATTTATTATTTAATTACCCCTTTTTTCATACTTCAACTATAATTAAATATTTATGATTTAATTATTCATTTAACCTTCTTTAACTATAATTAAATATTTATTATTTAATTATTCATTTAATCCTTTTCAACAGTCAACTTAAATAAATTATCTTTATTTATTTAATTAAGTCTTTCATTTTCAAATGTTGAATTAAATAAAAATTCAATTCATTTATTAATTATTTATGTCATATTCTTCTATCATTCAGTTATCTAAGTCATTCACTTGTCGTCTGAATCGAGATTTATTTTTAGTTCTCCAGTTATCTCTAGATTCAACACCTGTTTGTCTTTAGGAGAGGACTCTGTCACAAATAGTCAGTTAACTAGTTCTAACTCATGTGCATGAATGTGTCTATTAATTAAATATCTTTATTTAATTAATTAATTTAATTATGCATTCGAATTCTTCATCTTTGAGTTCTAACTTTGTCTTTGACATACAAATTCTATTTCTCCTATTTTCGAAGACTCTTAACTAGAGATTAAGATCTTGAACTCTTGTTCTTTCTATTTTTGAATAGTCTTGACACAGGATTAAGTTATTGTTCTAACTTAGTCTTTATCTGATAGTCTTTTCTGACTCATGTTCTAACTCACATCACATGACATTCATCAATCTCGTCCGTCGATCTCTGTTTTGAATCTGAGCCGATCGTTCGAAAACCCAAAATCTATAAAATGGCTTGTCATTATCATTATTCCTCCTCTTGAAATCATACAATTTTGAGAAGAAACTTATCTTCAATATTTTTCTTAGACGTTCAACAAGGTTATGCTTGCATGACAACACAAAAATATGAGGTCAAGAATACCTAAACAGCAAAATGGAGAAGAGCAATCGAGATAATTCGAAGGGGTGAACACGTATTTGGTGAGAGATTTCCAATTGATTTGTTTAGTTTTATTATGTTTACTTGTTTTCATTCTTTATTGTTTGATTTAGAGTAATATTATTTAGATTGGGATTGACATCGTTTATTCTAGTTTGCAGATATCTTATTTCAGATTTTAATTCTATGTTACACAAAGAATATCTTATGAAGTGGAAAGGTACACCAATGGAGGATTCTTCTTGGATTTTTCAGGCTGAGGTAGACTGTATTGGTTTTCCTTTAGCCCCAAAAAAGTGATGGAATCACTTTTCAAATAACCTTGAATGCCTGATGTAGGAGCATCCTTGATTCTTTGCAATCCTGCATCAACCAAAAATATTTGCATTTCAATTTTTGGTCTTGTTTAGTTCTTGTCTAGTTCAAGCTGGCAGATTTGATATTTTATCATATTTTCTCACCAAACACCGTGGATCTATTTTTTCATCATGTACTTGTTCATTTTACTTTTTCCAAGATTTTAGCATGATTGGATCATTTTCAAGAAAGCTATCACTTTTGGATTAAGTGATAGTTTCTAGAATAGAGCACTGAAATAGTTTCGAGCCTAATGGCTAATTTGATCTCTTGTGGATCCTTCTCGTAACTTGTAGACCCTTGTGTTTTGTTTCAAATTATTCAATGGAGTGTCCTCAACCTTAATTTAGGTCCACACTTCATCTTATGCACATGTCGAGGAGAAATTCAAATTGAATGCCAACCTATTTTATGCGCATTACATTTCCTTCATCGAAAATTGAAACGATCTTTGGCCAACGCGGATGATTCTAGATCTTGGATGTGATTTAAATCATTGTAATAGATCATTAGGATGACAAGTAGAATGAATAGGGAGTTCGATCTATAAAATTTTGGCTTGCACTAAGGAGCATGTAGGAATACAGTATTTTGAGCATGTTGCATCAGGCCTATGAGCCCAGTTTGTAAACCCAGATGTTCCCAGTTATATGTAATTGAAATTTTTGATAATAAGATTGTTTAAATCTGCATTTTCCTCCACATTCTAAGTTGCTTCTATGGTGTAACTCTTGTTGTATGGTTCACACTATTCTATTTGGGGACCCTCCTACCATGACTGCACCATTTATGTTCTTGATCTTTGATTAGATTCTTATTTCAATTGCATTTCTCTTGTTTAACATCTATGATTTTCCCCCTCACATAGAGACCAAGTTTGGTAAATTAAAAAAAACCAATAGACTTGTTGGTTCTCAAAAATGTAGGTTTTAACTATAAGAGTTTTCTAGGCCCTTACAACATTTTTGGACAACATACAAGGACAATTACTCAATTAAACCTTCTTTTCTTTAGGTTCTGCTAGACCAAGGCAGGTGAACCTATGTGAAACATGCAGAGTCAAAATAGATTTCCTGCTAAGCAATCTAGCCACAATGGAAAATAAGAGTGGATAGAGAAAATGACTACAACTACACCTTCTGCACAAAAGAAAATACTTGAATATATTATTTGTTATGAATTCTATCTTCTGGGATAGGCAGATCAGTGCCTTCTATCTATTGGGCAATGGAGTAAAAATAACAAAAATTCAAGGCATTTCCCTCTCCAACTTAATTCAAGTTGTTAGGCATATTTAAAGTATGAAATTCTATGACCAGCATATTATTTTACCCAATTTATAACTTGCATAAATTATGCTTGAATGTTTCCCTACCAAGTTCTTCTTTAATCATCCAACAAAAATCCTAAAATTACTATGAATTATTTAAAAGAATTTAATTTGAACTTTGTAGACACTTATTAATCAAACCACACAAAGTGAAAATTGCACCATGATAAACCAAATATATACTTGTTATCCCGATTTAAATGATTTAAAATATTATAATTAGAGACAACCAGATAGGAAATTCAGAAAAGATTTCACCAGTGTATATTTTCTCCATTACACCCTATTTTGAGAAGGACTGTTCACCATTTTTTGATCCCAGTTATTTCATTTTTTTCCCAAAATCTCTCTCTGCAACTCTTTTGTTCAAATTATTTATGCAACGTATTCGAAGAGTCATGACTCTTCATTTAACCTATAAAACCATTTACATTCCTTGACAACAATAAAAATATTTAATTAAGTTGCCTCTTGGAAAATTAAATAGTTCTACAAAAGTTATGTATTTAAATTTGTTTTACTACTCCTCCTGCCATTATACTTCATGTATTTGTGGCCTTTAGTGTCTTTACCACTCTACCGTGGTCATATTGTTTGCACCCCACGGTATGGCGGTTTGTCATTAACTGTCAACTCTGGCCATTTACCACCTCATCGCGGTCTTCACTTCAACTATTAGTGGTATAGTGGTAACAATTTATGTTACCTTTGCCTACTCTCCCCTTTTCTACTGAGCAACTGCGGTCCCCCTCTGGCCAATCATGGTGCGGCGATAGCTAGCTTCGTTTTCTACTAAAGGCTTACCGCACACCCGCAGTCATTGGCTTAACTACGAGTGGTACCACAGTGTCTTCATTCTTTCACTTCCTTCACTACTACCGCAGTCACTACAGTCTCTGCTTGAACCCCCTATGGTACCGCAGTGAGCCTCATGTCTGCTTGCCTGGATGGTTACTAACCACCCACCATGCCACCACGCTCTATGGTTTGATGGTGTGCGGTGGCATGATAAGCATTTTATACCTACTATGAGTGTCCATTGAATGTTACCATGGTCACCGCAGTGTCTGACTTGGCTACCAGCGGTAAAGCGGTAAGCTTTTTCATGACTATACTTAACCGTCACTACTATACTATGAGACACTTTGCAAAAGGCTATGGTAAAGTGGTGAATAACATACCCAATGAATGTTAAGGCCATGATATAATGTATAAGGTATATATGAAGGGAAAAAATGATACTTTAATGGAAAAGATAGCACATGAATTGGCTCAAATGGCCAAAGAACTTAGAATTTTAGTGGAAATTTTTTGGTTCTAATAGTGGCTCCTATTGGGGATGAGTGATTTAACAAATCATTGCAACAATCTAGAATGCAACTGGGAGAGTAGACCAAGATATGAATGGTCAAGAAAATGAAGGCAATGGAGGATGGAGGGAATGAAAGAGTGAAGGAGATGGAAAATGAAAAGTGGAGCATGGAGAATGGAAGGTGACAATGACCCTTAGCTACTGTACATGGAAAGAAAGAAATTCTTACAAAAAGGGAATTCTTGAGAATTTCCATGTACTGGAAAACCCAAACCCTTCAAAATTCCTAAACTACTGTGCTTGGAAAAGAAAAATTAAAGAGGGTTATTAAGAATTGTCCATGCACTGGAAATCCTTAACCCTCTACTGATCCTCAAGAGAAGAAAAGCTTCAGGAACTTCCCATGTACAAGAAAATTCTGCTCCTCTCCAAACATGTTTTGTGGGAATTAATAATCTTCACCTCCTTTACCACTTATCACAAAATGGCCAAGCCATAAAGCTTCAAACTTGCCATGTTTCCCTTTCTCTTGAAACTGAGCATTCCACATCAACACCAAGTCATCTTCAAAATTTCTCTCCTTGGCCTTTTTATCAAAAAGGTATTTCATTTGTGACTACAATTTCACATTCTGCTTCTGAGCCATTCTTCTCACTTCATCAAGCTCAGCAAGCTGCTCCATTCTTTCCTCCATCAGATCAGAAATATTCAAGTCTTCTTGTAGAATAAAATTATAAACTGGAAAAAGGTTCTATAGTGGCATCCTTGCATGTGTTCCATACACCAATTGAGATGGAGATGCCTTATTCACTGTAATCCTATCTACCCATACAACCAATCTTAACTTTGCATCCCATGCCTTTTTATTTGTATCTAGCATCCTTATTACCATCTTCAAAAGATCTTTATTGCTTGACTCTGCCTGACCATTGGCTTGTGGATGATATGGCATAGAATAATAAATATTAATGCCATATTTTTTTCAAAAATCTCTAAACTCATCACATCTAAAACACATCTTATTTTTTGTGATCAATTTGACCGGGGTGCCAAATCTGGTTATAAAATTCTCCATCAGAAATTCTATCACCACTTTGCTTGTTGCTTACTTAGTTGGGATAGCATCCACCCACTTAGTAAAATAATATGTGGCCACTAGTATCCATCTCTGTCATCCTTTAGATCTTTCCTATATTTCTCCAATGAAATCAACTCCCCATTGGTGAAAAGGTGCTTCTACCTGCAAAGGTCTAAGTGGCAATGCTCCTTGATACTTCAACTTCCCTAAGAATTTCTGACAAGCCTCACATTTCCTCACATATGAAAAAGACTCATTGAATACCTTAGGCCAATAATAACCAACCCTGAGAATTTTGTGTGTAGTAGTCTTAGTAAAATAATGGCCTCCACATAACCCTTCATGCATTTCTCTCAAAAAATATTTTGCCTAGGATTCATCTAGACATAACAACAATATACCATCCCTATTCTTCTAGAATAGGTCCCCTTCTATAAAAACATATTTAGAAGCCTGTAACTTCAAAGTTCTCCTTTGATTATCACTCAACCCTTCAGGGCACTTCATATGTTTCAAATAATGCAATACATTAGTATACCATGGAGCATGCTCAATACTTGCTATGACTTCTTCCTTACCTTCTACATTGTAGATTTTGTTTGCTTTAATATTTGTTTTTGCCATCAGCCTGGCTAGACCCTATCCTCTTACCAACTTGGTAATCTGAATCTCCATGTTGAACTCTTGAATTTTATTAATCCATCTGCACCTCTTCCCTATCACTTCTATTTGCACCAGGATATCCTTCACAACTGCATGTGGGACATAAGCAATTACCTTAGCTCCAACAAGGTAAGGCCTAAAATCCTTTTTGTTGCTTTGACCAGTGCATAAGCCTATTTTTCCATAATATCATACTTCAATTCTGACCCCTGCAAAGACTTACTGAAAAAATAAACAAGCTGCTCATGACCTTCATCATTTTTCTGTAACCTAATAGTAGCTATGGTGTGAAATGAAGCAAAAGAAAAAATCTGAAATGGTTTAGTAAAATCAAGAGACTTCAAGATAGTGGCTTCTATAATAGCTCTTTTTATAGATATGAAGGCATCCATAGCTTTGGTAGTCCAGTCCAACTTTTCTCCTTTTTTCAACATCTTACATATAGGTTTAACAATCTCAGCAAAATTGGACACAAACCTCCTAACAAAATTAATTTGGCCAAAGAATGATTGGATTGCTTTGACAGTTTTGGGAATGGGAATTTTATCTATTGAATCTACTCTTTCAAAGTCTATCATAATCCCATCTATTGACACAATATGCCCCAAAATTTTACCTTCTGTGATAGAAAAATGACATTGTTTAGGATTAAGACTAATACCATATTCCAAAGCTTTGATGAACATCTTCTCCAAGTCCCCAACATGACTCTCTACCCTTTTGGAATAAGCAATCAGATCATCTTGATATACCACCATTATAGCATTGATTAGATCTGCAAATGCCACATCCATGGCCCTTTGAAAAGTAGATCTTGCATTTGTGAGACCAAATGGCATTCTTATATAGACATATGTTCCCCATGGTGTAGTGAATGTTGTCCTATACTGCTCAGATTCTTTGACTTTGACCTGGTTATATCCAAAAAATCCATCCATCATTGACAATAACTCACATCATGTTACTTTGTGCAATATTGCCTCCATGTTTGGAAGAGGATAATTATCTTTTAGGGAAGAAACATTCATATTTCTAAAATCTACACACAGTCTTATGTCCCCATTTTTCTTCCTGACTGGAACCAAATTTGAGACCCATGTTGAATGCCTACTGGGTTTTATGATACCTCCATCTTTGACCTTTGCTAGCTCCTCTTGCATCTTAGGTTCCAAAGTTGGGTTGATAGGCTTCTGCTTTTGTCTAAATGGCTTTGTGTCTAGCTTGAGTGGAATCTCATGCTGAAAAAGATCTTCTCTATATGGCTTCAAATCCTCATAAGACCAACCAAACACATGTTTGTACTTTCTCAACAATGTAATTAACATTCTTTTGATGGTTGGGCTTATTTTCTTTCCAATATAAACCCTTTTTGGTGCTAATTCAGTTCCCAAATTTATTTCTTCAATATATTCTTTCTTAACAAGTGTCTGCCTCATGAGAGAGCGATCACTCCCATCATACAGTCTCTCCAAATCCACAAGCGCTTTGGGAAGCTTGTTAGTTTTAAGCTACAAAACTTCCTTCCCAAATATAGTTTGTTTCCCATCCACTTCTTCCACAAAAACATTGAAATCAATCTCATGTGCCTCATACTGATGTATACAATGAAGAAATTTCAAAAGGTTGGTATCATCATTAAAAAATTTCCAACTATATATGTTGTCAGGCACTGTAGGTCTAGTCTTGAATTCAACCTAAGATACTCCTATCAAAGTGATATCATCTCTCTTTAAGGCTACATTAGCCAAAACGTCGACCATTAAATTTTCAGGTCTATCTATCCAATCAATTGAAAATGCATCAAATAGTTCCACTGTATCCCACACAACATTTTTATATTGTTTCAGCCTCTTATTCTTTGTAGCATATGTTGATCTAACTTGTAACACAACTAGCTCAAAATCTCGCAAGACAGACAACAACTTAATCTGATGTTTGACAGCCATGTTCAAACCAATCAACAAGGCTTCATACTCTGCCATGTTATTTGTACATTCAAAAGCCAACAAAAATGAATATTTAAATGTTGTACCTTCAGGTGATATGAAAACTATCCCAGCTCCATTACCTTCTTGGTTGCAAGCCCCATCAAAATAAATTTTCCACACACCTTGCTGATTTCTAGAAACAAGTCTATCAATTGGGTTAGTATTCACTAATTCTGGTTGAGATAATTCTACTCTAAAACTCCCTAAATCCACATCACAAAAGAAATTAAGTTGTTCTTGAGTAACACACTCAACTATTTGATTCACCCTTGGTTCTCTATACAATTTTACCTCTTCACCATTAATGGGTATTGTTGCATATGATAAATCAAACTGCACATTACCTCCAACCATTTTAGTCCATTATCTTGATAAAAGCATTCCAAACTAAGGAGGTATATCAATCACAGTTATATCAATATTATAGGTTTCTTGTGGGTAGGCTGCTAATTTTACTTCTCAATCCTTCATAATCCCCACTACTAGGACAAGCCTATTATCCATAGCATAACACTTACCACCCTCAATATCTATCCACATACCAAGCTATTTCATTACCCCTATTGGCATAATATTCATAGAAGCACCTGAATCTATCATGCAATTTCTTACCAATTTACCATTTATGCGTAAAGTAGTAAAAAATGGATCAACTTGTGGTGTATTCATCAATGCATCATTTAGGCCAACCTCTAAAAACTTTTATCTTTCCTTTCTTATCAGCAATTCCAGGATTCTCATTTTGTTCAAAATTTACAATTTGATTCCTCCCACTAGACATTAATTGAATAGCACTTGCCCTATACTCTTTAATTTTCATCATTTCAAGTAATGGAACAGATATTTTTACCAGAGATAAAGCTTGCACAAAATCAAAAGATGCACCTTAACCTCTTATCACCCTCTTTTGCTCTGTTGGTTCACCTTTGCTCTCCTCTTTCTCCCTTTTTGGTGTCAAATCTATCTATTGTTTTTCTTTGGGGAATTCTTTATTTTCTTCTTTGGGGACATACTTCTATTATTTTTTATCAAGGTGCTCATCATTTGTCTTTTTTGATATTTCATGGGACATCCTTTTATCTTTCAAGAATAATCCTCTTGGAACACCTTCATTCTCATTCATTGTTCTATTCCTCAGCTGATACTTGCTTTTAGCCAGCGCAACTGCTGCAATAGTCAATATTTTAATTTCTTCCTCAATTGGTCTCCTCATATTTCCCCTATTAGACAGATGTGATGTAGTAGGACTTTTTTCATCATCACTTTTTTCATAGTAAATTTTTTTGTTTTTGTTCTTCCATGTGAACATTATATTCATATCCTCCTACTTCTGAAGATGAATACCCTTGCTCTGCATAGTGAAGGGTATGGGAAGTCAAATAGATATTATGGTCCTCTTCATTATTATTTTCTTCTATGTCTTTTACTGATACTGATTGAGCTACAACACAATGCTCTGAAGAATGTGGCAAGTCACAAACTGAACACCAAGGATTATTATCAACCATGTATGTCCCTCTTTTCTTCAAAGGGTCAGGGGTCTCTTTATTTCTTTGCCCATCCATCACTGGCTTTCCATTTCTCTAATTTGTATTGTAAGGCATGTCATGTAGTCTAGGCCTTTCATTCCTATATGTGTTCTCCTATCTATTTGGAGGAGCATATTGGGGAACCCTAGGGTTATCCCTCCTGTAAATCATCCCTACAACTTTCCTGTTATTTTCAATTATGAGTGCTATCCTTTAAGCTTGATACAAATTTTTGGGACACCTGTTCCTAAGCTCATATCCTATCTTAGGATCAAAAGATTTTAATTAAATACTCAATGCAGTAGGATCAACCAATTTAGATCCAGGAGGTATCTTATTATGCAATTTAGAAAACGTCTAGTTGAAATCATAAGGTGACTCGTTTTGATGCTTTTAAATAGTCACCAATTCATGCAATGCAAATTCAGGTGCATATTGATTCCGATATTTCTCAAGAAAGTGTTCATAAAACACATGAATAGAATCAATAGAAGTTGTTGGAAAACTATTAAACCAATCTCTGGTGTCTTCAATTAGTGACATCATAAAAAACCTCATCTGCACATCTTCATACTACATATCCAAATCTTGCACAAAAGCATTAAAACTCCTTAAATGTTCTTCACCTGCAATTGCACTACTTCCTATAAATTTTAGGATAAGACTTCTACTACTGTTGTTCATAGGATAAGCACATATTTGAAATCCAACCAAGTCAAACTGCTTGATCATGTTTGCATATTGTGGAGGAGGATTTTTGTAAACTGATGCTGGTACAATGGATTATTATTTTCCACATATTGATGACCTTGTGGGGGTACATGCTACTGATGAGGAGGTGGTTGAACACCTTGATTTTGTGGTGGAGCATTTTGATGTCTATTTGGCTGATTTTGATGGAACTGTGGTGATTTTGATGGGCCTGCATTATTGTTACCCTACCTGTGTGGTGGCACATAATTATGCAGATTAGCCATTTGAGTATTGAATTGAGCTTTCCTCAATTTCAACTCTTCGAGTTCTCTAATTGCTTGGAGCCTCTACTCATATTTATTTTTTCTCTCTTGACTTCTTGTCTCTCATGTTCTAGTCTTGCATTTATTTCATCTTGAGCCATTTGTTCATAGTTCTCCTCAGAGGCTGCTTCATAGCCAATTCCATCCTAATTCTTTTCAAGAAATGTCATTTTCTGATCATATTCATGTTGTCTTCTTTCTCTTTCAGCTTCACATTCAACCATGAACTCTTCAACTTTTTTAGGATCTGGTTGATAGTAAGGATTCCTCTATTCCTCAGGAGTATGAGGTTCTCTGGAAGGGTTTTTTTCATTTGCTAGTGTACCATATGAATTATGTGTCTCCAATGGCGCTTTTGATATTTATTTATTTTGATGGGCCCATGCCATGAGATACTTTCTTATCCTTATCATTCTTCCCTGCATGTTATGAGCAACTATGATAGTCTGAAATCTAAGGTGATTTCTTTCTAACGTATATTTCAATTTATCAATTTCAACACATCTGTTCATTTAGAGTCACCACTCACTTTTCCAAAAGTGATTAAATTTGCAATTTTGTATTCTTAGTGGAGTCTTCTAGAAAATACTGACTCTATGACTAAGGATTATTTTCAGATTATGTTCCCCCAGTAGAGTCACCAAACTGTTGGTTCTCAAAAATGCAGGTTTTAACCATAAGAGTTTGCTAGGCCCTTAGAACATTTTTGGACAACATACAAGGCCAATTACTCAATTAAACCTTCTTCTCTTTAGGTTTTTCTAGACTAAGGTGGGTGAACCTATGTGAAACATGCAAATTCAAAATAGATTTCGTGCTAAGCAATCTACCCACAATGGAAAATAAGAGTGGATAGACAAAATGACTGCAACTACACCTACTACACAAAAGAAAAGACTTGAATATATTATTTGTTATGAATTCTATATTTTGGGATATGGCAGATCAGTGCCTTCTATCTATTGGGCAATGGAGTCAAAATAACAAGAATTCAAGGTGTTTCCCTCTCCAACTTAATTCAAGTTATTAGGAATATTTAAAGTATGAAATTCTATGACCAACATATTATTTTACGCAATCTATAACTTGCATAAATTATGCTTGAATGTTTCCCTACCAAGTTCTTTAATCATCCAACAAAAATCCTAAAATCATTGTGACTTGCTTAAAATAATTTAGTTTTGAATTTGCAAACACCTATAATCAAACCACACAAAGTGAAAATTACACCATGATAAACAAGATATATACTTGTCATCCAGATTTAAATGATTTAAAAAATTCTAATTGGAGACAACCAGATAGGAAATTCAAAAATTATATAATCTTAACAACCGGATTCAAAAAATATTTCACCAGTGTATATTTTCTCCATTACACCTTGTTTCAAGAAGGACTGTTCACCATTTTTTCATCCCAGTTTTGTCGTTTTTCCCCGAAATCTCTCTCTGTAACTCTTTTGTTCAAATTATTTATACAATGTATTCAAAGAGTCACGACTCTTCATTTAACTAGTAAAACCGTTTACATTCCTTGACAACAATAAAAATAATTATTTAAGTTGCCTCTCAGAAAATTAAATATTTCTACAAAATTTATGTATTTAAATTTGTTTTAATACTCTTCTCGCCATTATACTTTATGTCTTTGTAGTCATTAGTGTCTTTACTGCTCTACCATGCTCATATTGTTTGCAGCCCGTGGTATGGCAGTTTGACATTAACTGCCAACTCTATCCATTTACCACCTCACTGCGGTCTTCACTTCATCTATTAGTGGTATATTGGTAACAATTTATGTCACCTTCACTTACTCCCCCCTTGTCTACCATGCAACCACAGTCCCCCCTCTGGCCGGTCACGATGAGATGGTAGTCAGCTTCATTGTCTGCTAACAGCTTACCACACTATCATGGTCACTAGCTTAAATGCTACTGGTACCATGGTGTCTTCATTTTGTCACTTCCTTCACTGCTACTGTAGTCACCACAGTCTCCACTTGAACCCCCTTGTGGTACCGTGGTGATCCTCTTGTCTACTTGCTTGGCTGGTTACTAACCGCTCATCATGCCACCGCGGTCTATTGTTTGACCACATGCAGTGGCACGGTAAGCATTTTGTACCCGCTCTAACTGTCCATTGAACGCTACCATAGTCATTGCAGTGTCTGACTTGGCTACCAACGATAAAGTGGTAAGCTTTTTCATGAATGTGCTTAACCATCACCGCTATACTGTGAGCCACTTTGCAAAAGGCCGCGGTAAAGCAATGAATAACATACCCAGTGAATGTTAATGTTGTGATATAATGTATAAGGTATAAATGAAGGGAAAAATGGATACTTTAATGGAAAAGATAACACATGAACGGGCTCAAATGGGCAAAGAACTTAGAATTTTAGTGGAAATTTTTTGGTTCTAACAAGACTGGAAAATTTGTTGGGGACAATTCTTGTCCAATGTCTCTAGGTCATATCTAGTACAATTAGAGTCAATTATTTCTATTGTTCTTCATTATTTGTAGTACAATTTATGCAAATTCTCATCAATAGCTCACATCCAATTTTATGCATCACATTTTAGTTCCTTTTTCCATTTCCTGTTGGGTTATGTTCAAGGTCTTCTCTAAAGTTGTGAGTGCTTCTCCAAAGTGTGATATATTTTCCTCTCTCCATATTGTGGGTGGTGACTCTAAAGTCTCTTTTGCTAGTGTAAAGCTAGAATTCCAAAGAGAGAGTGAGAAGAAAAAATATGAGAAGAAGTCCAAAGCCATGAAAGGAACCAAGAACTATATGAAGAAGAATCTTGAGAAAAAGTTGGAATCTGAGTTGCCAAAGAGTAAGAAGTCATTCTAGAAACTGAAGAATGTTGAATCAAGTAAGTCCATTGAAGATATTTGTAGTGCATGTCCAAATTTAAATGAAAATTATCATGAAGATACATATTAAGTTGAGAATGCTAATTAAATCCATAATACTCACCTTGAAATGTTAAAATAGGACTTGAGAGGTTGGGGTTCTAGGAAAGGAGAATGAATTCATAGCTAGAGGGGCAACCCTTGGAAATAGATCTATTTTTAATAATGATAACTTCAATACAAGAGGTGGATCTCATAGTAGATCCTCTCACCATTCCTTTGAGAGAGAACCAGTAAATCTTACCTTTTATACTACTGATCCTAGTGAGTTTGATGTAATCCTAGAGCATGAAGATGAAATATACAAGGACATGCAAGCCCTAGAAGATGAAGAACTCGGACTCAAGGAGTTTGAGAGACAAGAAAAGGAAAAAGTGCTAGAAAGAGATGCCAAGAGAAAAAGGATTAAGAAAATGAAAGAAACATTGAAGCAACAAAAAATTCTTGAAGCCCCTTCTAAACCTACTATTGAGGCAACCCCTGATCCTCCTAAAGTAACCATTCCTATGGGAACCTCTACTACAAGCAGTTATACTACTTTTTTCATAACAACTAAAGTGTCGGATCCCTCTACTTCTGTTAAGAAGTTTCAGCTTATAGATCATGGAAATAAACCTATAGGCCAGCCTAAAGAAACTACCCCAAATACAAATACCAATACTTCATCTACCAATACATCCACCAAAAATATTGAAACTAAAATTGATCCATCAAATTCACCTCCTAACCCTAAAATCCTATAGCTATAATTAGTTAATGAAAAGTTCCAACAAGAACTGAGTAAAATAGAAATTGAAGCTTCAAATGTAGAAATAGTGAGGAAGATTGCTTTCCTCAAAACCTCTATCCCTAACCTAGGAGCTTCAATTTATAGCCTTATTGAATTTGATCCACATAAGAGTAAATTAGATGGACATATTCCTAATGGAAGTGGTGGTGGAGGTGAAGATAACCATAAAAATAAGAACACCCATTTTGGATATGGAGAAGGAAGTGGTGGCGGTTGTAATGGTGGAGGTTGAAATGGCATAGGAAATAAAAAATATGGTGATCAATATGACAATGAACCCCATAATTACCAAAGAAGTCAGTTCACTATAAGGCCAATGCAAGTGGATAGGTACCAAAAATTATGCTTTGTTGGGATTCCTAGTTATCTAAATCAATTCCCTAAGGATATCAGGCTTGCCTTGGTTAAGTTATCTAACAAAAATTCAATAAGTGGTGAGGACCATCTAAAATCATTTTCCAATGTAATGGATGACTTTGAGGTGGAGTTTGAGGATGTGATGATGAAATTTTTCATGCAATCACTTATTGAATATGCCAAGGAATGGTATAGGTCATTACTAGGAAAGAGTATTGGTGCTTGGAAAGAATTTAAGAGGTTTTTTAGAGAGCATTATGGTGATAGGACTAACTCAAGGTTCTTTCTTAATCAACTCAATAACATCTATATGGGTTCAAACAAGACCATTTCTTATTTCAACACAACATTTTAGAAGGCCATGAACATATTACCTCTTGATTTGGGACTTAGTGATAATGTGTGTTTGGTCAACTATTGTAATGCATCTGATGAAAAAGTGAGCTATCTCCTACTAGATATGAACCCTCAAAACCTGAGATAGGATTTCAAGGTGGTATTCCATATTGAAAACATTAGGAGAGAATCAAGAAAAGTTGGGAGAAGAGATGATGTTAAAATCTTGAAGAACCCAAAGAAGAAGGATAAACACTTTTTAGATTAGGGAGCTTCATTGCAAGACAAGATTGATAAAGTTGCAAGCTCTAGGAAATATATCAGTTATAGACTTGCAAGGCAAGAGAAGGGGCTTACAAATGATTGTGAACCCCAATTTGATACCTGCCTAAACAAAGCAAACAATCACAATATTAGATCATAAGCAAGGTAAAACTAGGATTCCCCATGAAATCCATTTGCAAAACTTAAAATAGGAAAATAAATAAAAGATGAACAAAGAAAGAAATTAGATCCTAATTAAGTATGCAAACTCTTGATCCCATGGGGGATTTGGTGCCAATGAGATGTTGCAATTGGCCCTTTCCCAACTCCTTTGTAAGCTTTGATGATTTGATGAGTGATTGATCCACTTTGTTGATGAAGAACAAGATGTGTTCTTGAGAAAACCTGCAATAACCTATCTAAGATCTTGCTCTGAGGATGAAGTTGAGTAGAGTAAGTTTACTCAAGATGTGGATGTTTGAATGAGAGGAAGAGTCTCTCATTTATAGATTTCAATCTTGGAAGAATGAGTGAAAATAAGCAATGTGGGATAAAAGATAATCCAATGGCATTGTGCCACTTGTCCACATGTGATTGGAGGAGGAATGAGCACATTTTGGTCAATGTGCAAGTTTGAATTTTGAATTTGAAAGTTGGAGGGAGAGAAGAGTGGAGTTAATGTCACTTAACTCAATACACAAGGACATGTAAGAGGCCTTCAATGCCTTGTTGGAAGGACTAAGTCCACTTGGACTTTTTGAATTCAAATGAGGGAATATTCCCTTTTGATGCCTTGTGAGGGAAAATAGAAGAATTAATAAATCAAAGTAATTGATTTATTGTTCAAGTTGCATTCTCTAGAGAATTTTAATGAAAGGGATTAACTTAATCATGGTTTTGATTAATTTAATGAAGAATTAGATGATGTGACAATTCAGACTTAGATAGATGAATTAATTTAAATCAGAATTGAGAGGAAATGATTTGATTTATTTAACTGAGGAGGGAAGTATTAGGTTAAATCAAATAAGGTTTGATTTATTTAACTGAGGAGGGAAGTATTAGGTTAAGGGATAGAATTACGATGAAATGCTAAGAGTGTGATTTTAGAGAAAATTTTGTTAGTAAATTGGGATCAGGTGTACCAAAACGAAAATGTACATTTTCCATGTCTACATTTTACCCCTCTTTGAAGCAATGTACTTGTTGCATTGATTCAAAGAATAAACTGTTGTGATCAAAAGTTTAAAATTTATTGATTTTTTAGATGCCACACTATTGCCCCCTTGAGAGATCGAGTGGAAATGTATGATTTTCCGATCGAGATCGTGATAAAATGCAAGAGGAGTGGTTCTATTGATCAGAGGATGTAAGATAATTCTTTGATGTAGACAATTCTAATGATGTATAGACAATCATTAGCCATGGGTAGCCTCATGTATATTTTGATACAACACACTGATTTTAGATAGAAATGTTAGTAAAGATAGAAGAATAAGAAGAATAAGATGGATGGAAGGAGGATCCACACAAGTTCACATTATTACCGATGATGATGATGATTTGCATTGCTAGGAGTTGGGATTTTCAAAGGGTCAATTGCTTTATGTTTGATAATACACATAGGTACGATGCATCAAGGTATAAAGGACCAGGATGGCATTGTACCTAGTGTGATGGACTCTGACTTGACAATCAGATAGGAGTGCTCTTATTCACACTTGACATATAGAAACCTTGTTAGGACGGACCCAACAAAGCAAGTATTCGCCAAGTTATTTTACAAGAGTATCCAGCAAGCACAACAGATAAAAAAGATAATGATCATTGCCCCATTCCTTTCTCTCTAGACCTATTTTGTTTAGGCATCATCGAGAGGTCCTTGAAATGAGCACAAAATAAGATAAGTCTAAAAAGACCAAGATAAATTAAACAAACAAGCTAATGTTCTTCATACCGCTAGCCAAGACTAACTACTATGAGGGTTACCTGATGCTTATGTCCATCATGGGAAAGCTTCACCCTAGGACATGTAGTGATCAGGGTTATGGTAAGACTGATTGGGTGATAAGCTATTGATACTCAGAGTTGACCAACTTGCTTGCCTACTGACTTAGACTTTCGAGACTTTGACGATTAAGGTCTTCACTTTAGAACCTACTAAACTTGCTTCTGACTGACTCACCAAAGAGTGTGTTAGGTTTTCAATGGCAGATATCTAAAAGCTAAATGCAGATTTTATCAAATAAACTAGAAGTAAAACACACAGAAAAATAACACAGAGAATTTAACGTGGTTCGCCCAATGTGGGCTACATCCACCAAACCACAGCCATCCAATGATATTATTAACCAGTGCAAAACCCTATTACAATATCGTGAATAATCGCTTGTTTCTTATGATACTGTAACTCTATCCTAAACCCTTTATAAATTAGGGTTATACAAAATCGGGGTTTTTTTTCCCTTTTTGTGATTTTTCCTTTTTTCGGTAATTTTGTGAAAAACCAAGCCAAAAATTCAATGGCAGATATCTAAAAGCTAAATGCAGATTTTATCAAATAAACCAGAAGTAAAACACACAGAAAAATAACACAGAGAATTTAACGTGGTTCGCCCAATGTGGGCTACATCCACCAAACCGCAGCCATCCAATGATATTATTAACCACTGCAAAACCCTCTTACAATATCGTGAATAATCGCCTGTTTCTTATGATACTGTAACTCTATCCTAAACCCTTTATAAATTAGGGTTATACAAAATCAGGGTTTTTTTCCCTTTTTGTGATTTTTCCCTTTTTCGGTAATTTTGTGAAAAAGCGAGGATACATGAAGAGTGTACAGTATAGAATGATCAGTCGCCACATACCAACAGAGTGAAGATGATGATTGATTTTATTATGAGTCAGATGATCATAGGTGAAAGCGAAAATGAAATGGATTCACCATTTTGGATTTTTTAGATATTTTTGAGGCTGTTTTTGGTATTTTCACATTTTTCAATGTTTTTGGTATACTTAAGATTTTATGACGAACAAGCTAACTTAAAGACCTATCCTAGGGGTCTGGGGAGTTGATCCATAGATTAGCCTTTCCTACATTATACACGTAGAGACCATGTAGTTCGACTGATGACACACTTGACTTAATGAAAGGATGGATGGGCAAACGGATTGCCCCCCCTTTTATTGTTTAAAAGACTGACTTAAGATGTAGACTAGATGGGAAAACGGATTGTTAATGCGACAGACACCTAAGGACTGACTCTAACTGTCTCGGGGGATGATCAAAGATCAACCTTGCCTACATTCAAGCTCAGAGACGACGTAGTTCAACTAGGAAAAAGACTGAAAAGACTTAATGATGAATTTTGAAGATTTTTCGATATTTCGACATGTTTTTGGATTTTTGAAAGATTTGGATGTTTTTGATTTTTCGCATGATTTTGATGATTTGGATATGATATGCAATGATATCAATGCTCTATTTTGAAATTTTATTGAAAACCAAGCTTAATGTTGATCAATCGAATTGATGGATTGATAGTTTGACTAAGTGTGTTAAGTCAAACAAAAGTGATAATGCACTTGTAAAATCTAGAAAGCTGTGTTATCCTAGAGTAAACTCATGCAAAAAGGATAATTTGGCTAGGTGTGTTAAGCCAAACGAGGTGATTATGGATTACATAATTTAGCTAAGTGTGTTAAGCCAAACAAAGTGATGATAATGAACTTGTAAACCCAAGGAAGTTGTGTTACCCTTGAGTAAACTCGTGCACAAGATGATAGTTTGACTAAGTGTGTTAAGTCAAACAAGGTGACAGTTGATTGGATTCGATTGATCAAGATTGATGAAGCTTGATTTGGAGCAAAATAGCTTTGCTGATTTGATGTGACATTGAAGTACACATTAGATGCAACTGATATGGATTGCTTGGATTGATGTTTGACAAAAGATAAAGCTTGATAAGGAACGCCATCCTATCAAAAATATGCCATGGGCTAGTGATTTGGATATTTTGGCTCACAAATTCTTTGACCAATTTGATTTTATGTTTTCCAATGTTCGGATTAGAGGATATAGGTCAATATTTATTCCTGAAGCAAGATCTAAATATCTGCCCCCATTGTCTAGCAATGTTTGAACGATCATGGGTGGATTCTTGGATTCTTGGATATGGATATGGTAAGCATGCAAAGGATGCCAAGGATTATCTTGTGATAAGATAAGGTGTTCGAATAGAGGAATGCTCACTTAGATAATACTTCAAGGCTCAAATAATGTTGGATAGGATGGGATCAATGAAAATGACCCATGTCAAGATGTTTACCATAAACAAGTGTGAAGTGCACACCAAAATTTTCTAGGATCAAGATAACTTGGATTATGGATGCAAATATATGAACATGGATTGGATAAATAATTCATGGATGAACGGATGATATGGCTGAAATGTTGGCTTTATTATGGATGTGATAAGATGCTTTCTACTAAATTGGAACATGTAGATGCCTATTTGCTAGGTTTTCATCATGGTACTTGTCCAAAGCACAACTGAAATGGTTTTCGCTAGACGATGATTTTTTTCTTTACTGTTTTCGATCCTTTTTCTAATTTTTTTTGGACTTTTGGATTTTTTGTTATTTTTTGAGAGATTTTAAGTTGATGCTTCTGTCATAATGTGCCATCGATATCCTACTTGAAGAATTTTCTTTGCCAAGATGCATGCACTTGAATGCAACTTTTGAGATCCTTGATCTGCTTTGCTGATACCGGAGTTAACTCTGTCTCTATCCGCACATCGCGATAGAGTGCCTTCTGAATCCTTATGATGAAGGGTTGCTGCCAATACATGGTGAATGTGAGAATTGGATATTATGCGTGGAGGTGTGGATGGAGTGTGTTTAGGGATAAAATATGGATTGGTTGATAGTTTGGAGCATTTGACTCTCCAGACTTGGGAAGATGAGCAGTAATGGGTGGATATAAAAGTGTGCATGGACTTAGAACCAACTGCTTGATACACTTTGTATGTTGCTTGAGAAGCCTGAATTTTCCTTTGTGGACATCTTTGATGGATACTTGCCCCATTTTTATTTTTCCCCATAGTTTCTTTGACTAATGGAGTTTGATAGGGATAATCTTTCTTTGTATTCTTTGGTATCCATATCTACTTGATTTTTCCTTCATGCTTCTTAGCTTCTTTTGCTTTGATACTATTCTGCATGCTTTGATTCAAGTCTTTATTTTGACGTTGGTCCTAATTCGTGGATGGGGTGATGGGTGGATGGAGATTCATGATGTGGCAGGTTGTAGTATTGGCATTGGTTTCATCATAAGGATTCTTCATGCTCCCTATGTTGACGTTTGCTCGAGATGAAGTTGCCCCTAATTTTGTGGAAGTATTACTAATATGTTGAGATCCCTTGATTGTCGAATAACCAAGGCCTTGACGCTTAGGATTGCCAACAATCTGCACTGGTTCTAGGATACCCTATTTATGTAGGCCTAATCCTCCGCCTTGATAATTCATCTGCTAAAATTTTTTATTTTCCATAGGATATGATTTACCTTGGAAACAAGGTGCTTCTCCTTCTCTGCTCTGTGGTGGATCTCCAAAAGTGTCAGCTTCTTTAGTGATCTGATAGCTTTCCCTAAGAAAGGTAAGTGATCCAGGTTTATAACTGATGGGTGGGATGAATTCCTGATTGATATCTTTAGCTTGATCTTGTGAGATATCAAATTGTAATGCTTCTTTAAAAAGTGTTGATGCTTCATTGTCCATTCTTGATATTCTTTCACATGATGTTTTGGATTCACAACTTTTGTAGGAGCCTTCTTCACGACCCATTTTTGACATGTCTCTAGAATTCTCTATATCTTGATCATGTGCACAAATGTTAAGAGTATGAGACTCTTGTTTTGAATAAAGATCATCTACGTGTCCATCCAAAGAAAACATCTTATGGGTAGATGGAGGAGTACGTGCTATATGGATATGATCATTATTTGTGACATCTTGTAGGAGAGTGGCCATCACCTCATTGTAGTATCTTGCATATAAAAATTTTTGATCTTGATTAATGTCGGAATTTCTTTCAACATGCTTTGGATCAAGTTCTTGACATGGGTCAATTTCAAAGGATGGATTGCTTTCAAAGGGTTCTTGGACATCGTCATAAGGCATTGGAAGTGGCTCAATATCCTCTTCATCTTTGAGTGGACTTGGATCAAATGGTGAGTTGATAATTTCTTCAATATTTGTAACCATGAGGTCAAATGATGTGAATATATCTTGGAAAGGTCCATTGCTAGACTTTGGTGAAAGAGGTTGATCATGCTTTGAAATAAGTTCTTGGCATATGTCCTCTAACTCGTTAGGTGATGTAGAGACATTTTCAACATGATCATTGGTGGATGGATCTTGGTTCATGTCGATAGGATCAAATAACATCAACACTCCTTGAAATAGATCTTTGTAGGAGGGGTCTTGATCATGACTAAAAAATGGCTCTTGATGTATGTTGATTTGATCATTGGATGAGGTGGAAACATCATCAAGGTGTTCATCGATGGATAGGTATTGATAATTGTTTTCAACAATTGTGTTGAGAGTTTGTTGCAAGATTTGTTGAGTGAGTAAGGCCTACATTTGTTGGTGAGCCAACAAATCTTGTTGTTGGTCATGTTGTTGTGCCAACAATGTTTTTTGTTTGGCTTGTTGTTGAGCTTCTTGTTGATAGATTGCTTGCAATAATGCCTAGAATTATGCTTGCGCTTGCACTTGTTGGGCTACTTGAGCCACTTGTGCTTTCTAAACAGCTTGTTGGGCTTGGAATTCTTTTTTGCGGGAAGCTTCTTGAGTGGCTTGCAACATGATGGAGAATGAATTGTTCATGTTATGTTTTGGCGGTCTGGCGGTGGTGGGTTAGGGATGGTGTTGATTGTTGGGGTGAGCGGAAGAGTCTCATTGATTGCCAAGGTTTGAGTGGTGAATGGTGTGATTGAGATTCTTGGTCTTTGAGACATTTGAGGAATGGTAGATATGTTAACCGTTGGGGTTGCTTGGATGGTTGTCATTTGTTGTTACGATTTTGTTGGCAAAATGAGATGATTTTGTATGATGTTTTGATTTGGCATGATAGGTTGATTTAGGTAACTTTGATTTTGCATGGTGCTAGCTTTATTTGAATAAACATATGGATTTGTCAACATATCACTTGGATTTTGAACAACATTGGTGGGATTCACAAACATGTCTATCCCAAAGTTCACCAAGTGTGGATTTGAAATGGTCATGTTTGATAAAGTTGCACTTGGCATGTATGCATTTGGTGGGATAATGTTGTTTGGAAAACTCATGCATTGAGTGTTTGGTTGATAGATTTGTAAATTTGGACTTGGATTTAAATCTACCATTGGGAAAGGTGTTCCAAACTTTGGATTGGGCATACTCACATTCATTGTACTTTTGATGTTTGGACATGATGATGATGTCATGTATAAATGTTAGTTTTGATAATTAATTGGCATTGCGAGACTTGGATAGTTTGGTTGAATTGGATTACTCATGATGGATGGATCAAATTTATATTCCATGTTCCTCTTGTGTTGTGACCTTGTTGACCTTCCAATGGTTTTGGACCAATGATGAGATGAAGGATGAAACGGGTGAATGATAGGGGTGTTTGAACATTTAGGAACTTTGGATCAATGCCAGACTTTTAGGAATTGATTTGATTCAATTTGGAGAATAGTTTGACTAAGTGTGTTAAGTCAAACAAGATGATAATGCACTTGTAAACTCTAGGAAGTTGTGTTATCCTAGAGAAAACGTGTACACAAGATGATGAATTGGCTAAGTGTATTAAGCCAATCAAAGTGAATTTGACTAGGTGTGTTAAGTCAAATGTAATGATGCTGATTTTTCAAAAGTCTAGCATAAGATGTTGCAAACTTTCAAAATTTGTTGGTGAGATGGAAATTTGATTGATGTTTGAGATATGGGTGAAGTGGTGATTTTGATCCTAGATGACCCTATGAGGATTTACTTACAAGACAAATGAAGAACATGGTTTTCCTTAAAGGTAGTTCAAACCAAAAGATCAAATTTTGCATGGAAACCAAATGACTCAAAAGGGAACAAACACCTGTGTGGTTCATTTGTTTGTTATCTTGCTTCGATTTGGTTCCTTTTTACCACAAACACTTTTCTTGATTATGCTTTTCAAACTAAATGTCTAATGTCCCACTTTCGTTCTCATCCCACAAGGTCCTTTGTGTGTAAATCGAGGAAAATAGGGCAAAATTTCCTTAAGTTTAACCTTGTTGAAAACAAATGACGGTAGAATTTGTGCACTTAGAAACCTCTAAGGATATGATCCCTAGGGAAAGCAAGAGTGCCTAAATTCGTCAAGAGGTATTTGTTTCCCACAAGGGGTTTGAAATTTGAAGGTCTTGTGAATGTTTTTTTCAAGTTTTTTTAGGACCAAGCAATGTATTTCTTCCAAGCACTTTTACACTCCTAGGATGATGAGGCAATATCTTGTTGGGTTCCCACTTGGATAAATCTAGCTGTGCATATCTTGTGCGAATGGCTAAATGCTTGACCACACTGGCTCCCCTCCATGGCACTCACTTATTCAGGTCAACCAAGCATTAGTACCCATGAATCTCCCATGGCATACTTTCCATTTCCACAATAAGACCGCATGTTATGTGGGGCAGCTTCAAAGGACATAACCTTTTGCACCAACAAGCTAGACAAGGTTTTGGCCTTTTTCTAAACAAGGCGTTCTAATTCAGGCATTCTATCATGGGGGATTATCCAACATCGGCAATAGTCCATTGTTGTCCATCTCGTTGGAATAATCCTTGTGATATTGGCCTTTGTTTCAATATCCACACTTATATATCAGTTGGAAGTTGCTTGGCTTTAGCATGTTCCTGGTTGGGTCATTCCCTTGGGTGATTACTTTTTCCCACAAGGCAGGCCCTCTAAGATAAACAAAAGTGAGCTAACATAACCCGCCGTTCACACAACCTTCATTGAAAAACAAAGGGGAGAACCTCCGCAATATATCATGCTCACACTTGCATGCTTTGTTTAATTTTAAGTGTCCAAATCGAAGTGTGGAGGTAATCTTTTTGACAAATTAATATCACCAAAATTCTTTTGATTCTCAAGATCGCTATAAAGCGCGAGAGAAGCACATACACATTTTAATGATGTTAATTTGTAAAAAGGTTTACAAAACATAAAAGACACTTGTTTATTTTAACCTTCAAAGCAATGATGAATTCTTTTTAAAAGCACCAAATGAAATGTGAAGTTTGCCTTGTCCAATTTTAAATCCCAATTGAAAACTAGTAAATGTCTAAAATTCTTTTTTAACCCCTTTGAAACTTTAAAAAAACAAAGTTTGTTTGTTCTTTTTAAATCCCAATGAAAATTAGTAGCCTAAGGTTAAAGATTTTAGCAAGTTCCTTGAAAAGTGTTGAGGAACACTTAAGTGTTTAGAAACACTTTGCATAAAATAAACATGATATCATAAAAGGAAACTTGAATGTTTGTTTTAAAGCCCAAAGTAGAATTAGTTTTCCTAAGGCCAAAGATTTTAACAAACTTTCTCAAGAAGTGTTAAAGAACACTTTTAGTGTTTAGGAACACTTTGGTTTTGAAAACATGATATGATAATGATTCCTTCCTTTACTCCATCCTGCAAAATGATAGTGAAACAAAGAGCTATAAAGATAGGAAATTAAACTAAAAGGTTAAAAAATCCTGAACTTAAAAAGCACATGTTAATTTAAATTTTATTGTCTTCCCACGGCGTAGTTTGGAAAGGCGGTGAAGTTTGGAGAAGCGGCAAAGTTTGGAAGATAGGCGACGCTATACAGAGCCATGCGGGTGACTTTGGGAAGGGCTCTACACTGACAAAGGGCACAAAAGCGGCAAGACAGAGGTCCGCAGTACAGTTTAGACGTGGTCCACTTTGGAAATTTGAAATTTACAGGTGGGAACAGTGGCGCGGTGGAGCTTGGAAGAAGCACGGTTCAAAATAAAGCCGTGGTGGTGAAGGCGGTGAGTTAGGACCTGCGTGGTGAAGTTAAAAAATTTAAAAATAGACAAGTGGGAATTTCTGTGGCCTAGTTTGGACATGCAACCACGGGTTGATGGGGAGCCGCAAAACTGAAGGCGGTGGTGTATTTCACTTCAGAACTGAGGGTGGTGCGATATGGCCCCGCATGGGCTAGTTTTCCTGTGTCTCAACAAAAAAATAGAAACCACGGAATTTGAAAACGTGATTTGATTTTTCAACTCAATGCCCTCCTTCTAGCACCAAAATGTGAGCCCCAATTTGATTCCTGCCTAAAGAAAGCAAACAATCACAATATTAGATCATAAGCAAGGTAAAACTAGGATTCCCCATGAAATCCATTTGCAAAACTTAAAATAGGAAAATAAACAAAAGATGAACAAAGAAAGCAATTAAATCCTAATTAAGTATACAAAATCTTGATCCCATGGGGGAGTTGGTGCCAATGAGATGTTGCAATTGGCCCTTTCCCAACTCCTTTGTAAGCTTTGATGATTTGATGAGTGATTGATCCACTTTGTTGATGAAGAACAAGATGTGTTCTTGAGAAAACTTGCAATAACCTATCTAAGATCTTGCTTTGAGGATGAAGTTGAGTAGAGTAAGTTTACTCAAGATGTGGATGTTTGAATGAGAGGAAGAGTCTCTCATTTATAGATTTCAATCTTGGAAGAATGAGTGAAAATAAGCAATGTGGGATAAAAGATAATCCAATGGCATTGTGCCACTTGTACACATGTGATTGGAGGAGGAATGAGCACATTTTGGTCAATGTGCAAGTTTGAATTTTGAATTTTAAAGTTGGAGGGAGAGAAGAGTGGAGTTAATGTCACTTGGCTCAATGCACAAGGACATGTAAGAGGCCTTCAATGCCTTGTTGGAAGGACTAAGTCCACTTGGACTTTTTGAATTCAAATGAGGGAATATTCCCTTTTGATGCCTTGTGAGGGAGAATAGAAGAATTAATAAATCAAAGTAATTGATTTATTGTGCAAGTTGCATTCTCTAGAGAATTTCAATGAAAGGGATTAACTTAATCATGGTTTTGATTAATTTAATGAAGAATTAGATGATGTGACAATTCAGACTTAGATAGATGAATTAATTTAAATCAGAATTGACATGAAATGATTTATTAAATAAATGATTTGATTTATTTAACGGAGGAGGGAAGTATTAGGTTAAATCAAATAA
This sequence comes from Sequoiadendron giganteum, assembly GCA_007115665.2. Classification (NCBI taxonomy): domain Eukaryota; kingdom Viridiplantae; phylum Streptophyta; class Pinopsida; order Cupressales; family Cupressaceae; genus Sequoiadendron; species Sequoiadendron giganteum. The sequence goes on along the minus strand of CM021101.1, from coordinate 791,791,597 downwards.
GGTTTAATTTATTTAAATTTAATAAGAGGACTTTAGAGAATTTAATCAAATAAAATGATCTATTTAATTAACAGAAATGTAAGGTTAATTAAATTAAATTGATTAATTTAATCAAAGGAGGTGATAGACTTAATCAGATAAATGATGATTCATTAGATTAAGGGATAAAATTACGATGAAATGCTGAGAGTGTGATTTTAGAGAAAATGTTGTTAGTAAATCGGGATCAGGTGTGCCAAAATGAAAATGTACATTTTCCATGTCTACAATGATAAACCAAATATCTAGAAGAATGAAATACCTCCTTGATTGAAAAACCATCCTTATAACATGAATTGGTATAATGGGAAGATAGTTCAAAACAATCAAAAGAACACAAAACAAAGTCCCCCCTGATCCTTTACAAAATAATTCTATGAATTTTACTAATGAAATGCCTGGTGTGTTGTTTTCCAACTGACACATGCTTCTCAAACATGTTCAGTAGAAAGATAGTTTTAAAATGAAAAAACTCTATTAGATGACTATGAGCCAATTGAGGAGAATGATGTGGAAGTACATATGCTTATGCATAGATTATATTTTTCTAATAGGGGATGCTCTCCATATGAATAGTCATACCAACAAATTTTCCTTGATGAGGATGAAGAGGTGTAGGACAATACATGCTCTATTGAATGGATGAAATGAACGTGTCCTTGAGAAGACCTTTTGATTGGGAGTATAAGAAAATTACAACAAAATTGGTAGAGAAAGCTAGAAGCACTCATAATCTGAGGAACAAAGCTGTGAATTATGACCAAGGTAAGTCAGGCAGTATGTTCATGAAAGAACAAAATATAGAAAAGGGAACTAAGATAGAAGAATTGGCCAAGTTTAAAAAGGAAGAGGTCAAAGCTAAGGATAGTAAGGAACCTAAAATATGGGACAAGAAATATAGTACAACCAAGAATTTTGGTGAGGCCACTTCCTCTATTGTGAAGAAAAAATCAAAATTCCAATACAAATCACAAAATAAAATCAGAGAGTAAGACAAAGAAGAAGTCTGAGACGTAGAAAGAAAAAATAGTAGAGCATAGTGTAGCCCCTCATGAGTTACCAAAATATACTCCAGTTGGAATGTTTTAGCTGCTTTATTAAGTCAAGGTGATATTTCCATTAATGAAAATGATGAGAATTGATGAACATTATTAGAAGGCATTAGACCTTATCAATGGTTCCACTAAGGCCTTTGAAGATAAAAGGGTGTCTACTCATCCTCAAGTGAGTGGAAATCAAGTGAGTGAAGAAGAAATGGAGGGAGATATTGGTGAAATCCCTCAAATTTATTTAAGTAGTACTATCACAACTTGCACAAATAATATTGATCCATTCTATGTAACCCTAATTGTTGATGGTAATATTGTAAAGAATTGTATGATTGACTCGTGAGATTCATCTCACATCATGCCGATAGAGATAATTAAATAAATGGGCCTGAAGATCAATTGTGCCTATGTAAAATGTTATGCCATGGAATCCAACGAGATTCTAGTCATAGGAGTAATTAAGGATGTCACATATAGACTGGATATTTTTCCTGACATGCAATTTGTTATGAGCATAGTTGTGGTGGACATCCCACCCAAATATGGTATGTTTTTGAAAAGAAAGTGGAGTGCCTCCATGGGAGGTAGAATATAGTGTGACATGTACTTTTCCAATTTACCAATTGAGGGAAAGGATATAAAGCTTGTAAGGGAGCCAAGATACCCTCGCATCATTGATTTTATGGAACAAACAAGTAGGATTCATTTTGTAGACACTGGTCTGGATAACTTTAGAGTTGAAGAGTTACAAGAAGAAGAAGAAAAACAATCTGCACCCCTTGAGAAAGAATTATTGCAACAAGATAATGGTGATGACTTGTGGGACATGCACTTTTATGGTGCTTTCTCAACAGAATGAGCTAGTATAGGGGTGATACTCATTTCTCCTAGTGGTATAAATTTCAAGTTCTCATTTTCATTATCATTTGTATGCAAAAATAATGTACCTTAATATGAAGCTTTGCTACTAGGATTCAAACTAGCTAAGAAACATGGAATTAAGAAGCTAAGAGTATTGGAGATTCAAAGCTTGTTGTTTCTTAGGTTAGATCAAAGTATGCATAAAAAATACTAGGTTAAGATGGTATAGAAATATTGTCTAAGATTCAATTGAGTAGTTGGATGTGCTTTGTATTGATTGGTTGGACAAAAGAAATAACTAAGTGGCAGATTTACTTTCCAATATTGCTCTCTTGCAAGGAAATATTACTTGTGTAGGCATTTCAAAGGTTGAAGTGCAAGTTAGACCTCTAGTTCCTGATAAAATAAAGAACTAACAGGTGTTTAATGATAATGAGGATATCTTGAGATTCTTGTAGTGTGTAGATAAATATGAGGTTCAAGAAATTGATTTTGGAGCCTTTGTGCAGGAAGTGGATGGTAAGGAAACAATATTTGGAAATGAAATCATCCAATTGAAAACTAATATTATTTTAAAAGGACTCATTGCATTGTAAAGGATGTTTGATGGCCCTGATAGAAGAAATGTTATTTAAATACAAGAAAACATCCACTCACAAGGAGGATCTATGAGAAGTAAATCTTGGCATAGAGAATGCTCCTAGAAAGGTTTACATTGGGAAAAAGATGAAACCTTAAGTCAAAGAAATGTGGATTTCTTTGTTGGTAATATAAAAAACATGTGTTTGCATGCTCTTATGATGACCTAAATTCATATAGAGAAGATCTATTTCATCATGAGATATCTCTAAAGTCATATGCAAAACCATTTAGGAAAAAGAAAAGACCAATAAACCCCACATTGCAGCCCAAAATACAAGAGGAACTCATAAAATTAAAGGATGCTAGGATTATCAAGCCCATAATACATTCAACCAAGGTTTCAAATCTTGTTCTAGTTAGGAATAAGAATGATCACATCAAGCTCTGTGTTGATTTTAGAAATTTGAATGTGTCATCATTGAAGGAAAATAACCCATTACCTGACATGGAAGCCATGTTACAAAAATTTTGAGAAATGAGAACATCCAAAAATGAGCATTTAAGATTAGTAAGTTCCTTTAGTATCATTTAGAACATTAGATAGCCTCAAAGACACATACAACTATGTCATAAAGCAGAATCAGACACATTTCATTTCCCACATTGATCGTTAGAGAAAAGTTTATGCAAGTTTATATCTTTTAATACCAACCAGTTCTAACAAGATGCATGCCATAAATAGATTCATAAATAAAACCATGAAATATAGAACAAAAGATATGAACATGCAGATTTACGTGGGCAAAACCCTTTTGAGTAAAAAACCCCATACTCCAAAAAGCCCAGATCAACATTGTATTACTCAGTAACAAAAATATAGTTATAGATACAATCACAGGCTCTAATCATTTATATAATTTTCATCTTGTTCTATCTAGAGGAACTCAATAGCATAACCCCTCTACAAATATGTCTCCCTCACTCTCTCTCTAAATTTCTTTGATCAACCTCTCAGTCCATTACAATCATCCCATTGTTACAATATTACAATATATAGAGTAGATTCACATTGAGAGAGAGATTTCACAATTGAACTATTGAGAGAGAGAGCGAAATAGAATATTTATAGAATGCTCCTTTTTTATTGCATAATCATTTTTCATTCCAAGATAACCAAGAAACCAACTGATTCAGTTCTGGTATGCAACTGTATAGAATTGGTTTGATTCAGCTTCTAACATGCAACTAAAGTAAATAGTCTAACTGTCTACTATATAGGACTATCAAAGAGTCTTCATTCACAGTCCCTTTGAAATCACCAAGTCACTTTGATTTCCATAGTACCTACCAAGTGAATTGACCAACCAATTATTTCTTTTTAGCTCGACACCAATCGGGTTCCACCAACATACCCATGAGCAAGAATCAATACATCACCCTATCAAGGAGACTGTATATTATCTCCCTCTAATATCATAATGTCCCTTTGATTTTTCTTTATTACTCCAAGTGGTCCCCACATCCATCGGCTTGTTTTTTCAGTTGATAAGTTGAAGGTTTCCAAAATTTCGAAACCCTCAACTTGGGGTTGTAAAGTTCCAATCCACCATAATCTCATGACATTGTCCAAGATATTAAACCATTGAGCAGACTCAAGAGTCCCTCCAATCAAGATAACTCTCTTCGATAGGCTTCCCTCACATGCCATTAGGCCATCAAAGAGACTCGAGACAAAGTCCCTTCAATGAGACTAAGTCACACCAATTAAGACCCAAGACTTTGTTTCGAGTTGTCGAGGAGACATGACTCTGAGTCCATTCGATAACATGTTGTCTCACTAATATAACACATAAAATCAACCTATGAATAATTTATTGCACCATCGAAGGGAATATGGATAAGGTCCCTTTAAAAGAAAACTATCAAGCTAACAAAACATCATCCGAATGCAAGTACACTTGAGGCACTAATTCTCAACATTCTTCCACTTGATAGAGAATGTAGTGGCTACCAACCAACACTCAAAGTAACTCTATCATCCATCCATGAAACCAACAAGATCCTCAACTAATGCTTCCATGCTCCAACTAAGACACTTTCACCAACATCCAAGATGTCCACCATTTTAGGCAACAATTCCTACCAACCTACAAAGGAAAGGAATGAGGCCTAGTGAATATTCATCAGCCTAAAGAACATAAGCACCTAATCCAGCTAATAGAAAAGGATATAACATAGTTTCACCATTCCACTATGATAAAAAATTATATAAAAGTATCAACATCATCAATTTCAAAGCCTCAACCTAAACACAACCGGTAAAAACATCCTCTAGAAAACAAGATAGAATATCAATTAGAAGAATGGCAAGTAAGGTAACTGCTCTAATCCAACTGACCAAAACCCACATGACTAAAAATAGAACACACAACAAGTACTAATCTATAGAATCACACATAGATACAATAGATACAAGCTCCATGTAGAAACTAGTCCAAGAAGACCAAACATATTCAAGAACTCCCACTACAAGGGTAATGCTAATCTGAAAATGATCAAGGCATACCAAGTATATCAATAGCATAACATAGAAAGTGTAAACATGTAGTTGCAAGGAACCATCCACAATGATATGCAAAACCTATCAAGAACAAATCTCACCACAAGTCTCCATAACCAAGACCACAGAGAGGAATTTTACATATCATATGCCTGTAGAAAATCCTTCTACACACACCTATAAATGCTAATTGTGTCAAGTAAGATCTCCTTCACAACACCCCAAAGATAACAACACCCAACAATTCAATCTCCAAGATCAAAAACAACATATATAACACATTATTATATGAATGTAATCTTCTCTAAGATCAAACTCTTCCATTTTTGAAAACTTCCCATAAAACCATCTCCTTTCAAATGATAAACAATTGAGTAGACCAAGAGTGGGGAATGAGAATGCTCCTTCAGGGTAACCAAGTCCTCATGAATTGTCCAATAGAAATATCCTCATTGGTCTCTATTTAACTCACATTTAACCAAGGTGTAGGCTCTTCGGACTTTCTACTGAAATATCACCAAGAGAATTGCATCCTCACCTTAATCTGCATGTATGCATGAACACCTGCTAACAATCACTTCATGCTAAAATCCAAATTTTACCACTATACTATCGAGAAGCTCTCAATCATATACTAAAAATAGCCAAAACACTTAGAATCACTAGAAAACTGTCAAAGCTCCAATCATCTAAACTAAGATATTATCATGAAATCATGATCTTACCATCCCCCTTAGGAGATCCCATGCTCCAAGTGAACATACCATGGTCTCAATTTTTTTTTTTATGCATAATCAAGAGTGTACCATGACATAAAATAAACAAGCTATAAACAAACATCACGTATCAAGCATCACCAACACCTCAACCAAAGACTCATAAGAGTTATACATGGCTCCAAGATGCTACACATCTTCAATATCGCAAAGACAACCTATGTCCAAATAATGTCCATGGAAATGTGAAAAAGCCCTTCTGCAACACTAAAGAATATCACTCACCACCAGTGATGAATTTAGAGTCACTACTAAAGCTCCCACTAAACTGTGATATTCAGATTTCCAAGCACATGACCAAACAACTGTTAAAATGAAAAATCCTCTAGGTCCACTCATCAACATTTCCATCTGAAAACAACACCAAGCTTCACCAATATCTCCAAACCAGGTAGAAATTACCATGAATTTCAAAAACTCACACAAAATAGTGTATCCAAGCTATCCATTACATTATGATACAACATATTGTAGGTCCCCATAACTAACTATCTAGGTACTCAACACCATCCATCCTCTCATTTCAAAAAAACCACACCAATGCACAAGTGACCACAGACAAGGCAAGCTAAATTTTTTGCATCAATAGTGAATTGACCTCATGGATATAGAAAATCCACTTCCAAGCTATCCCACTGTAACTAAATGGGTGATCAATCCATACAACTGCATAACTCGTAGATCCAAACACTAAAATATGAAAACCCATTATCACACTAGAAATTACAAAACTGAGAAGTCAAAGAGAATTAACCACATAGACAACATGACTCTAGCACCAAATCATGCTTATATCCAATTTTCCAATCAAGTCCAAAACAAGAACCATAGTCAAGGAATCCACAAGCACAATGACAAGAATTTTGAGTGAAAAATCACATACCAACACTCTCATGCAGAGAAAGAATCAAAACTTCTCACATCATGCATGAAGCATGCATGTAGACCTACAACTATCTCAACTAGCAATGCCCCAAAATTAAGCATCTAGAAAATATTTTAACAACTCCACAAAACCACAAGGTTTTCTTGGCCATGTAAAACCTACAAAACCACAATGTTCAAGAACACCCATGTACACCCACGTCCACTTCACATCTAGATGAATCAAAATTCTAAAATATAAACACCATAATAGTTAAACTAGAACAATTGAATAACATGAATATGCATAAGCATAGATTCTTTAAATAGAAATCTATAAAACCCCTCAATGAATCTGAGTGATGCAAGCACAAAACATCCTTAAAAGGAAACAATAGTTCAAGAGCACCAGGCCCATATCAAGCCAACTTCAAATCCATCAACATGCACATGCATCTGAGAGAGATAGGTTATTTTAGAAGTTTCCAAACCATGAATGATCAACTCCATAGCCTACATGCAAGCAGGGTAACAAAAACAATGCCTTCCAATACCAAGATGAAGCACCTAAAATAAGCACAATAATCCATGGTTGAATAACAACACAAGCTTCTCCATATCATTAGGTAAACTCTCACATAGACTACCAACATGAAAGCTTTCCTATAAGATAACCAAAAAGAATAAACACACACCCCATGCATCAAGATCTTTCACTGTCAACTACGAGCCAAAGATCACAACAAAATAACTCCATTTTCTCCATATTCAACATCCTTAAAACTATTTTTTGTCTCATGAAACTTAAGAAAATGAGAAAAAAATTCCACTGATCAAAGGATCAATCAACATGCAATTCCTTCAAATTTCCTCAAAATTGCCAGGCTAAGAAACCTTCACAAAAGGAATGCCCAGAACTAGAAACACCAAGAAGAAAAAAATTCCAAAAATATGGCTCTGATACCACTTGTTAAGAAATGAGAGCATCCCAAAATGAACATCTAAGATTAGTAAGTACCTTCAATATCATTCAAGTTGTTAGATAGCCTCAAAGACACATACAACTATGTCATAAAGCAGAATCAGACACAATTCATTTCCGACATTGATTCGTAGAGAAACGTTTATGTAGATCTAGATATTTTAACATTAAAAAAAAATGCATCACATAAATAGATTCATAAATAAAACCATGAAATATATAACATAAGATATGAACACATAGATTTAAATGGGGAAAACCCTTTTCGGTAAAAAAAGCCCATATCACTATTGTAGTACTCATCAACAAAAATAAAGTTACGGATATAGTTATAGGCTCTAAGCCTTTATAGATTTTTTATCTTATTCTATCTAGAGGAACTCAACAACATAACCCCTCTGAAAATAAATATCCCTTGCTCTCTCTCTACATTTCTTTGATCAACCTCTCAGTTCATTACAATCTTCACTCTGTTACAATACTCTTATAGTATACATAGAAGATTCACATCAAGAGAGAGATTTCAAAATTTAACTACTGAGAGAGAGGGAAACCAAATAGTTCTATAATGCTCCATATTAATCCAACATTCATTCTACATTCTAGGCCAACTAGGAAACCAATCGATTCAATTCTTGTATGCAATTATACACAACTGGTTTGATTCACCTTCTAACAAGAAACTACAGTAAAAGGTCTAAATGTCTACTATATCGGACCATCAAAAGTACTTCATTCACACTCCCTTAAAAATCACCAAGTCACTTTGATGTCCACAACACTTGCCAAGTCAATCAGCCAACTAATTACCACTTTCTAACTTGACACCGATCGGGTCCCACCAAGACACCCACAAGAAAGAATCAATACATCGCCCTATCAAGGAAACTACATATTGTCTCCCTTTGATATCAAAATGTCCCTTCAATTTTTCTTTACTGCTCCAAGTGATCCCCACATCCATTGGCTTGTCTTTACAGTCAGTAAGCCAAAGGTTTTCAAAACTTCATAACCCTCGACTTGAGGTTCTAAAGTTCCAATTCTCTGTGATCTCATGGCATTGCCATAGCTATTAGATTGTCGAGGAGACTCAAGGAAGGGTCACTCTGATAAGGCTAACTCTCTTCGATAGGATTCCCTCACATTCCATCGATCCATCTAAGAGACTCAAGAAAGAGTCCCTTTGATGAGATTAAGTCACACTGATGAAGACCCAATACTTTGTATCGAGCTATCGAGGAGACATGACTCTGAGTCCATTTGATAATATGTTGTCTCACCGATGTAACACATAACATCAACCTATGAAGACTTTATCGATCCATCAAAGGGAATATGAATAAGGTCCCTTCAAAATCAAACTATCAAGCCAATGAAACATCACTCAAATTCCAGTACACTTGAGGCACTGATTCTCAATAGATAACTAGTTCTGAGCTACTATCCATGATGGATGGATTCTTTGGCTATAATCAAGTGTTAGTCAAATAATTTGAGTAGCGCAAGAGAAATTTTACAACTCCATAGGGCACATATGTCTATGTAAGAATGTCATTTGGATTGACAAATGTAGGGGCTAATTTTTAGAGAGTCATAGATGTTGCATTTGCTAACTTTATAGAAATATTTTTGGTTGTTTACCAAGATGATCTAACTACATACTGTGTGTGAGAATATGTGGACTAATTATTAAGATAAACCAACACACCAATGAAACATTAAATTGAAGGAAACTAATTAAAAAGATAAAACAAACTCTAAATAACAACTCCTTCAAATGCATTCCATTTTCCTCTAGCTCCAAGGATTCAATGCAAGTTACTGTCTCTCAGTTGGTATAAGCAGCAGCTTGTTGGAATGACAACTTAGGAGAATGAGATTTATGCAACATGCATGTTTATTGCTAAATGATTGAAGCTATGAACTTTGAAATGATAGATTTTGATTTGAATGCAACTATAGTAATCACGCTTAAATTCGCAAAATCTAGGATCCTTTTCAACTCACAAGAGGGTTGTATTTATAGATTTTTGGAGGCAAGAATCTAATTGGCAAAGATCAATGGTTGAGTTTGAACCTGTCAAGATGAAAGGTGAAATATTGAGAAGTTGAGAGAAATATGGAAGGTTGAGAGAATAATGGGATATTTTTCCTCCTACACAACCTTCTCCATTCAAAAATGAAGGAAAGTTGTCATTTGTGCACTTCATTTATAAGGACTTTGCTGGTAGTTGAGCATAAATCCCTAATTAAATAAATAAATTTATTTAATTACATGTGACAATGAATTTAGAAGTTTCCATAATTAAATAATTAATATTTAATTATGTGTGAGAGATGATAAAAAAACATTTAATTAAATACATAAAATACTTAATTAAATATGAAGTGAAGAAAGTTTCTAATTAAATATTTTAGAATATTTAATTATATGAAGAGAAGAAAGTTTCAAATTAAATATTTTAGAATATTCAATTATATAAAGAGTGAAGAATTAGAAAGTGTTTAATTCAATATTTGAAATATTTAATTAAATGTGGAAAAGGAATTTAGAGGAATATTCCATTATTTGGATTTAAAAATTCAAACTTAGAATAATATGATAATTAATATAAATAAATTATGGAATTTATTTAATTTAATTAAGAAGAAGAAGGAAATAATTAAATAAACTTATTTATTTAATTAAGCTAGAAGAATTAGAAAAGTGAACGATATAAATAAATAATTAAATTTATTTATATGTAGATGATTCAGAATATAAATTAAATAATTCATATTTAATTAATTAACAGGCTTTATTTATAATGACCATTTTTAGATGTGTACATTCTGCCCCTCTTTGAAGTGATGTGTTTTAAGCATTGCTTCAAAGAATTAAAAAGTTTGCCCCTGACCTTGAAAATTGACTGATGCTATATGCCCCCTCGGGTGATGAATCCGATAAAGATGATTTTTGGAATTTTCTACTGATTTTCTATCTGATTCATTGACCAATAAAGATGATTTGATGAAAACCGCTATTGAAAGATTGATGTGAAGATGAAGAACTTTTATTTTTCCCTGATTGATGATTCTTTTCGATTGATTCAGCATGTGATAGTGAATTTGTGATGGTTGATTGATGATGATTGATAAGAATCATAGTAGGATTGATAAATTGACCTCATGATGAATGAGTCTCATTGATAGGATAGATTGATAAATTTATTTTCATGATTGATGAGAAAAAAAATAGTAAGATTGATAAATTTGTCCTCACGATTGATGAGAAAACAAATAGTAGGTGATTTGATAGAAGAGGATTGATGTATGAATTTGATGAAGATGATTGATTGGTTGAATGGTTAAATGATTGGATTGAGATGATGGATCGATTAGATGAAAGGTGAGATGAGGAAGATGATGCAAAATGATGGACAAGACAGGATGATAAGTGATAGGAGATTGGGAAGATAAAATGATAAGAAAGAAAGCAAAAATGGATTCAAAAATAAGTATGATGTTTCCCTAGTCAAACTACAAGCCAATATTGATTGATGATGATGATAGTGTTGTTGATAAGGCAAGGATACATCCCTAAAAAACACAAGGATAGGGAAGGATACATCTTGATGATGATGATGATGAGAGTGTTGTTGATAAGGGAAGGATACATCCTAAAACAACACAAGGATAGTGAAGGATACATCCCGATGATGATGATGATCAAGGCTTGCAGTAAGGCTAGGAACAAGTCCAAAGTTATGATAAAATTATTTGTGCTAGACTGAATGGAAGAAATGATTGGATGGATAAAATTAGATGAATTTGGAATAAGTGATTGTATTGATAGAATTAGATGAATTTGGAAGAAGTGATTGGGTGGATAGAATTAGATAATTTAGATGAGATGTGATGGATATTATAATTGTCATGCACAAACTAATATGGATGCAATCTATATTAATCATGCAATCCTAAATATGCAAAATGAACTACACACCATTGTCATTTTGTAAACCAAACTTGTGCTTAATTTTCATCATTGAGCCTTTTGAAATGTTGAAAGTTAGTAGAGCATCGAAGGGGATATTCACACCATTGATGACCTCAGTACTGCTTCCATGATGTTTGATATAGAAAGTTAATACAAGCATCGAGGTATAATTGAACCAAGATGACCTGAGTATTTCTTGCATAAACATACAGAAGTTAACCATTTTCCTATGTAAATCCTGAAATGTCACTATGTCTCGTGACAAACTTGTACAATACTAGTTATTAGCTTATAGATAGAATTCAAAGAAAAATCATATTCTTTTCTTGTGATTCTAGTTCAATACATCATTGAACCACTCCAGAGATATGATGTCATCAAATGCCAAAACAACAATTCAACTTATGCTTTAATTTTTTCATTAATTTAAATTTAGATTAAGATCATCCAATTTGTTCAGTCTCCTGTCTAACAGCTATTTGGACCCAGGCTTGATTGGATATTTGATTGTTGATCTGATATTCAGATAGTTGACGCATGTTGCTGTTTGTCTACTCAAAAGCTCAAAAGTTCATTGCCCCCAATGAGTTCAGGATTTTGACCCTAGTTTAGGGTGAGACACGACAATTTTATTGATGAAAGCATACAATTTATTGATTTTGATTTTTTGATATTTGATATTTGATATTTTTATTTTTATTATTTTTATTTTTTGGATTTCAAAAATATTTTGATTTTTTTGGATTTTGATGTTTTCTGATGTTTTTGGATTTTGATGTTTTTTGATTTTTTGGGGGATTTTTCAAGGACAATTTAAGATGGAATGGGATGACCAATTGAAGAAACAAGATGCCCCACAATAGAAGAGAAGATGCATGAAGGAGAATATGGTATGGAAGATTTGGATGAAGTGAATAAGATAAGATGCATTATTTTCAAGAAGATCGTTAACCTTGTCAAAATCAAAGGTTAAAATGAGGATAATGACCATGAATTATAAGAGTCAAATGGAAGATAGTAAATTAATAGGGAGACGGATATGAAAGATAATATTTGAATGCGAGGGGGATGGAGGAAGGGTTTAAGCATCAATTTTCATGACTAATATCCCTTGAATATGCGCTCTAATAGACCATGGGAATGGGAATTAGAATTATAAATGTTGGCATGATAAAAGAAGCTAAGGCCTTATGAAAAGCTTTGAATTAAAGGAGGAGAATGGAGAATGGATGTTGGATAATAGATAGGAGGTTGAAAGGATTGGTGATGGAAATGATGGAAACGATGGAAAGATTAACATTGGCACACACCTTGAAGGGTGGTAGAGTGATGGAGGAAAAGTGGATTTGGAAGGTGATATGTTTTTAGCTAGGAGATGGGGAGAAGATTTCAGATTACCAAATTTGGATGCCAATTTTGTTGTTATTGCTTCTATGAGACTTTTAGGAATCCACATGACTTTTGATTTTGATATTTTCTTTATGGGCCTTTGTGGCTTTTGAGATTTTTCTCTTTGATTTATGGACCTTTGCAGTCTTTGAAATTTTTCTTTTGAATTGATAGGCCTTTGTGGCCTTTTGAATTTTTATTTTTCTTCGATGGGCCTTTGTGGCCTTTTGAAAATTTCTTTTGATTTTTGGATCAAATTTTCTTTTATTTTTGCATGACTCTTCGAGGAGACATGTTGATCCTTTGATACATGCGGATTTTTATATTAAAGCTTTTGACATTTGGCACCCAAATTGCTTCCAAGAGAAATGGGAGGAGTGTATTGAGATGAATGATGTGGAGGTATGATGGATGAGTTAATGTAGGAATAATTTTGGAAGTGGATCAAGGATGTATGCCTTTCTTGTTCTTGAAGAATAGGAGATGGAGAAATGTGGGACCCTAATATGGATGGAAGGGTTGATGAGCTAGGGTTGGGATGATAAGGACCAAGGATAGATGGAAGGTTTAACAAACTAGGATAAGGACCTAGGATAGATTGAGAGTTTGGTGGACTAGGATAAGGACCTAGGATGGATGGAGAGTTAGATGAACTAGGATACCTAGGTTGATCATGAGGTGTATAACCAAGGCCATAAGAATATGGATATGCTTGGACAAGAAAAGGTTCTAGGAGACCTTGTTCATGAAGGCCTAAGCCTTTTGCTTTGTAGTTCATAATTTTGAACATTTGTTTAGCAATCCGATATGTATTGTTTGTGAAACAAGATGCGAGTCCATTTTGAGAAGGATATGATATGGATGAAATGATAGGCATTGGAAGTAAACTGGAGTGGATAAAGGTGGATGATCCCAATTTATAGGTGCAGGGTTCATGGATAGCTTGAATAGGTGTGATAGGCTCTCGACATGGGGATGATGGAGGATTTTGATCATTAGGAGAATTAGGAGGGGTGATAGGATACTTTAATCATGATGAACGGTGAGAGATTGAGAAGTTGAGAGAAAGATGGAAGGTTGAGAGAATAATGGGAGATGTTTCCTCCTACACAACCTTCTCCATTCAAAAATGAAGGAAAGTTTTCCATTTGTGCACTTCATTTATGAGGAGTTAGTTGGTAGTTGAGGATAAATCCCTAATTAAATAAATAAATTTATTTAATTACCTGTGACAATGAATTTGGAATTTTCCATAATTAAATAATTAATATTTAATTATGTGTGAGAGATGATAAAAAATCGTTTCATTAAATATATAAAATACTTAATTAAATATGAAGTGAAGAGAGTTTTTGAATATTTAATTATATGAAGAGTGAAGAATTAGAAAAGTGAACGATATAAATAAATAATTAAATTTATTTATATGTAGATGAATTTAGAAGATTAATTAAATAATTCATATTTAATTAATTAATAGGCTTGATTTATAATGACCATTTTTAGATGTGTACACATACATTAAGAGAGAAGAGGATCATTTTATGCATTTGGAGAAGGTATTTAAGAAGGCACTAGAATATGGGATCTCATTGAATCCCATAGAATGTGTGTTTGGAGTAAAGGAAGGGAAGCTCTTGGGCAATATTGTGTCCAAAGAAGGAATAAGAATTGACCCTGAAAGAGTGGATGCTGTTGGGAAATTTATGCCTCAACATTTTGGTTTCCCTTGAAGACTTGGCTGTTTTCTCCATGTTTATGGCTTTTACCACCATACCGCTACATGCATACCTTGGTGGTGTGGTTGTATGGTTTACCACTTTACCTAAGGCCACCTCACTTTGTCTGGTGGTTGGGCGGTGTTACCACCCCACCGTGGCGATCTTCTTCTAGACTGGCGATGACACGGTGAGCAACGATAGTTTGACTAGTGATTACCGCCATACCGCAGGGTTCCCTTGGAGGTGGCACTGTAGCATGGTGGACAGAGCAATGGTGGTGAGCTGGAAAAGGAAGCAATTATTTCCCTACTGCAGAGGCCTATTCTTAAGTCATGGTGGGCATGGTAAACTATCGATGGTTAGAGGCAGCAGTCTGGTGACTACTACCGCCCTACCGCGAGCAGTGTTCGGTGAGACTGTGATGGTCGCGATGTGACCATTGGCAATCTACCTGGCAGTCACCGCCCTACCAAGGGGTGGCCTAGCAGCCTCCATGATAGTGCAATTGATGGCAATGATCAGATTCGGCGGCTACCACCATATTAAGGTGGTTTGGCGGTCAATGCATGGTGGAGCCATGGCGGTCAGTGGAAATGCTTACCGCTTTACCGCATAGGATTATCTGGTAAGCCACGGTGGAATGGTTGATAGTGGTGGTAGGCTATGGTGGTTACTGCCATACCATAATGGGAAAATTCAAGCCCAATGGTAGCACAGTTAGAGACCAAGGTCAAGTTGGCACTGGCTTACCACCATACCGTGATAGGATCTTCAGCTCAAAGTGGTAGCATGGGGAAGTCAAGGGTGAGCTCAGGTGAGCTCACCGCCATATCACGAGGTGACTTGGACAGGTTGGCGGTAGCGTGGTAGAACACAAAGGAGAGCTCGGTCAACCAAGTTTGACCAAGTTGGACCAGAAGACAAAGCAAGGAGCGAATGCAGAAAAGACATGTGGTAGGTTATCAACAATTGTTTGGCCAAAGTCTTGAGTAGTGAATGCATTAACTACAAGGCTCAAATTTGAATGGTTGATAGGATCTGATTTTGGCAAAGAATTGAAAGCCTGGATGGCTTGATGTGTCCTTGCAGGGCAACTTGGTCAGAGGTGATCGGATTTGTCTATTAGAGGTAAGGTGCATATTAACTGGCACTTGATTGGTTGGTGAAGTGATGTATGACTTGTAATAGTCGAATACATTGGATAGAGTCACAGAAAGGTGGCAAAGTACTAGATCCATATGCGATGGCATTGAAACGGTTAAAACTTGGTGTCACATATTAGATGAGAAGTGAACTTGGTTTGCCTTGAGGCTATGCTAGCCGAGAGGCTAGCTGAGTGAGTCTTTTGAGGAGCTGAAGGGAATCTACATGGTATATCTTTGGAGACATTGTAACCTTGTGAAGATCTTTTTTGTTGCTGCCTGTATTCTCTAGATCAACAAGATGTAATCTCCTAAAGAGCATAGCTCTGATATTTGTATTATAACTATTTTGTTACTAAATAATACAAGTGAGCTGAGTGTTTTGGAGGGTGGGATTTTTTACCCAAAAGGGTTTTCCCCATGTAAATCTTTGTGTTCTCATGTTTTTCTTTCATGTTGTTTGATTCATGTTCTTGAATCTACGCTTGTGTTGAATCTGTTATTAGTTTAGAATATACTTTTCTCAGAGAATCAATGAGGGATCAACTGTGCCTACTTCTGCTTTATGGCATAGTTTTTTGTGTCTTTGAAGTGATAAAAATGAAAATCACTAAGGCATTGTTGTCTTAGATGTCCATTCTATGATGACAGACCAACTATGTATCCCCAACAAGTGGTATCAAAGTTGGTTGAAGGAGGTCGAGGCTTCATGATACCAACAAGTGGTGTCAAATCCTTCTCCCGGTTACTGAAGTTTTGGGTATTTCTGTTGTGATGATCTCTTAGCTTGGAAAGCTTGAGGAAATCTGGAGAAATCGGTTGGTGTTTGATCCTTCGATGAGTGGAAGTTGTTGCTTCTTTTATTCAACAAAGTTTTTGAAAGACACTGGAGTTTCCTAGAGTTGACCATATTATGGCAATGTGGTCTAAGACTCCTTGCTCATAGCAAATTTTACTGATGCAAAGGGCGTGAGATGTGCTTCTAGTTGTGTTGTAGTGAAGCATGGTTTCATACTGGGTGTCTATGTGAGAGGCTCCCTAGCAGTATGGAGTTGCTTGTGTTGTTCAACCATGAAGTTTTGGTGCTTGTGCTGGGTGTTCTGACTTAGCACTAAAGGTTGTTTCTCTACTACTCTGATTGCATGGAGGCTATGAAGTTGATCTTGGTGGTTTGCAACTTTTGAATAGCCTGGCTCTCTCGTATGCTTGTGCATGGTTGTGGTTTTGGAATTGGTCTGAAATGGACTTACTATTCATGCTTACCTGTTTCTTGCACTCGAATAGTTCAGATTCATGTCTTTGGCTCTGAAGGTTTTTTGTATATTTTGGGTATGTGTAGGATCATCATGGGCCAAAAAGTGGCGATATCTAAGTGATATGATGGCCCATGTAGCTGACGACATTTTTTTTACCCAAAATTGATGAAATGAAAAGGGTTTTTAAAGGAGATTCTCAGCTTTCCACCAATATAAATTATGCTTTGCTTGGAATTTAATAAATAATAATTATTCATTTTCTATTTGATTTATGACTAAAGTCCTGTTTGATAGGCTGATTGAAAAACATCTATAACTTTCAATTAGTATCACTTTTTTTGAATCTAAAACATGCGTCACATTCTATGATTTTCATATTATAGGATTAAAAAAAAAAAAATGAATTTCATGAAGTTTTGACCAAGTTAAGGTGGTTAGACATACAAGTTTTTATATTTTTTAAAATTTGTAATAAAGAAATCATAATTAATTATTTACATGGAAAAAAATTACAAACAAATATGCATCACATCAGGACATGAGTCCCCTACTTATATATAAAATCTTATAAAACAATATTATAATTTTATTGTGGTTAGGGTGGTCAGACAGACACCTACTTCTTATTTTTCCCCTGAAATTTAATTACTACTGCATTGAAATTTCAAATTTTCACCAAATAGTTTTTTTTTTTTTTTTAAAATAAATCTAGTAGTTTAGCAACTACATTCAATTTTCTACAGATTCTATTCTTACATATTTTTGAAATAATATAGATAACTTATTCAAAATTTTACGTCAAATTGCTTAACTCTAATTTTCTGAATTTTATTGCCACTTAAGGGCCTATTTTTTCCATGATGATCCTCCACATACCCTTTTCCTAAAAATTCTATGATGTATTTCCATGTTTTTCATTGTTCTGCTTAACAGTGATGGTTGTGTGCAGACTCCCGAGTCATCCAAATGAGCAGTGAATATGGAGATGCATGGGTGTTTTATAAACACTATGGTTTTCCAGGTTTTGCACAGTCAAGTAAAACTTGTATCTTGAGCAAGTGTGTTGTCTTCTCAGCATGGGAGTGTTGGTATGTGTTTTACTCATTCAACATTCTTGTGGTGTGGTGCTTACTATTTTCTTGGACTATGGTGCTTGAGTTGTGGACATGATTGGAAAATTAGATCTTGTCTTTGATCTGGTGCTTGAGTCATGTTTGTCTATGTGGTTGTTCCTTTTAATGATCTTAGTTTTGCAGTTTCCAGTGTGATGATAGATTCTTAGGTTTTTTGAAGTGGATCTCTAAGTTGTGTGGCTGATGGATTAGCTACCCATTGGGTGCAGTGAAACAACTCAAAAGTGGACAGTCAATATCCATGAGATTTATTTTGTGTTGTTGCAGATCTATTAGCTGACCTTATCTATGGTCACTTGTGCATTGGCGTGGCTATTATGAGATGAGAAGTTGAATGGTGTTTTGAGTACTTGAATAGTCAACTATGGGGACCTGTAGCAAGTGAGTCACAATGCCATGGAGAGCTTGATACGCTAGCTAGTGTAAGCTTTTGACAGTGATGGTGTTGCCTTTCTAATCTGGTGGTCTTGGTCTTGTTTGACATTGTTGTCTGTTGGACATGTTGTTAGTTGTACTTGGAGGATGATTGGATCATTAGGTGGTTAGTCATATTACTTGGAAAGCTCAATGTCATGGTTCAGTGGGAGCTTTAGCAGTGATTGTGGATTCATCACTTGGTGGTGGATGATCTTCTTTGTTCTTGCAGATGTTTTGGAAGGGCTCTTAGATCTTGTTGTTGCAGAAGAGTTCTTTAACATCTACATGGTAACTATTTGAAGATGTGTAGCATCTTGGAGCCATGGAGGACATTGGCTATTTTTGGCAGAGATGTTGGTGGTGCTTGATAGGTGATGTTGGTTTAGAGTTTGTTTGCTTTATGTCATGATTTACTCTTCTTAGAGTTCTGGCATGTTGTTTTTCTCTTGAGACCATAGCTTGTTCAACTAAAGCATGGCATCTCCTACTAGAGGTGTGTAGATCATGGTGTCATGATAAGTTCCTGTCCTAGGTTTTGGAGCTTTGATAGTGGTCTGGTGTTTCTCTATGTTTTTAAGTACTTTGGGAATTTTCTAGAGGACTTCATGTTTAATGCAGTAATGCAGATTGGAGTTAGCATGAGATGACAAGATGTTGGTACTCATGGATGCATGGAGAATAAGGTGAGGCTGGAATTCTTTTGAGAATGTTGCTTCTACAACTAAAAGTTCGAGTAGCCTACATCTTGGTTGAACATGAGTTCAATAGAGACCATGAAGGAGAATTCTCTTGGGTAAGTCACGGTTACTTGTATATCTTGGAGGAGCATGTTTTCCTTTTACTTCTTTTGGTCTGCTCGGTGGTGTTCATTTGAAAGGTGTTTACCCATTACATTTTTTAGATGCCTTTTGTATGCTTTCTTTCATGATATGGATCTTCAACTGATGTTTAATTTTATGGAGGATCCATAGTGAAAGTTGGACAACATAGTGTTATCTCCTTGTGCTTTTGAGGATTGGTAGGAGATGTTAATCTGGGTTAGTCTGATCTTCTTTGTGATGCTTACATTCATGGAATTGTTGGGTGTTGTTTTGGCATTTCCCTTGGGATGTGAAGAAGATCATACTTGTCATAGCTAGCTTTAGAGATGTATGTAGGAGGATGTTCTCTAGATTTATGTTGTGTAGCGGTTCTATTTTTTTTGGTCTTGGTCATCTTCCTAGAAGTTTATTTTTACTCTATGCTGGGTGAGAAGAACTTGGAAGAATTTTGGAAGACTGCTGAGAGAGATGGTTCTTGTAGCAGCTTGTTGCAGGTTGTGCATATCATTGTGGATAATTCTTTGGTACTACATAGTTTCATTATTTTTATATGTTGTTATTGGTAGACTGGTAATGCCATTGATCTTTTAGATCTGGCATTACCCATGCAGTGGGAGTTCCTAGATGTGCTTTGTCTTCGTTGACTGATTGGCACATGGTACAAATGTTCTACTATTGATGGGTTGGTTGTGCCATTGGCATGGGTTTACTAATGGTGGATACCTTAGAGGTATGGATGATTGGATGGTTAGCACTTGCTGTGGGTACTATTTTTCAGTCATGTGGGTTTTGATCAGTTGGATGAAGGGAAACCAGTTTTCTAGTTGTAGTTCGAGCTGATGGTTTTTCTTGTTCTAGACAAGTGTTTCTCTTTCTATTTTTGTGTTTGTGTGCTTTGTTGTTGCTGTTGTGGTTCCTTTTCTGCTTGAAGGATCAGATGTTTGCATTCTTAAGACTGATGCTTTTTTGCCTTGGCTTGTTCCTATTCTTTGGAGCTGTTGCCTAAGATGGTGGAATTTTTTTGAATGTCATTGTAGGTGTCTTGGTTGGAGCATGGAGAAATTGTGTTGGTCCCTGTTCGAGTTTGTTGGAAGCTTGAATGTTTCGTCAAGTGGGAGATTGTTGGGAAATTTATGCCTCAACATTTTGGTTTCCCTTGAAGACTTGGTCGTTTTCTCCATGTTTATGGCTTTTACTGCCATACCATTGCATGCATACCTTGGTGGTGCAGTTTTTTTGTTTACCAGTTTACTGTGGGATACCTCACTTTGTCTAGAGGTTGGGCAGTATTACTACCCCACTGCAATAGTCTTCTTCTAGACTGGCGGTGGCATGGTGAGCAACGACAGTCTAACTAGTAGTTACTGCAAGACCGTAGGGTTTCCTTGGAAGTGGTGTGGTGGATAGAGTAGTGGTGGTGAGCTAGACAAGGAAGTAGTTACCGCCCTACTATGGAGGCTTATTCTTAAGCCATGGTGGGTGCGGTAAACCATTGATGGTTGGAGGCAGCGGTCAGGTGACTATTACTGCCCTATCGCGGGCAGTGTTTGGTGAGATCGTGGTGGCCGTGGTGTGACCCTTGGTGGTTTTCTTGATGGTCACCACCCTACCATGGGGTGGCCTGGTGGCCTCTGTCATAGTGCTGTTGATGGTGACGGTTAGGTTTGGTGGCTACTGCGATACTACGGTGGTCTGGCAGTTGGTGTGCGGTGGCATGATGGAGCCATGGCAGTAAGCGGAAATGCTTACCACTTTACCATGTAGG
Source organism: Sequoiadendron giganteum (assembly GCA_007115665.2). Taxonomy (NCBI): domain Eukaryota; kingdom Viridiplantae; phylum Streptophyta; class Pinopsida; order Cupressales; family Cupressaceae; genus Sequoiadendron; species Sequoiadendron giganteum. The sequence goes on along the minus strand of CM021101.1, from coordinate 791,770,261 downwards.
CTTATCTAGTAAGCTGTGGTGGAGTGGTTGATAGTGGTGGTAGGCTCTAGTATTTACCACCATAGCACGATGGGAAAAGTCGAGCCCAGCAGTAGCACAGTTGGAGGCCAAGGTCGAGTCAGCACTGGCTTACCGCCATACCATGGTAGGAGCTTGAGCTTGTAGCGGTAGTGCAGGGAAGTCAAGGGTGAGCTCGGGCAAGCTCACCGCCATACTGCGAGGTGACTTGGATAGGTTAGTGGTAGCGTGGTAGAACACAGAGGAGAGCTCTGGTGAGCTCGGAGCTTAGTCAATCGATTTTGACCAAGCTTGACCAGAAGACAGAGCAGGGAGCGAATGTAGAAAAGACACGTGGAAGGTTATCAACGATTGTTTAGCCGAAGTCTTGAGTGGTGACTACATTAACTGCAAGGCTCAAATTTGAATGGTTGATAGGATCCGATTGTGGCAAATAATTGAATGCTTGGATGGATCAATGCGTGCTTGCAGGGCGACTTGGTCAGAGGCGATCGAATTTGTTTGTCAGAGGTAAGGTGTATATTAACTGGCACCTGATTGGTTGGTGAAGTGATGTATGACTTGTAACAATTGAATACATTGGATAGAGTCATAGAAAGGTGGTGAAGTGTTAGAGCTGTATGCGATGGAATTGAAATGATTAACACTTGGTGTCACAGATTAGATGAGAAGTGAACCTGGTTTGCCTTGAGGCTGTGCTAGCTGAGAGGCTAGCTGAGTGAGTCTTTTGGGGAGCTAAAGGGAATCTACATGGTATGTCTTTGGAGACATTGTAACCTTGTGAAGATTTTTTTTTTTGCTGCTTGTATTCTCCATATGAACAAGATGTAATCTCCTAAAGAGCATAGCTCTTATATTTGTATTGTAACTGTTTTGTTACTAAAATATACAAGTGAGGTGAGTGTTTTGGAGGGTGGGGTTTTTTACCCAAAAGGGTTTTCCCCACATAAATCTTTGTGTCCTCATGTTTGTCTAATTCATTTTCTTGAATCTATGCTTGTGTTCAATCTATTATTATTTTAGAATTTACTTTTCTCAGAGGATCAATGGGGGATCAACTGTGCTTGCTTCCACTTTATGGCATAGTTGTTTGTGTCTTTGAAGTGATAAAAATAAAAATCACTAAGGTACTATTTTCTTAGACATCCATTCTATGATGACAAACTGACTATGTGTCCCCAATAGATGCAATAGACATAAGTCCACAGCCAAATAATGCAAAAGGTATCCAATCATTATTTTGTTAGATCAATTTCTTAAGAATATTTGTAACTAACTATACAGAGATTACGTTTCCAATTTCTAAGATGCTAAAGAAGGGAGAGATTAGAGTGTGGAGCCTAGTCAATCATTTAAAAGCATAAAAAATCCATCAAGGAGGCTCTAGTACTGAAATCCCTAGCTTTTTCTAAGCCTATGCATATATTTTCCTTTGCATCTTTTCATACAATTGATCTTGTATTACTATAGAAAAATGATAAGGGCTTTGAACAACACATTCCATTTCTTAGAAAATCTTTGTAGGCCATTGAACTCAAGTATGATATGATTGAGAAGCAAGCCTATGCATTAGTCAAGGCTGCAAAAAATTTCAGAAAATACCTAATGGGAGCTATAGTCATAGCTTTTGTTCCAAGTGTTGTAGTGAAGGATATCTTCACTCAACAAGAGACCATAGGTAGGAGGTGCAGATGGATCAATAGGATCCAAGAATTTAACATTGATGTTTAGATTACCAAGTTGGTAAGAGGGAAATGTTTAGCTAAGTTGATGGTTGAAATCAACTTGGAGGCCAACCAAGTAAATCAGGCTAAATGTGTAGATTTTGGACCTATGTGTGACATGAAAACTTGTGATTGGTATATAAGGATTGTTCAATATTTGTAAACCATCTGATGTCTTGAAGGTATGGATGACAATGAAAAAACAACCCTAAAGGTACAATCTATTAAGTATGTCATCATTGATAATGAGATTTGGTGGAGAAGTTCAAAGGGTGTGTTATTAAAATGTGTTTATGGAAAATAGGCATTGGAACTCTTGCAGGAAATGAATAATGGATTGTGTGGTGGCCGTTACATGGCTAAGAAAATCACTCACAAGATTTTGAGGGTAGGGTATTGTTGGACCTCATTTTTAAAATATGCCATAATTTTTTTAAGACTTGTGATGTCTGTGAAAGATTCTTAGGAAAACTAATTTTCTTAGGGAACTTACCACTTAGATCCCTTTGAGTAAAAGCCCTCTTTCAATAATGGGGTATTGACTTCATTGGTGAAATATCTAAGAAATATAGTGGGGGGGAACTCTTGGATTCTTGTTGCAACTAACTATTTTACCAAGTGGGTAGAATAAATTCCCACCAAGAAGGAAACAAGAAAAATGGTAATTTATTTTATGATGAATAATATATTAATAAGATTTGGAGTCCTAGAAAATATTATTTATGACAATGCTATGTGTTTTAGATCAAATGAGTTGAAGGATTTCTGTGATAAGTGTGGAATACAAATATCTTATTCTTCCCCTTATCATCCTCAAGGGAATGGTCAAGTAGAGTCATGTAACAAGAGTTTGATAAAGATCATCAAAAGGGTGATTAATAAGAATAAGAGAGCATGGGATTCAAAGCTAAAGCTTTCACTTTAGGCAGATAGGGTTACTATCAAGAAAGCTACTAGACATTCTCCATTTTCTTTGGTATATCGTTTAGATGCTAGACTGCATCAGAATAACTTGCTAAAAATATATAATTTTGTTCAAGAATATGATAATAACATCTATGATGAAATGTAACATAGGTTCAATGCTCTGATACTGTTGGATGAAACTAAAAGAGAAGCTCATGATAAAAATACTAAAATGCAATTGCAAGTCAAGCACTTGTGTGATAAAAAGGATTCTCCCAAGAAATTTGAATTAGGGATCATGTTAATGGTGTGGAATGCTAGATCTCGGGATAAGGGAAAGCCTGGAAAGTTTGAGGTACTATGGTTAGGACCTTATCTAGTATCAAATGCACATGTTGAGGACTCTTACTTTCTCCAAAGTTTGGCAAGTGAACTTTTGGAACTGCAACTACATGGATAGTTCTTGAAGCCATATTTCTCTTGAAATATGTTTTTCTCCATGCACATTATAAATTCCTGTATATTTTGTACATAGGTTTGATTGATTTTTGTATTCTTGCCTTTTTCAGGAAAGTCCTTAGTTTTTGGGTTTTATTTGTGCTTGGTTTTCTTCAACCATGAGATTTGAAATATTTACATGCCTGTGGGAGGCATGTGTCCCTAGTCAAAGCCATTGGTGGAACCTTCAAGTTTCTTTGTTACATTGACCTAAGAAGTTGTTTGGTTATCTCATTTGACCTTGTTCTTCCTTACTAGTTTGGGTTTGCATCACAAGTGTTTAGGGTTTAATGCTTCGATTAGTATATATCCATTTTGTGTTTAACCATTGTTCTTTTAGCCTAATTCTTAGTTGAATTTCTATGGTCAATTCCCAATTATCTAAGTTACATCTTAAGTCTTTGTACTCGTGTGGTCACTAGCCCATTTTGCCTAAGTTTCCCATTTGCCTTGTCATGTGGTATTTTCCTATTATTTTAGTTTGAGGTTTTATATTTTATAATGTTTGGGTTCTCAAATATTTAATCTTTCTATCATTGGTCGAGTGTGGTATTAATTATTTTAAGTCCCCATCCCTCATCTTGCCTAGGTTGCCCCTCTTTTTAAAACAACTTATGGGAATGTGCATAATATTTCCAACTTAAGTTCGTCTTACTACTTAGTGCATCACTCATCACACATAGCCTTGTGACCACTAGTATTGAATTAGTGATGAGTGATGTATCCTTGTTCCTTTGTATCGTTACCCTGCTTCACATTTTGTATAGGTATTAGGCCCTAAGTTTCATACCAACAATGCATGATGTGAAGAGTTTCCCTACTATTTTCGGTAGCCTTTGTATCTCTAATCACCCAAATGTTTCAATTTATGAATCAGTGATACATAATAACACTATGGCCCTTTACATTTTCTAGCTATCGATGATGATTATAGTCACAAAAATAGTGGAAAAAAAATCCTCATAGGAAAACCATGAAGAACCTATCTTTACTTGAAACACTGAACCAGGGCATACTAAGTGTCTGAGTAAAAGGGGAAAAGGTTGATTAGCTTAATCCCAAGGCTCTGATAGTCGGTCCTTGACCATGCTAGGTTCACTTAAGGGTATGATGTGATAATTTTGTTAATCTCAAGGGGTATATGGTTATCTCTGGTTTCTTTAAGAATCATAAGCATAAGATAAAATATTTTTAGTTTGATCATAAAACAATTTCATGAAATCAACAAATTTGCAATAATATTTCATGAATATCAAACAATTTTTCTTTCACTTAAGTAGATTTATCTTAAAGGATTCAAAAATTTCATAGAAACTAAATATTTTCAATAATATTTCCATTCATTCATCTCCTTTTTAGAAAATATTATGAAATTTAACATCTAGTCTAAAATAAAGCATCAAAATACTAAAAAATAAAATTGCTTTCCAGTATTATCCACACATGCCCCAAGATTTAATAAAATAAAATAAAACCACTCTATACTTCAATATATTTCTTCACAACTAGGCATAGAATTATGTGAGCTTTTGAAGAATGGGGTTTAGTTTGGAAACCGAGTACATTCTATATGCACCGACGTAGCATACAGTCTTGTCTGACTAAATTAACAAAGTAGCTACAAAATATTCATGATATAGGTAGCTATAAAATTGGATTTCATATTGACTAAGCTCTATGTGCATACAAGTTTTTAATCTAGAATGATTCCAAAAGTAGGAAAAAATAAAAAATCTTTGAGATGTTTTGGCCCATTTGACATCCAAAAATTCTGAACTTAAAAATAAAAGTATAGTAAACCACCTTTTATAGGAACAAGGCCTCAAGAGTCTAAATTTAAAGTCTACCAAGAGAATAATAAATGAAAAATGAAAATTTAGTACGTGGCATATGCCATTTTTCACTAGAATCTTCTAGACAAAGTCAAAGCTTTGAATCCTTCAACAACAACAACCCTCAACTCCAAACTCTAGTACATAATGATCCACACAAAATAGGGCTATCAACATTCTCTAGAATATCAGACAAGAAATCTTTACCAAGATCAGGAACAACCTACAAAACTAACTTCAGAAATATATCTTTAAGACACTTCCAGTATCTAATATCTAGTACTTCCTTATATCATCTCAAGTTTTAATTCCAAGAACCCTTCTTCACCTTTCTTCAATTGATATTATCGAAAAATAGTTAATATCTGATGCATACATTCTTTTAAAATTCCTTGGATTGCCTTCCAATTGTACTTGATCCTAGTGTAGTCTTCTAATATCTAGAGGATGTTTACATTCCTTTGCATTTTCTCTATTTCATTCTTGACTATAGTGTTCGTATAATGTATGATCTCATCAATGACTTCCTGGGTAAACAACTGAACATGGTCTTTATTTATTCTTTCAATCCATTCCTTAAAATATTTTTCTTCTTTACCCTCCTATCCTAGTGTATACGGATCACAATCTTGCCATGCTAACACTTCAATGAAATCTTGATTTTTATCAATGAATTTGCTGCACTTCTCAGTGAACTTTTCAAATTATTCTATACATTGTATAATGTGTCACCTTCCAAACTTAATTGTTTCTTCCATTTTTCAAATAATGGGACTTCTTGTTCTGAAATTATCTTTTCCCTTATCAATTCTTCAACATTTGTTTGAATGAGAGTTTCTACATTTCACCTCTCAGGGAAAAATCTACATTCTCCTTCCAATATTTTAGATTTTTCAAACCAACAATGTGATTCTTTTCACTTCCTAATTGCATCTATAATGAGTTCCTCTTCTTTCCTTACCAAATACTCAATCAATTCTTAAAGTACATTCATCTTGTGGTGAATTGTTGTGATAGAATTTTCTTGCTCCTGTGATATGAGTATTGGATTCCAAAGCAATTCAGCTTGTGCTTGACCAATTTGGGTTAATGATTTTATAAAATTCTCCAAGCTAGCAATCCATTCTTTGAACTCTCTTTTTCTTCTATTTACTTTTTTGTACCATAGCAGCAGTTGTATCCAACTTCATCTTCATTTCTTCTAATTCTTTCATCCAAGATGAGTTTCCAACATTGATACTTGCTATTTTATACTCCTTAGGTGTTGTTTCATGTTTATTTATATCTACTACCAAAGTAGCTATATGGAGTGTTTTGCCTCCATCTATGTTCTTCTACATAACATGTTTCATTTTGTCTCTTTGCCTAGGTTTAGGAGTTTCTACTTCTTGCATTAAACTTCTAAGATCCAGAGGTACCAATTCCACTTCCAATGGGGAAGCTAGTTCTTTGATTAACCAATTAGGTGCATCTTCATTGTGTTCTACCTCTATAACATTCCTTTGTTCCTGGTTTTCAATATGCTTAGAAACTTCTTCTCTTACATTTTCGAATTTATTTCTTACATCCTCTAAAATTTTAACATATTCAGTATTCTTTGGTCTACATTCATGATTACCAAGATTCAACACTATCTCCTTAATTACAAGACTTGTATTTTCCTATCCAACTAGGTATTCAGTATCAGTTCCTATGACATCACTTTTTCATATCCTATCACATCAGGATTCTCTTCATCTTTGACCCTATCACCTAAATTTTGTGAAGGTTCTTCATTTTCAATTTCAACCTAGTCCACTAACTTTTCAGAAACCTCTGGTTGTTCAATATCATTTTTATCATTCCTTAGCAAAGGCTGGGAGTTAAAGGTATGTTCAATAACAATATCATCAATAGGAGCCTATCCTCTAGTCTCCCCTATTTCCATTTCAAGAACTTCAAGGTTCCCCACCTTTGAAGTGAGTGTTCCTCTTATGAATTCTTATTCTTCAACATTCATAAGAATTGACCATGAATCTAGAATCTTTTCCACCACTGGTTGTACCATGGGTTTATCTTTAGATTTATTTTATTTTAATTGCTCATACATTGCACCCAATTTATCAATTTTTTTCTTAATTTGACCTTCATCTAGCTCAACATCCTCATCTAAAACCATAAGAGTTTCTCCTAGTGTCTATTACATAGTAGCCATGTTAACTAAAGGGGAGAGCTAAATAGTGCTATAGCTCTCTGAGATGCAAAAAAAATCTATGTACTAGTGTTCTCTATCCCTCGCTTCTTAATCTATCACAAACCAAGTCTTTGGTTTTTTTGTGGAAGAAGATGCCACTTTTGACTTCACTTTTGTTTGAACCTTATCTATTTCAGTCTTTTTATGTTGACTAGTTAGTTTTAATGAAAATCCTTTGCTTGGAGCCTCAGGGGTTTTTTCTTCGATTTGTAGAGTAGTAGCTGATTTACCAGCTTTTCTCTTTTTCTTAGTAGACTCCCCATGTTTAGGATCATCTTCTTCTCTTTGTTTATTTCTTATAACTAGAGAGTATGTGGGTTTTATTCTTTCTTTTCTCGACACTTTACAAAAAATATTTATCCAATGTTGATTCTGCAATGAAACTCATTCTAAGAATTCCTCAATATATGTTATTTCTCTACTTTCATAATTTGGATCTAGAATAGGTTCATTATAGACTCTATTTTCATTATAGTTCTGATTCAATAGTTCACCATCATCTTCCATCAATTGATCTGGAATATCATGAATCTTGAGAATTCAAGTAGATTTTAATGGCAATCTTTCATATTATTTTTTTCTTACTTTATTCTTGTCATCACAATTGAGCTAGTAGTCTTCTAAAGTTGAACATGAGCATGATAACTAGATATATTCTTTGAAATATTCCCTTTTGTGTAGTAATTCTTTCTTTGGAGTTGAAATTACTCTAAATTGTACATCTTTAACTCATCTTCACATATATTGGCTACTCTAGCTGCATTTCACTTGTAGTTCCCTATTAGAATGGTAAATTTAAGGGAATCCTTCTTATGAGCCTATCTGTAAAGAGCTTGGGATGGCTTCCACTATCTTACCAATTATAATAACACTATTTTATCTATAGGGTACCTAGGAAACACAAAAGGATATCCTTCAAATCCTTCCACACTAATGTAGGTGAAAGTGGGAAACTAAATGTACCAACTTCCAACCTACTTATTAACACTTTGTGCTTCCAAAGGCAATATTTTGGATTTTTCGCCATCCATTATTCTAACTAGATTCATGGAAAACACATCATTAACTCTATGATAATTCTCCCTATATTCATGAATATTAATTTGGGGCAAATGAGCATATATCAGACTATTTCCTACTTATCTTCCCAGAGTACCGATTCTTTTCAAAACTTGCTTATTTTCCCTTAAGTCATAGGAGTAGATCATGTATGAAGACATAGAAAAACATCCTGACTTGGGAAATGCCTTTATTTGATCATGCAATTTGTTGCTAATAAATCCTCCCAAATGCATTGGCGTAAAGCCCTCCATCAATTTGGCTATCATTACAAACATCCATGATTCAAATTTACTAGCATCTTGCAATCCATCTATCTTTCTTAGCATTGTTATAATATCTTGAACATAGACCTTTGAGTTGGCTCTTTTTTTTGTAATTTCCTCTTGACACCATTGGGTACTCATAATTTCATATTATTGTCTTCAAAACTCAGGTAGGTCTTAGTTTTCACCTTTATATCAATAGAGTACATTTGAGTAAATGTACGAAGCCCAAATGTTTATATAATCCTTTTTTTAGAGAAATCTACATAAGTTCTTCCCTCCTTGTAATTGAGGAATTTATGCAAGATCAGATTGTTAGTAACATATGCATGCAATATTAATTAAATCCAAAATATCAATAGAATTCATAGGAGAAAACAAAGAAAGGAAATGAATTGAAACAAGCTCACCAATCCCTTCTTCTTCCATGGCTCACTTCCATTGCACCTTTTAGCCTGTTGTGATGATAAGTGTGCCCTTAGATCTTGATGAGAAACTCTATTATGTAGCCTAGCCCTAAGCACAGTTTTGAATGGTTTCCTAAATATTATTGCAAAAGAAATTTCATTATAAATGCAAGTAAGTAATTAAAAATTCTAGAATGCAAGATGATGAAGAATAAGAAGTTGATAAAATTAAGAGATGAAGACAAAATTGGCATTTTATAAAAAATGCAATTTTGTATGGACAGATGAGATTAACGATTGATAAGTGCCTTAAAATCTGTGGTCAAGATTCAAAATAACAACCCCTTAATTAGGGTTAGGGAAACTCTATGATGAAATTCAAATTGAGTGGAAAAGATTTAATTTAAGAAATTCAATCAAGGAATGAGATTAGTTGTGACAATGAGATGAGAATTAGCGAGTAGAAAAATGATGAGATAGAAAATCAAGTCATTTTAGAAATAACTTACTTTGTGGAGAGAAATGCTATTTTAAAATTAATATTTTAAATTAATTCCAAAATGGTGAATTCATGTGATAGTAAATAATAATAATTTAAAATTATTTACTTGGAAAGAGTGAAATTGGCAGTTTAAATTTAGAAAGAAAATTAATAAGACAATTTAATAATTAAAATTATTCAATAGTGGAGGAAAATTAGAAAGTGGGTAATTTTAAATATGATTTTATTTAGAATTAGAAAGAAATTTGAAGAGGATAATAATTAAATAAATAAGAGGAATTTATTTAATTATGAGCAAACATAAATAATTAATGACATATTAAATAAATAAATAAAGTTTATTTATTTAAATAATCACGAGGAATTAATGGTCTAATAATAATTGAATAAATTTAGGAATTTATTTAATTATAGAGTGACATAAGCAATTAGCAACGTTTTTAAATAATAAATATAATTTATTTAAATAGTGAGGAGGAATAAAAGACGTGAATTAACTAAATAATTAATAGTTGACATTGGACTATAGGACATAATTAAATATTTTAATTATGTTGAGATGAAGCATGATATAGAAAAATGTGGTTTGCGGGTCTAGGCCATTTTTATGTGTCTACATTTTCCCTTCTTTGTCATAATGCAACTTGTCGCATTGTGGCAAAGAAAACAGGTCAAGAATATGTCCTAGTGCAAAATAGGATGAGGAAGAATGATGAGGAGGTAACGATATGCCCCCTCGAGAGGAAAATTGGGTTCTGAGAATACGAGTGGGCTATCAAAATAGATTAGAAAGACTAGAAGATGAAAGACAAAAGTATATAGGAAAGATAGATAAGGATGATAATGATGCGGACTAGAAGAAATGTTAGTGAGAAAAAGATGAATGTTAGGATAGAAGACATGGATGTCGATACAAGGAAGGAGATGCAAGTTAATGTGGAAAAGGAAATGCATGTTAGAATCCTTCAACATTTTCCAGAGTACTAATAAATGTTGCTTGAATCATCATTGGGCAGTAAAATGACACAAATGGACAACAAACACTAGGGTATGAAATAGACCAAGGTGTGCAAGGTCATCCACTTGCAAGATAGATGGTCACAGATAAGGAATGTCCTAACTCATACTAGAGGCTAATTTTCTCTAGTCTTTTTGTCAAAACAATCCACAAACAACAGTCAAAGAAAAAAAAGTTAGGTCATGAGACGTCATCACACCTCTAAATCCTTAATGGGACATCCTCAAGGTAGCTAGTAACATGACCAAAAGAAAAGTCACTAAAAAGATAAGACAAAATAGGCAAAAATTAACAACCATTTAATTGTATTTCCAATGTTTATTTGTCGAAGATTAATTATTTGATAGTTTGACAATTTTGACGGTTTGACGGTTTGATAGGGCCTTTTGTCAAGAAGGACACATCCTGAAAAAGGTAAATGACATTTTGATGAGGTCCAAATCCAAGAAGGAAACCTCTTGAAGAGGACTGAAGAGTGACGATATTGAAATTTTGACTAATGATTTGGCAAGTTGACTGATTTTCGACTGTATGATTGCTTAGCTTATGTTGTCTGATTTTGACCAATTTTGATGGTGACATTTTGTATGACTATTTTGCATCAAGTGTGACTATGTCTGTTTTATTTGACCAATGAGACCATGTTTGACTTATGATTTTTATTTGCACAAACCTAAAAGGGCTGACCTAATGTCTCGGGGATTCAAAAATGAATCTTGCCTATGTAGCAAGTGCGCAGAGACAACGTAGTTTGGATTGGGATAAAGATTGACTGACATGATTGACTTAACAAGATATGACTGAATTTGACTTTGCATTTAGATTTTTGACACTTTTTGAATGTTTTTGTGTTTTCTTTAGGACATTTTTCAGTTTTTAGGTCTTTTTTAGGACTTTTTATGATTTTTAAGACTATTTTCAAGACTTTTTCCAATTTTTAATTTTTTTAGGACTTTTTCTGATTTTTATGACTTTTTTTAGGAATTTTTCCAAAAGAATTATGAATTTTTTATGTTTTATGAAAAATTGTGATAAATGCACGTGAATGATGCAGACACACATGAATCCAAGGACAACCATGATTTTTCCACTAGTCAAGTTGAATACCGATTAGCAGGTAACAATGAGGATGACAACGTTGTTTGATGTGGGAAGGACACATCCCGAAACAGTGTGAAGATGGCAATGCTATGACAAGAGGATAAAATTCTGCAGCACGGCCAGGGACAAAGTCAAGGAATGTTTTCGATGATGGGCTAGGTTTTCCATATTGTTGCATTTGGACTGACCTGGTTAGGACTAGATGGGATGATGAGGGATCCTTAGACCATTGACAAGGGAAACCAAGATGGGTGATAGGTATAAAAGGACAATGGATGGCTTTGGTAAAAGATAGGAGACATGAGGACTATTATCATATAGTTGTCAAGGAAAATGTCACATGAGGCTATGAAGGTAATGACATGGTATGGAATAGGGTATGGTCAAAGGATAGACATGTCAAAATGTTTCCCAAAGCATGACCTGTGTTTGTATTTTAATACTTATCAAAAGTAGGTGGGAAAATAGATGGAAATGACAGGGCTTGGATGGATAGATGGAAATGTCATAATAAATGTCATGTGAAGGGCATGGGAGATGAGACGACTTGCCCCCAAGTGTAATGGTCCACATAGATGATTTATTCTACACATGATGCCTATTTGCTAGGTTTTCATCATGGTACTTATCCAAAGCGCCATAAGAATGGTTTTCACTATTGGATGAAATTTTTCTCTTTACTATTTTTTTTATTTTTTTTATTTTTGTGGTGTCACCATGACGCCTGTTTGCCATGTTTTCATCAAGGGACGATTTTTATTTTATTTTTCAATTTTTTTGTATTTTTGAGTTTTATCGGATAGCGTTGATGCTTTAGATGACCACTGACTATGTTGAATCCTTTGATGATGCCAATGTAGAGGTTGGTGCCATGACATGCCAATAATGACCTTTCTGAAGTAGTTGCCTTGTTGGGATGATGGTGCTTGCATACAACTGATTGATGTCATTGTTATCCTTGTTGATACTAGAGCTGGCCTTATCAGAATACACACATCGTGATAGAGTACCATGAGAGTTCCTATGATAGAGAGTTGTTGCCAAGATGTGACGGATTTGTGATATGGGATGTAGGATTATGATGGATGATGGTGGATGTGGACAAATTGGTGAGGAAATGAAATATATTTTTAAGTATGATTATGCAGTAATATGAGAGGTTCCAATTAACATAAGACATTAATTGTTAAGGGCCACTATTTGAAATAAGTTGTTGTTTAAACTTGCATTCATCATCTTAGATTTGAATCCATGTCTTGGGATTGGGCACTGATGTATATAGTACCCAGATTATTTTCAGAAACAATCTAATCATATTAAAGCTCTATTACTTTGGTCCTTTTTCTTTCATGTTTAAGTTATTATAGTTTCCTATATCTTCATGGTGTATGAAAGAGTTTAGAGGCTGAATTTGACAAAATTTTACCTAGTAACCCTCTATGTGTTTGAGATGAAGATATTTAAGTTATTTTTTCTCAAAAATGTTCCATGAAAATGGGATTATGCTTGATCCTGGTAGAATATACAATACCCATCACTCATACACCTAAGAACCATCCACTTTCATGGGTCTATTATTTGTTTTTTGGCATAATTTTATCATACATTCAGGCCTACAATTAGGAACAACCTCCTAAGTCCCATGGAACTCAAAGTGCAAAAGGTTTTCATAGCCTTGCTCGTTGGCATTTCTTGTATTCAATCCATTGATAGTGTTGATTCCTTGTCTTAAATTTGTAATCCCCTAGTTTGCGCATAATGTTTCTGTAGGATGCTAAATCTGCATTTGCTCAAAAACAAAAAAACATTAGTATTGTTAGTTAAATCAAGCAAACCAAATAGATAATCCCTATGAAATATGTCATCATTCCTAAGCCAACAAGATAAATTAGAACAAAAACAACTAAGTAAAAGCATAAAAAAGATCAAACTTTATTCCATAGTGGGAGTGGTGCCTCTTGAAATGTGGAAAGAAAGACCTTTCCCACCCCTTGATAAGAAAAATTTCCAAGATGATAGATGATCAAGAGAAGGATTGATTCTCAAATGAAGAGAGTGACCTTGCATGGAAATGTGTTGTGTTCTCAAATTTTGTTGTTGTTGTTTTGGAGAAATGCTTTGCATTTTATAGATTCAAGATTGGAAGAGTCAGAGATTTTGAATGAATGTGGGATTATTCACAAGCCAATGACAAGATGACACTTATCAAGGTGTGAGAGAGTGAGGAATGTGCAAGTCTTGGCTAATGTGTCAATTTCAAATTTAAATTTTGGATGAAATGACATGTTTAGGGGGGATGAAAGGTGCATTAAATGCCAACTTTGACTTGTGCAATAGATGTGTAAGAGAATTTAATGCTTTGTTGCAAGAGATAAGTCGTTTGAGAGGGAGATTCAAATTGAAAGAATATTCACTATTATGCCATGTTTGAAAGAAATTAGAAGAATTAATAAATCAAAGAAATGATTTATTGGTGCAAGTGGATGGGTTAGTTGAGAGTTTAGATTTGACTCAAGTTGATTCAAAAGCTAGAGAATGATTGATTATGATTAGAAGTTAATTAATCCAGATTAATTAACTTGGGGGATTTTAGGGGTTCCAATATTTGATTTAAATCATTTTGATTTAATGAATCAAATGAGAAGAAATTTAGGATTTGATCTATTTAATTAAGTATGATGAACCTTAGGGAATTAATCAATAAATTGCTTTAATTGATTAATAGCATAATTGAATGTTAATTAGAGTGGGATGAATGATGTTAGTTATTTTACATCTCTACATTTTTACCCTCTTTGAAGCAATGTACTTGTTGCATTGGTTCAAAGAATGATGTTGCTGACATCGAAATTAAAAATTTCTTTGGTTTTTTTTTCGGATGCCCCAGTAGAAATAAGTGCGTTAGTACATTTCCCCCTCGAGAGATCGAGCAAAAAGATTTGATTTGAGGTTGATCTCGCAACAAAGAGGTTCAAAAGTGATGTATGGATGGTGAGACTATATGATCTATATGATAATGATGATGTAAATGAGATTTTTGGAAGATGCATAGAATAAAAAATTTATATTATCCTAAACAACTTAAATGATTATGAAAATGAGATGACATGATTATGTATGAGATGGATAATGTTGTCCTATGATGATATGATGTGATTATGCAAAATGAGAATGCAGATGCAAGATGGATGCATTGTTAGTATGAAAGAGGATAGAAGAATGAGAGGGATCAACCCTTGAATCCAAGAAGATGCAGAAGCTCAATAATTAAACTTTATTAGAGATGATGATGAAAGATGATGTATTGATTATCAAGGGATGGGAGAGATAAATAGCATAACTTTCCTTATGTTTGATAACACACATAGGTGCGATGCATCAAGGTATTAAGAAACAGGATGGCGTTGCACCTAGTGTGATGAGTTTTGACTTGACAATCATATAGGAGTATTCATGTTCACACTTGACATACGAAAACCTTGCTAGGACAGACCTAACAAAGAAAGTATTCACCAAGTTATTTTATAAGAACATCCAACAAGCACAACAGATAAAAAAGATAATGATCATTGCCCCATTCCTTTCTCTCTAAACCTGTTTTGTTTAGGAATCATCGAGAGGTCCTCAGAATGAGCACAAAATAAGATAAGTCAAAAAGACCAGATAAAGTAGACAAACAAGCTAATGTTCTTTGTACCGCTAGCCAAGGCTAAACTACTGTGAGGTACCTGATGCTTATTTCCATCATGGGAAAGATTTATCCTAGGACATGTAGTGATCAAGGTTTTGGTGAGACTGATTTGGGTGATAAGCTACTGATACTCCGAGTTGACCAACTTGCTTGCTTACTGACCTAGACTTGAGACTTTGACGATTAAGCATTCACTTTGGAACGTGCTAAATTTGCTTTTGACTGACTCACCAAAGGGTGAAAGTGACGATTGTTTTATTATGAGTGATGAAAATCATGGGTGAAAGTGAGATGAAATGGATGCACCATTTTGGTTTTTTTTTTTTTTCAAATATTTTGAGGCTATTTTTGGTATTTTTGAGATGTTTTACAAATGTTCTTGGTATTTTCAAGATTTACGATGAACAAACTAAATTAAAGACCTATCCTATGGGTCTCGGGAGCTGATCCATATATTAGCCTTACCTACGTTATACACGTAGAGACCACGTAGTTCAACTGATGACAAACTTGACTTAATAAAAAGATAGATAGGCAAACGGATTGCCAATGTGACAGATGCCTAAGGATTGACCTAAATGTAAAAATAGATGGATAAACGAATGCCCCTGCGGTGGATGGCTAACTAAATGGGCAGACAGATGTCAATGCGACAGATGCCTAAAATCCTAAAATATGAAAAAAATGGGCAAATAGATTGCCATTATGACAAATGGCTAAAGGACTGACCTAGATGTCTCGGGGGATGATCAAAGATCAACCTTGCCTACGTTCAAGCTCAGAGATGACGTAGTTCAACAAGGTGGAAGACTGACAAGACTCAATGATGAATTTTTTGAAGATTTTCTGATATTTAGACATGTTTTTGGATTTTTGATGATTTTGGATGTTTTTGAATTTTTGCATAATTTTGCCAATTTGGATATGATATGTGATGATGATATCAGTGCTCTGTTTTGGGATTTTCTTGAAAACCAAGCTTAATGTTGATTGATTAGATTGATGGATTGATAGTTTGACTAAGTGTGTTAAGTCAAACAAAAGTGATAATGTACTTGTAAATTCCAGGGAGTTGTGTTATCCCAGAGTAAACTTGTACAAAAATGGATGGTTTGACTAAGTGTGTTAAGTCAAACAAGTTGATGATGGATTGGATAATTTGACTAAGTGTGTTAAGTCAAATAAGATGATAATGCACTTGTAAATTCCAGGAAGTTATGTTATCCTAGAGTAAACTCATGCATAAGATGATAGTTTGACTAAGTGTGTTAAGTCAAACAAGGTGATAATTGATTGGATTCAATTGATCAAGATTGATAAAGCTTGATTTGGAACAAAATAGCTTTGATGATTTTGATGTGACGTTGAAGTACACATTAGATGCAACTGATATGGATTGCTTGGATTGATGTTCGATGAAATATAAAGCTTGATAAGGAACGTTGTTTTGTCAAAATATGCCATGGGCTAGTGGTTTGGATTTTTGGCCTCACAAATGCTTGACCGATTTGATTTCACATTTGCAAATGTTCGGATCACCACATAAGTTGGAGGATATATATCAAGATTTATTCTTGAAGCAAGATGCAAATATTTTCCCCCATTGTTTAGCAATGTATGGAATGCCATTGGTGGATTCTTGGACGAATGGATATGGATTATCTTGCAATAAGGTAAGGGTGTTCAAACAGAGGAATGCTCATTCGGATAATGCTTTAAGGCTCATATAGCATTGGGTAGGATGGGATCAATGAAAATGACCCATGTCAAGATGTTTACCATAAAGAAAGTGTAAATAATTTACCAAACGTTCATCAAGATCAAGATAAGGTAGATAGATAAATGGTTCATGGATGAACGTATGATATGGGTGGAATGTTGGATTTATTATGGATGTGATTAGATGCTTTCTTCTAAACTGACACACATAGATGCTCAATTCTACACATGATGCCTATTTTCCAGGTTTTCATCATGGTACCTGTCCAAAGTGCCACCGAAGAGGTTTTCGCTAGAGGACGATTTTTTTCTTTAGTATTTTCAATCCTTTTTCTGATTTTTTTTGGATTTTAATATTTTTTTATTTTTTTGTATTTTCTGAGAGATTTTAAGATGATGTTGAATCACCCGATACTGCTGTTATTGATGCTTCTATCATAATGTGCCATCGATATCCTTCTTGAATAATTTTATTTTCCAAGATACGTGCACTTGAAAGAAAATTTTGAGAAATTTGTTATGCTTTGCTAATACCAGAGTTAACTTTGTCTTTGTGCGCACATCATGATAGAGTACCTTTTGAATCCTTATGATGAAGGTTTGTTGACAATACATGGTCAATGTGAGAATTGGATATCATGCGTGGAGGCGTGGATGGAGTGTGTTTAGGAATAATAGATGGATTGGTTGAGAGTTTGGAGCCTTTAATTCTCCAAATGTGGGAAGATGAGAAATTATGGATGGATATGGAAGTGTGTGTGGAATTAGGACCAACTGCATGATAAAATTTGTACGTCATTTGAGAAGCTTGCATTTTCCTTTGTGGACATCTTTGATGGATAATCTTCCCTTTTTGATTTTTCTCCATAGTTTCTTCGATTAATGGAGTTTGACAGGGATGGTATTTCTTTGTGTTCTTTGGTATCCATATGTATTTGATTTGTCCTTTATGCTTCAGTACTTCTTTCTCTTTGATGATGTTCTTTGTGCTATGACTCGAATATTTCTTTTGATGTTGGGGTGGATGAAGATTCACGACGTGGAGGGTTGTAGTATTGACATTGGTTTCATCATAAGGATTCTTCATGCTCCTTATCTTGACATTTGCTCGAGATGAAGTTGCCCCTAGTTTTGTGGAAGGATCACTGATATGTTTATATCCCTTGATTGTTGAATAACCAAGGCCTAGCTGCTTAGGATTGCCAATAATATATAATGGTTCCAGGATACCCTGTTTATGTAGGCCTAATCCTTTTCCTTAACAATTCATCTATTGAAACATTTTA
Source organism: Sequoiadendron giganteum (assembly GCA_007115665.2). Classification (NCBI taxonomy): domain Eukaryota; kingdom Viridiplantae; phylum Streptophyta; class Pinopsida; order Cupressales; family Cupressaceae; genus Sequoiadendron; species Sequoiadendron giganteum. The sequence goes on along the minus strand of CM021101.1, from coordinate 791,752,001 downwards.
TTTGCAAAAGGATATGATTTACCCTGGAAACAAGGTGCTAATCCTTCTCTACTCTGTCATGGACCTTCAAAAGTGTCAGCTTCTTTATTGATGAGATAACTTGCTCTAAGAAAGGTAAGTGATCCAAGTTTATAAGTGATAGGATCCTCCACATGTGGGATGCATGTCTGATTGATATCTTTAGCTTGATCTTGTGAAATATCATATTTTAATGCTTCTTTAAGAGGTGTTGGTGATTTACTATCCACATACAAGTCTTCCTCTTGACTCCTTTCATAGGGTGTTTTTGATTCACAACTTTTGTAGAAGCCTTCTTCATGTTCTTTTCTGATATGTCTCTACATTCTTCTATATCTTGATCAGGTGTACAAATGTTAAGAGTAGAAGACTCTTGTTCCTTGGTAATGATGTCAAGAGTATGAGACTCTTATTTTGAATGAAGATCATCTACGTGTCCATCCGAAGAAAGAATCTCATGGGTAGATGAAGGGGTATGTGTTATATGGATATGATCATCATTTGCAATATCTTGTATACATAGAAGAGTGCCCATTAGATCATTGTAGTATCTTTGAGATACAAATTCTTGATCTTGACTAATTCTGGAATTACTTTCGTCATGTTTTGGATCAAGTTCTTGACATGGGTCAATTTCAAAGGGTGGATTGCTCTCTTGGATATTTTCATTAGGCATGGAAAGTGGCTTAATATCCACTTGTTCTTTAAATGGATTTGGATCAAGTGGTGAGTTAGGGATTCCTTCAATATTTGTAACCATGAGGTCAACGGATATCAATATATCTTGGGAAGGAGTAGGACCATTGCTAGACCTTGATGATAGATTTTGATCATGCTTTGGAATACATTCTTGAAATATGTCCTCTAAATCATAAGGTGATGTAGAGACCTTTTCGATATGATCATTGGTCGATGGATCGTAGATTATGTCAATGGGATCAATTAGTTGTAACAAATCTTGAAATAGATCACTAAAAAGTGGCTCTTGATGAAGTTTGAGTTGATCACTGGATGGGGTAGAAGCATCTTCAAGATCTTGAACATTGTTTTCAGCAATTGTGGAAGAGAGATTACAAATGTATTCAACCATAGGATCAAGTGATGTTGACATTTCTTGAATTTGATCATTGTTGGGTATTTTTGGTGGATTTTGATTGTGATTGAAAAGTACCTCTTGGTGTATGTTGATTTGATCATTGGTCGAGGTGGAAACATCTTCAAGGTGCTTATTGATAGACTGATCTTGATTTTTGATTTCAACAATTGTGGTGGGAATTTGTTGCAAGCTTTTTTGAGTGAGTAATGCTTGTGTTTGTTGCTGAGCCAACAACGCTTGTTGTTGGTCGTGTCATTGTTGTACCAATAATTCTTTTTTCTAGGCTTGTTGTTTACCTACTTGTTGATGCACTTGTTGATGGATTGCTTGCAATAGTGCCCAAAATTATGATTTCCCCTGTCGGGCTTGGTGTTGGGCTTGAGCTTGAGCCTGTGCTTGCTGGGCTGCTTGAGTAGCTTGTGTGGCTTGTTGAGCTTGTGCTTGCTAAGCAACTAGTTGTGCAACTTGTCGAGCAGCTTGCAACATGATGGAGAATGAATTGGTCGTGTTGTGTTTTGGTGGCGATGGGGGTGGCGGTGGCGGTGGCTTGGGGATGGTGTTGATTGTTGGGATGATCTGAATGGTCTCATAGATTGTCAAGGTTTGAGTGGTGAATGGTGTGATTGAGATTCTTGGTCCTTGAGACACTTGAGAAATGGTAGATGTGTTAACCATTGGGGTTGCTTGGATGGTTTCCATCTATTGATATGAATCGATGAGAATTTTGAGTGTAGAAATTTTGTTTTGCAAGATTTGACCTTGACATTCTTCATATGGTTTTCTTGGTTATTTAGCAAGTAGCTTTGGAATGCATCCTTGTGGATTTTGTTTGGGATCATGGACAAGTTGATTCTAGACAATGCTCTGATTCGGTGTGATTTTTAGATTTGGCATGATAGATTGAAATTGAACATTGTTATGGTTGGGAATCATATTGCCTTGATTTAGGTAACCTTGATTTTGTATGGTTTTACCTTGAATTAAATCAACATATGGAGTTTCCAATATACTACTAGGATTTTGAACAACATTAGGGGGATTTACGAGCATATCTATCCCAAAGTTCACCAAGTGTGGACTAGAAATGTTGATGTTCAACAAACTTGTAATTGGCATGTATGGATTTGGTGGGATAATGTTGTTTGGAAAAATCATACATTGAGTGTTTGGTTGATAGATTTTCAGAATTGGACTTGGATTTAAATCTATCATTGGGAAAGGTGTTCCAAAATTTAGATTGGGCATGCTCACATTTGTTGTGCCATTAAGGTTTGGAGGAGATGATGATTCCATGCATGAATGTGAGTTTCCATAATCAAGTGGTATTGTGAGACTTGGATAGTTTGGTTGACTCAAATTTCTTATGATGTATGAATCGAGTTTAAATTCCATGTTCCTCTTGTGTTGTGATCTTGTTTGAACCATAAAATGAAGATCGATTTTCAAGAATGTAAGAGATGAACCTCTAATTCTTTAGATCGGTCTAAACCTTAGGTTCAAAGAAGTGAAGAAATAGGATAATTGAAGGATCAAAGCGGTGAAGAGGATGAGATAAATGAAAGATGATTGATACAGATGAATGGAACTCTTAAAGAAACTTTGAAGGAAATGCTAAAATTTTTAGGACTTTGATTGATCGTGATTGGATTGATAGTTTGACTAAATGTGTTAAGTCAAACAAAATGTAACCTTGAATTGAATCAACATATGGACTTGCCAATATACTACTAGGATTTTGAACAACATTAGGGGGATTTACAAGCATATGTATCCCAAAGTTCACCAAGTGTGGACTAGAAATGTTGATGTTCAACAAACTTGTATTTGGCATGTATGGATTTGGTGGGATAATGTTGTTTGGAAAACTCATGCATTGAGTGTTTGGTTGATAGATTTGCAGATTTGGACTTGGATTTAAATCTATCATCGGGAAAGGTGTTCCAAAATTTAGATTGGGCATGCTCACATTTGTTGTGCCATTGAGGTTTGGAGGAGATGGTGATTCAATGCATGAATGTGAGTTTCGATAATAAGTGGTATTGTGAGACATGGATAGTTTGGTTGACTCAAATTTCTCATGATGTATGAATCGAGTTTAAATTATATGTTCCTCTTGTGTTGTGATCTTGTTTGAACCATAAAATGAAGATCAATTTTAAAGAATGTAAGAGATGAACCTCTAATTCTTTAGATCAATCTAAACCTTAGGTTCAAAGAAGCGAAGAACTAGGATAATTGAAGGATCAAAGCGATGACGAGGATGAGATAAATGAAAGATGAGTGATACAGATGAATGGAACTCTTAAAGAAACTTTGAAGGAAATGCTAAAATTTTTAGGACTTTGATTGATTGTGATTGAATTGATAGTTTGACCAAATGTGTTAAGTCAAACAAAATGTGATAAATGCACTTGTAAAACCCTAGGAAGTTGTGTTATCCTAGAATGGACTTGTACATGAGAGGATGGTTTGACTAAGTGTGTTAAGTCAAACGAGGTGATGATTAGATAATTTGGCTAAGTGTGTTAAGCGAAACAAGATGAACTTGTAAACCCTAGGAAGTTGTGTTATCCTAGATAAAACTCGTGTATAAGATGATTGTTTGACTAGGTGTGTTAAGTCAAACAAAATGGTTTTGATTTCACCTAAAAGTTTAGCATAAAAGATGTTTACAAAGTTTCCAAGAGCTGTTGGTGAGGTGATTTTTGACTGATTTTGATGGTTAAGAGATGGATGAAAGTGATTGAATTTGATCCTAGACTTGACCAAGATAACACTTCTTACAAGACCTCGGTGTTGAAGAACATGCTATACTTCCTATGGGAAGAAAGCAAACCTTTCAAAAAGTTTGGGATTCTATTGATATTGGATGTTTGGATGTATTGATTTTTGTTCTCCAAACTTTAGGTGTCAGGTTAGGATGTTGTTTGGAGCCAAAAATTTTATATGTCTATTTTGATGGCCATTTTGATAGGGGTGGACATGTATTATATGTGGGAGTCCTCTTGTGTGGTGGTTCCACATTTGTATTGACTTTTGGATTTCATATATTTTCTTTTCCTGATTCGTTATTTTCTTGACTTGACCCATTTTGTTTTGGGATCCATTTTACCTTCATTTGTCTGCTTGTATTTTTTATTGATTCCATGGCCTTTGACATGTGATTTTGGACTTTGGATTTGTAATACTTTTGTTGGTTTGAGAGGAAAGGTTTAGTCATGATGGAATGATGGTTTGGGGTGTTGTGGAGAGAAGGGGTATTGGCAACAATCTTACGACAAGGACTACCCATGATACCCATTTTGATGTTTTTACTTGGTAAAGTTGCCCCCAATATCAAGGAGGTACCACTAAAATCATTATATTTTTTGACTGATGAATAGCCAAGACCTTGATGTCCACAATGTGCTTGAACTTGAACGGGTTCCAAAATTCCTTGCTCGTGTAGGCCTAATCCTTTTCCTTGATAATTCATGTTCTAATTTTTTTTTTTGCGATGGGGTACTTGTTATTGTGGAAGAAAGATACTAAACCATCCTTATTGTGGAAATTGATGCTCAAAATCTTCTCATCTGCAAGAAAGCCTGCTCTGAAAAAGATAGATAATACAAATTGATAGGATGTTGTAGCTTAACTAACATGTTGGATAGATTTTTGATTAATATCTTGGATCTGATTTGGTGACATGTCGGACTCCTGTGATTTTTTTGGTGCTTCAAAGTTGATGTCGAAACCTTCTTCATGGTCATTGTCATAGAGCACACTGAATTTAGCTATAACTTGTTCATTTGCAAATATGTCCATGCTAGAAGACTCTTGTTCTAGTGATAGATAATCTATGTGTCCCATGGAGGCAAGTGTATTATTGTGGAAAGTGTCAATGTTGGAAGCTTGGATAGGCTCCTCTTCAAGTGTTTCATCATGAAAGGCATAAAGGTCAAGGAGTGGATCATTTTGGAATTCTTCAAAAGTAGTGTCTTGATCAAAGATGGGCTCAGTTGGAATGGCATGATCAAAAATAGGGTCTTGACCAAGGATAGGTTCATCTTGAATGACATGGTTTTGGATGGACTCTTGACCAAGGATAGGTGTCTTTGGTATACCATGATTGTCTAGGATGACCTATTGAATGGATGTAAAGGTGGGGTCCAATAGAGTACTTTGATCTAGACAAGACGGTGATTCTATGATTTCATGCTTTGGACTTGCCTCTTGACATGTATCCTCAAGTGTAGGTAAGAATATGGGACTTTGGAGACCATGACTAGATATTTTTTCATGAAAACATGGAGTGTCTTGGAATGGATTGGTGTATAATGGACTAGGATATGACATGGAGGTTTGGAATGGGTTAGTGGATGAAGGACTAGGATGAGATGAAGGATTAGAATAGGAAATTGATGCATGACAAGGATATGACATGGACGAAGGACTAGGATAGGATGTGGATGGAGGATTAGGATATGACATGAGTGGAGGACTAGGATAAAATGAGGGACTAAGATATGATGTGGAGGCTTGGAATGGATTAATGGATGGTTGGTTTCCCCTATCAATGTTAGGGTGGGGACAATAGGTGGATGTTTTTTGTGGATGAATGGCGGGATTTGTGTTAAGAGATTCTTGATAGGGAGGGGAAATGGATGAAGGACTAGGACTTATAGGTTGTCGGTAAGAGGGATAGATGGATGGAGGGCTAGGGGTTGTAAATTTGGATGTGGATTGGAGGTATAGTGTTTTGAAGTCCCTAGCGAGTTGTGCTTGACCATTACTAATGAATTGGCATTCAATTCAACTAGCAAGCATGTCATAAAGGGTTGAAGACATGATGGTGGGTGGGATGAGACTAAGAATATGCAAAGTGGTAATGAGTGTCCTATGTCAAATGATCTTTAGGATAGGTTTTCTAACCATTCAAAGTTTGGCCAATGTCTCAATTTGGATTGTCAAAGGAGTGGTTTGAAGGACAAGATGACAAAATTACAAGGTGAGATTTCCACACTAGACTTATGAGTTGGAAATAGCTCACAAAAGGACAATGACTAATAATTGATTTGTTTGACTTTGTCCAATGACAATGTATTTTCTGAGACGATGGTTTGACAAAGTAAGAAAAATTTTCCTATCCCAAAGTGTGCAAAATTGAGGACTTAAAACTTTGCCTATGTTGAAGATGATGGTGGATTGTAAGTTAAATGCAAACTAAAAATGCAAAGATGGATGACTTGGACAAGTGTTTTGGTTTCAGATAGATACTGTTGGAAAAAGATGTCAAGAAAAATGTTTGGTCTTGGGTTTCTGATAGTAATAATATTTTTCCAGTTGATAGGCAAATGCGTCATAGTTTCAAATGCATCTTTCCAAGAAGCAATTGTGTAACAGGAAGTCAAATGTGTTGCAGAGCAGTCAGATGCATCTCAGATTCTAGAAAATGCATTGCAAGATTTTAGTAGATGTTATACATAATGGAAAATGTGGCATTTCAGATGGCCAATGTGATGTGATAGAGTAATTACGGTTTGAGAATAAGCAATTGAAGTTCAAGATGGAATATGCGGCATTTGACCAAGAAAATGCATCAAATGAAAATCAATTGCAGCATTATAGAGGGTGATTGTGGCTTGATAGAGTAGATGCGGTTCAGGAATAAGCAATTGCAGTGCAATATGGCAGATTCATTGTGGAAAGAATGATTTTGGATTAAAAAAAATCAGCAGATTGCAAGTTTGTTTCAGATTTTGGGATTGATGTTCATTTGTTCAAGTTGTCTAAAAATAGTTGGCAAACACATGGTGTTGTAAAAAATGAAGAAAAACCACATAGAAGACATTTACAAAATCATATGGCTGCAAGGACATTATTCTTATGGATCCCACATAGATTTTACTCCAACCACATATCCTTACTGGATGAATTCAAAAGCTTGGCCCCACGGGCTCCCCCTTATAGTGCACTCACTTCTCAGGGCAACCAAGCTTCCAACCTCCATGAAACTCCCATGGCATATTGATCATTTCTACTAAGAACTATGCAAATGTGGGTGCCTTGGCAATGACCGTTGCTACACCAAAGAATATAAGGTTTGTGGTTTTCTAAAACAAAGGATTTATTTTGGGCACCCATTTAGAAGGCCACACAAGAGGGATTATCATCCCAGTCTATAGAGGTTATGCTCTATAGGTTTCGACACACCACAAGGATACTAGGGAGTCAATTTTTGGTCCATAGGAAGTTTTGTAATGTTAATCTTCCCTTAACATTAAAATTTATATACTGGTTGGCTATCGATTGGCTTTAGCACGTTCTCGGTTTGAGTATTTTTTCCCACCAAAGCAGGCCCAAATTCTAAGGTTAACAAAAGTGATCCAAAATATTCATAGTTTAATCAATCTTTGTTTAAAAACAAAGAGAGAGCATATGAATATCTTAACTCACACTCACATGATGTTCTTTTTAAAGCCCAAATTGAAATGTTTGTACCAAAAAAAAATATAGTTGTTCATTTTAACTATTTTTAGTGTTTGTCAAACATGGGGGTTCATTTTAATCATTTGTAGTGTGAGCTAACTAACAGTTAATTTTAAACCCATGAAAAGAGAGAAGTGATTGTTCTTTTTAATTTCATGCACTTGCATGATTGTTCATTTTGCCAAGATGAATGAAATGCAAGTTGTTAAATTAAATGAATTAAACAATCAATCAGATTTGGTTAGACTCCAGCTTGACACATGCTACAAGAAATAGATTAGCATAAAAAAACTATAATCTAAAATAAGGAAAGAAAAAAAAAAAAAATTAAAACTATTTTACTAGTCACTTGCATCGCAACAGAGAAAATGCATCGTTTAGAGTTGCAAACGTGGCATGTTATGTTCGATGTGGCTATCTAACTATCGTATGCATCTTGACAGGGTGAATGCGTCACTTCTGGTATCAACTGCGATGCAACAAAACAATTGTGTCGTTTAAGCTATCAAATGCATTGTGACAGTGTGTTTGCATTGCTCGTGGAAGAAGATGTGGCACAACAGAGCATTTACGTCGCACAAGCTCTCGATTGCATTGTTCCGTACACTTGTACCTACAAAAAAATAGAGCCATACAAAAAACCTACAAAAACACGTTTTAAAAATAGAATGTTGGGTTCACCAATGTAATCGAGGAATTTTTGCAAAATCAAATTGTTAGTAACATATGCATGCAATATTAATTAAATCCAAAATATCAATAGAATTCATAGGAGAAAACAAAGAAAGGAAATGAATTGAAACAAGCTCCCCAATCCCTTCTTCCTCCATGGCTCACTTCCATTGCACCTTCTAGCTTGTTGTGATGATAAGTGTACCCTCAAATCTTGATCAGAAACTCTATTATGTAGCCTAGCCCTAAGCATAGTTTTGAAGGGTTTCCTAAATATTATTGCAAAAGAAATTAAATTCTAAATGCAAGATGATGATGAAGAAGAAGTTGATAAAATTAAGAGATTAAGAGATCCCAAGATGAAGACAAAATTGACATTTTATAAAAAATGCAATTTTGTATGGACGGATGAGATTAAAGATTGATAAGTTCCCTAAAATCTGTGGTCAAGATTCAAAATAACAAACCCTTAATTAGGGTTAGGAAAACTCTAGGATTCAATTCAAATTGAGTGGACAAGATTTAATTTAAGAATTTAAATCAAGGAATGACATTAGTTGTGACAGTGAGATGAGAATTAGCAAGTAGAAAAATGATGAGATAGAAAATCAAGTCATTTTAGAAATAACTTACTTTGTGGAGAGAAATGCTATTTTGAAATTAATATTTTAAATTAATTCCAAAATGGTGAATTCATGTGATAGTAAATAATAATAATTTAAAATTATTTACTTGGAAAAAAGGAAATTGCCAATTTAAATAAAATGCTTTTATTTAAATTTATAAAGAAAATCAATCAGGCAATTTAATAATTAAAATTATTCAATTGTGGAGGAAAATTAGAAAGTGGCTAATTTTAAATATGATTTTATTTAAAATTAGAAAGAAAGTTGAAGAGGATAATAATTAAATAAATAATAGGAATTTATTTAATTATAGAGTGACATAAGCAATTAGGGACGTATTTAAATAATAAATGTAATTTATTTAAATAGTCAGGAGGAATAAAAGACATGAATTAATTAAATAATTAATAATTATTTAATTAATAGTTGGCATTGGACTATAGGACATAATTAAATATTTTAATTATGTTTAGATGAAGCATGATATAGAAAAATGTGGTTTGCGGGTCTAGGCCATTTTTATGTGTCTACACTTCTCAATGACTGTTTTGTTTGGGTTATAATAGTTTAAACATTCCATAACCAATTTAGGGGTGTCCATTGCTAGTGGAAACTGTCCTGCTAAAAGTAACCCACTTGATATAACATTCTTTGTACACTGAGAGGAATTTTCTTGTTGTGCATGTGCAAGGAATTCAACATTAGAGAACCATCCCATAGTAATATCATTCACTATCGCATCAATCAATATAGCTTTTGAAGTGCAATATTTGAATTTATTTTTTGGCCTTGTTCCATAAGTACTCATTTTCAATGACGTGTTGTGCATTTCAAATATGTGCCTTGTGTGCGAGTTAGGGTTAAATTTAACCAGTTATCTTTAACAATTCATAAAACTTTTAATTCACCATTCGGTTAAATTTATATCAAAATAATCAACATTTCAGTTATTAAAGGAAATACCATTTTCTTAAGACTTTCATGCATAAATGATTGATAGAATTTTTTTTATTCGAGACATACCTAGTTTTGCTAATGATTAAATTTTTTTAGAATGCAATCTTGAAACCCTTGGTATTTGTGTTCTTATTTTCTCAAAATTTACCTTTCCTTTCATGCCATAGTATCAGTCTCATTCATTCAATGTCTTTTGCAAATTTGCAGTATGATGTGAAGTAGAGTGTTATAAAAGAAACTGCATGCTTGAGGTCGTGCCAAGTATGTGAGTAGTTTTGCACCTTCATTAATTTCTTGAATAAAGGTAGTGCAGTCACGGTAGGAGGGTACTCAAAGAGAACTATCCAGACTATGCAACTAGAGTTACACAATAGAAGCAACATAGAATATGGAGGAAAATGCAAATTCAAACATTCTCATTAACAAAATTTTTTATTACAATCGACCGGAAACATCAGGGCTTATAGATTGGGCTCACAGGCTTGATACAACATGCTCAAAATATAGTATTCCTATATGAGAGTGAAAATATTACAAATGAAATTCTATATACATATTTATCATCTTGATCTTTATTGATTCCTAATCTAATGATCCATTACAAGATTTATATCATATTCATAGATCTAGAAATATTTGCATCGGCGAAAGATCATTACAATCTCCGATGAAGGAAACATAACATGTGCATGAACAAGTCAGCCTTAAATTTGAATTTCTCCATGGTAGGTGCATAAGATGAAGTGTGGACCTAAAATTAGGGTCAGAGACACTCCAAAGAATAATTCAAAACACCTCGCAAGGATCCACAAGCTACAAGGAAGATCCATGATCAATCAAACTAGCTGTTAGGTTTTGAAATTATTTTGGGGCTAGTTCCACAAACAGTCACTTAATCATAACGTGATAACTTGCTGGAAAAAGATCCAATCGAGTTGAAATATTAAAATAAGGAAAATGAACATATCCATGATGAAAATATAGGTCCACAAGATCTGATGAACAAACATGATGAAATACCAAATCTGCCAACTTAAATTGAACAAGAATTGAACAAGAACAAAACTGAATGAAAATATTTTTGGTTGATGCAAGATTGCTAAGAACCAAGGATGCTCGTGCATTAGACATTCGGGGTTATTGAAAAGTGAGTCATGTTGGAAACACAATTGTCATTGCACAAAAATATTTCCCTGTTAATGATTGATACAACTGTTAGAGTTAACGTATCCATGGGAGGTGGTTAATCCATGTCACGAATCCCAAGGGGAGCACTAACTATCTACCAACAAAATCCCCCTCAACATTACTTGAGGGGATTCAAACCCGACACCTTTGGCTCTAATACAATTTTAGAAACAGTTCCCATTGCCAAAATATCAATATCTCGATACAACTATGAGAGTTAACGGATCCATGGGAGGTCGTTAAGCCATGTCACAAATCTCAAGGGCAGCACTGACTATCTGCCAACAAGTCCCTCAATTTTTGGGGGCTAAAGGAAAAAAAATATGGTCTACCTGAGTCTGAGAAATCCAAGAAGAGTCCTCCACTAGTCTACCTTTCAACTTCATAAGATATTCTTTGTACTATCTTCCACATGTTTTCCTCCCATCTCTAACATCCAAGATCTCTTCTATCTCATTTGATTGTGTTTAGGAGGTTATTCTTCCAATTCTCTTTTTTTGTCTTCACTTAATTCTACTTCATGGTATTCATGTAGATCTACAATGTTGAATATAGGTGATATACCCATGCCATCTGGTAACTCTACTTCATATGCATTTCCTGAATCAAATTTCTTCAAAATCTTGCAAGGTGTAAACTTCCTCATATTGAGCTTACTGTATGTTCCAACTGGAAATATTTTCTTCCTCAAATACACCATCACTTCATCTCCAACTTAAAACTCCTTATGTCTCCTTTTTTCATTTGCTTGTTCCTTATACTTTCGGTTCATATCTTCCAACTGTTGCTTTACTTGAGTATGCACCTTCTTCATATGTTCTACAAATTCCTTTGCTTGAGAAATTCTTTTATCCTCCTTATTGATGTCTCAAAATTATGATATACCTCTGGGATGAACTCAGTAAAAATCTCAAAAGGTGTTTTTCTAGTACTCTTGTTCACTAGATTATTGTAGGCAAAATTTTCTTGAGCAAGGAATAAATCCCAACTTTTGGTCTTCTCTCCAACCAAAAATCTCAGAAAATTCCCCAAATTCATGTTTACTACCTCTATCAATCCATCAGTCTATGGGTGAAAAGTAGAACCAAACTTCAAATATATCTTCAACTTCTTCCAAAGTGTCCTCGAAAAGTAACCAACAAACTTTGTATCACTGTCTCAAACAATACTCCTAGGTAATCCATGCAATCTGACTACTTCCTTGAAAAATAAGTTTGCTACATGTAATTCATCTATTGTCTTCTTACAAGGTATGAAATGTATCATCTTAGAAATTTTTTCCACCACCACAAATACAGAATCATTACTTCTCTATGTTTTTGGCAAACCAAGTATGAAATCCATGTTGATATCCTCCCAAGGTCTTTCTAGAATAATCAAAGGTTTATACAATCCAACATTGTGACTACTCCCTTTTGCGACTTGAAAAACTCTACAACTTTTCACAAATTTCCTAACATCCTTATGAATTTGAGGCGAAAAGTACTTCTCACTTACCAATGCTAGTATCTTACTAATTCCAAAGTGCCTTGCCAATTATCCACTATTTTTTTCTTTCACCGAACTGTCCCTCATTGAACTTTGGGGTATGCACAATTTATTTCCTCTTAACAACATATCCTCCTGAATGAAATAATCCAACCACTAACTCCTATCTTCCAAGACTGGTTCTTTAAAAGCTTTCCAAGGTTCTACAAAATCTGGGTCTTCCTCATACAAGTTCTTCAATTCATCAAAGCCTAATGTCTCCACTCTCATTACTGCCAAAAAATTCCTTCTCCTACTCAAAGCATCAACCACTCTATTTGACTTTCCACTCCTATTTTTTAAAACAAAAGTATAACTCTACAAGAATTCCACCCATCTCATGTGTCTCTGATTCAACTTACCTTCACTGTTCAAATATTGCAAATCATGATGATTTGTATACAACACAAACTCTTTAGACAACAAGTAATGTCTCCACTTATTTAGAACTTGAATTATGACATATAACTCCTGATCATACACTGATTACTATTTCCTTACATCAATCAAATTTTCATTGAAATATGCTACCGGTCTTACTTCTTAACTTAATACTACTCCAATTAAATTTCCACTTCCATCATAGTCTACCTGAAATACCTTACTAAATTATGGTAAAGCCAACACAGGCTGCTCAATCAACTTCTATTTCAACAACTCAAAGCTCTTATCTGCTCTAGATTTCCAACTAAAATCCTTCATATCTCCTCTCATTGTTTCTATCATAGGGCAGAAAATAGAACTGAAATTCCTAATGAACTTTCAAAAGAAACTAGCCAATCCATGAAATGATCTTACCTCTCCAATGTTTTCCAGTGTAGGCCACTCAAAAATTTCTCTTACCTTCTCAGGATCCATCTTCAATCCATCCACTGATATCACAAATCCCAGATACACCAATTCTTCCTTCATGAAACTACACTTCTTAATGTTTATCAACAACTTCTCTTCTCTCAACCTCTGCAAAACTTGTCTTATATGAAATAAATTTTCTTCTCTAGTCTTACTAAAAATAAAGATTTCATCTAAATAGACAATCACAAACTTGTTGGCCCACAATTTCTGTTGCACCAAAAGATTGACCTTTTAATGTCCGATGCAACTACCAGAGTTAACGGATCCATGGGAGGCAGTTCATCCATGTCGCAAATCTTGAGGGGAGCATCGACCATCTACCAAAAAACTCCCCTTAGCATTACCTGAGGGGATTCAAACCTAAAACCTTTCACTCTAGTACCAATTGTTGGCCCATAGTTTCCGTTGCACCAAAAGATTGACTAGTTCATACCCGATACAACTTCTAGAGTTAACAAATACATGGGAGGCGATTAGTCCATGTTGTGAATCCTGAGGAGAGTTTTGACCATCTACCAACAAAACTTACCCAAAAATTTATTCAATACCTCATTCATCAACCTCGAGAAAGTAATAGGTGCATTTTTTAGTCCAAAAGGCATCACCAACCACTCATACAATCCTTCATTTGTCTTGAATGTTGTCTTCCATTCATCCCCTTCCCTTATTCTGATTTGATGATATCCACTCTTCAAATATATATTTGTAAAGTAATTAGCTCCACTCAAAAAATCTATAATGTCATCCATCCGAGGAAAAGGAAATCTATACTTCACTATGATCTTGTTTATTGCTCTAGAGTCTCTACACAACCTCCATTCTCCATCCTTCTTAGGTGCTAGCACTACAGGTACTGCACAAGGACCTAAGATTTATCTCATCAACCCTTTTCTCAACAACTCTTCCACTTGTCTATTCAACTCTTCATTCTTTGTTGGTATCATCTGGTGTGCTCCTTTATTAGGAAAACTAGCTCCAAGAATCAAATCCATGCAATGACTAATACTTCTCACAAGTGGCAATCCATCAGGTACATTATTTGAAATGATAGCTTCATATTCTACTAGAAATTCCTTTATCTCTTCTGGTTGTTCTTCTTCATGCTTCAAGTCTTCATCCTTCTTTGGAACCAAGGCATAACACATGCTCTCATGTCTCAGTGCATCCAAAAATCTCCTTCCATGAACCAAAAACATTCTAGCATCTGTACAAACCTCAACTTTAGGAACATCCTCCAATGGTAACAAAGTCTCCTTCATTCCATATGCAACAATAGTATATATGTTCTTCTTTCCATCATGAATAACATGTTTATCATACTACCAAGGCCTTCCCAACAAAACATGGCATACATCCATAGGCATGATATCACACAAAACTTCATCATGGTAATTTCCTATCTTCAATTTAACCAAACATTGTTCACTTACCAGTATCTTATGTTCATCTTGAATCCATGCTATCGAATAGGGCTTTGGGTGTTTCAACCTTTCCAACTTCAACTTGGTCATGATTTCTTTAGAAACTAGGTTCTCTAAGCTTCCACTATCAATAATCACTTTGCAACATTTGCTAGCTACCTTGCATCTGGTTTGAAACAAATTATTTCTCTACAACAGTTCCTGCTCCATTTCACTTCGACACAATACTCTTCTATTCACTAATACTTCTCTCTCTTCAAGTTTATTAGATGATCCAACATGATCCTCCTCAAAAAAGGTTTCTCTTCTACTGTTCTCTATCTTTCTGCTTGCTTATCCCTTATTACATTTAGATGATCTATGTCCTTCTCCATGACACATAACAAGATCCTCTGAATAATATTTTCTCCTATCTTATATCATCTTCTCTATTATCCTCATTTCGGTAACCACCATATCCTCCTCTTTGGTAAGAGTTTCCATCATTTCTAGAGTATGAATTATCAATCTTACAAACTTCCTTATCTTTATTCTAATCTACAAAAGGTCCTCTTCCTCCTCCAGTAAAAAATCTTCCACCTCTTCCTCTCTATCTTTACTCATGTCTTTTGCTCAACTTCTCTTCTAATTTTAGGTCACATTGGTATACCTCATCCACACTTAGTAACTTAATCAAACTAATCTCATCTTATATAGATGACCTCAACCCATTCACATATATGGCTACTTGTTCGATCTCATCTTCTGAATGTCTAGATCTGATATTTAACTTGTAGAAATCCTTAGTATACTCTGTCACACTTGAATTCCTTTGCTTCAAATTCTGCAACTTTTAGAACAAACTTATCTAATAGTCTATAGGCATGAACTTTGTCTTCAACTTATTCACCATTGAATCCCATGATCTTATCTTTTGTTTTCCTTTTCTCTGCCTATCTGTCTACAAATGTTCCCACCAAAGGGATGCATTTGCTTTCAAATTTGTACAAGAAAACTTCACCTTATTTTCTTTTGTGGTACCTACAAAATCAAAGTAGTTCTCCATCTCTGTTATCCAATCAAGCAATTCATCTAAATCCAAATTACCTCTTTAATTCACTAGATTGAAATGTGGTTTGGTATTCACTTTGTTTAGGGCTCTTACGAACCTCTTTTCTCTCTGATCAAGGCTAGGTTGAAATTCTCTTTCCCTTTCTTCCTATTCTTCTACTTCTTCATCACTCACATCATCAACTAGTTGACCTCTCCTCTGGGTCATTTTGATTGCTTCCAATCTAGCATTAATTCCTCTCAACATCTCCATTTTAGCTAGGTCTACATTTCCACACACTTTATTTCCTATACCATTTCTTCTTCCCACCATATTTACACAAGTCCTTTGCAGCTACAGGTTGGATCCTGAATCCACCACCCCACAATAAATCTTCAATAGGACATCACAAACTCTGATGATCTCTCAAGGAACAAATCTCACTCTAATACCAATTTTGTGTAGTCATGGTAGGAGGGTCCTTAAAGAGAACTATCTAGACCGTGTAGCTAGAGTTACATAGTAGAAGCAACACAATATATGGAGGAAAATGTAGATTCAAATATTCCCATTAACAGAAATTTTGATTACAATCGATTGACAACATCTGAGCTTATAGATTGGGCTCACATGCTTGATACAACATGCTCAAAATATAGTATTCCTATATGCGAGTGAAAATCATATAGATTGAATTCTATAAACATCTTTATCATCTTGATCTTTATTATTTCCTATCTTAATGATCCATTACAATATTTATATCATATCCACACATCTAGAAACATCCACGTCGTCCAAAGATCATTACAATCTCTGATGAAGGAAGAATAATGTGTGCATGAGTAGGTCGGCCTTAAATTTAAATTTCTCCATGACAGGTACATAAGATGAAGTGTGGACCAAAAATTAAGGTTGGGGACACTCCACAGATCAATTCAAAATACCTCACAAGGATCCACATGCTACGAGGAAGATCCATGATCAATCAAACTAGTCGTTAGGTTTTGAAATTATTCTGGGGCCAGTTCCACAAATAGTCACTTAATCCAAAAGTGATAACTTATAGGAAAAAGATCCAATCGAGCTGAAATCTTGGAATAAGTAAAATGAACATATCCATGATGAAAATATAGATCCACAAGATCTGGTGAATAACATGATGAAATGCAAAATCTGCCAACTTGAACTAAACAAGAACAAAATTGAATGAAAATGTTTTTGGTTGATGCAAGATTGCCAAGAACCAGGGATGCTCCTGCATCAAAAGGTGAAATCATGGTGTATTAGTGTTCAAATTATGAACACCTAGATTTTGGTGTAGGCTCACTACAAGAGGACAAGATGGCACAAAAATCTTACATGGCACTCTTGTGTCACTTTTCCTTTTATGAGGCAAAGTCCTTTAAGACACGTGATCACCTACGATCACTGGGATTGACAACCTCCGATACCAAACCTTGGAAATATTACTGGTAACTCAGAAACTTACCTCTAAGATTTAAAAAACAACATGAGTAGAGAGAGGAACCAAGAACCGGGTCCAAGAAAGATCAAAAGTAATTCAAACTTTTCATAATAGAACCTTTGATTTTTGACCTCTGGCTAAAGAAAAGGAAAAGCAACCATTAGACTAAATGATGTAGGAAAGAACATGACCATTGGGATTGACAACCTCTAAGTGATAACTTAGTAGGAGAGACTAGCACCAATCAAAGATACATCTTTGACACAACCACAACAACTTTAGGATTCTTGTTTTTAGTAGATTGATAAAACTTTGTGAACAGAATGAGACACCGAATCAAGGAAAGAACACAAGCTTAAATAAATACCAAGAAAATTGAAATGATACTTTAAAATTTACCAATGCCCCAAAGCAACACCAAAGCAAGTGAAAGTGATAGGTGTTAGGTCTCAAAAATGCTGGTTTGAATAAACCACGAGAGGTTGCCAAGATCTCACAACATTATCAACCAACTAATAAGGACAACCAATATAGTTGAACCTTCTACTCTTAAGGCTTTGCTAAACCTAGGTAGGTGCACCTATATGAATGACAAAGATCTTGAATTATTCTTCCTACTTGACCAAACTATCCACAAATGGAAATTTGATAGTGGAGAGATATGGCCTAAATTTGGTATAAATAGTGTAAGTAATATCCTAAATTTGGTATAAATTGTAATGTCAAGGTATGAAATAATATGTTCAATTAAGAGATGTAACTAAGATGGATGAAACCTAAAAGGATACATAAGACCAGTGCCTTGTTGGGTAAAATAGAGTGAAGTGAAAGCTCTAGATGAATGACTTCTATCTGGAAGAGACTCTAATTATTTGGCATATGAATATTAGTTTATAACTTGTAGAAACATGCAAGAATGTAATTACCAAACTCCTCCTAGTGATCCAAATGATACTTATAAATTATTGTGAATGTCTTGAAGGATTTAATCTTTTCTTGAAAGAACCAACCAATCACAGCACACAAGAAAAACAAATGTGTTGATAAAATGAGAATATAATTGATATGTCAATTTAAATAACAAAGAAATATCAACCTTGGAGACAACTTGATAATATTTTCAATTAAATTAACAAATAATTGATACTAGAAGGGCGCCACAAAATCAATGTTCTTTCATTGATCCCTCAAAACTTCATACATGCATCATGGTCCTTTGAAACATTATGAAAATATTGTATTTCCTACCATATAATTTCTATCTAGTTTCTCCACCCGATTTCTCATGTAAACAACATATATTTATACATTTGTGGGTGGAAGGATGTGTCCTTTCAAAAAATGTTCAAAGCATAAAACACTAACAAGATTAGAATTAACTAAGTTCTGTTAAGCCACAGGTGAACATCAAAAATGTGTTCTGTGTAATCTCAGTGCCCATATGTATCTTCATCCCCTAACGCATCACAGATCATGATCTCCATCATCACCATTTGTTCATTCTACTCACATGCTTCATCAAATGTTGTATCTTTCATAGTGGCTATCTTCAACATCTCTTGGAGTATTAATTCACATTCATTCTTCCGTGTAGTCATTTCTTTTAATTCTCCTTCATCATCATAAAACTTAGTTAATCATTTCTTGGTAGCTTCTATCAACTCTTGTGCATCCTCTTGCAATTCCTCAAAGAATTCCTTGTGCTTATCCATGATACGATGAGCATTTTCAATCCCTGCATTACTAGGAGTATCCTTTTGCTTTAATTCCTCAAGTTTTTCTTGGATTCTGCTATCCACTCTCCTATGTTCTTTTATTGCATCAACGTATTGTGAATGTTTTCCCCAAAGTTTATATAACCAAGTGATTAAAACGACCTGCCTCCTTTTGATTATTTCTATAAGTGTGTCCATTTACCCTTGAGAGTATGCACTTGATCCTTCCCAATGGTCCTTCACCTGTGAACTTTCACCTTGGATGAGCATATTTTTTCGCCCCATTGTAGCACCTACCAAGTTCTTTAGATGTTCATTTTCTCTCAGTATTCTCTCATTATTAGTTTTGTACATTTCTCTCTCTCTCTGATCAATGCTTGCATCTCGGCTTTATTTAATTTTTCTATATTTATCCCAATTTCTGCAGTTGCAACCGGATCAGCCTCTCCAACCTTCAAAGTCATGACATGTCCAAATTTCTTCTCAGTATGAATAACAATTGAATTTTTATGAAGGGGATATAAAGCCTAAATCATTAATGTCTCTTCATTGGGATTGTATTTTGATCCTATATACACTTCTGTCACCTTTTCTATGTTGAACTTGTGTGTAGCATTGTTCTCTTTCAGGAAACTATTAAAAACCAATGCAGAAGTTAAATCTAGCCTTGGGAAAATCACGACACCAGCCTTTTCCAACATTTCTCTCCCCTTTTCAGGGGTCATGCTTGTCATCTCATTCTCCACATCATCCCTCAATTTTTTGAACAACTGCTTCTCATTTCCCAGTGTGACATTGTCAACCAGTCCTCTTAATTCTTTTCCCTTTTGTTTGTATAAAAATGTTTTGAATTTTGAGGTTTTCACAAATTCATCATCTACTATAAAAGATCTATATTCTTCATGTCTTGTATCCACATCCACAATTTCTTCAACATTTATCTCTAAAAAATAATAGGTATAATCCTGAGTTCTTGTCCTCGATACCTTTCTGGATGGACCTTGTGGACTTTTAGCCTCAAATACTTTTTCACTAGAAGACAACAACTCAACATCTAACAATTCTTGATCATGCTTCTCAATTACCATTTCCTCTTCTTCTGCTTCCAAATTCCTAATTATGTCATCAAACTGATAAGGCACATGCTGATACCCTCCAAAGTTTATCCTCTGTCTAGCAGAATCAATATATCCCTCTAGATAAAAGTTCTTCCTTGATGGTGCTTTTCTCATGTTATAATGCAATAACTTATCCATAATTAAATTGTATCCCTCCTTTGCTAACACAATAAAATCACCAAAACACAACGCACTTGGCTTAAAATATTGCTTCCCGTAAGAGCTTAAGTTCATGACACTGGAGAAATCCATTTTCCTAACAATCTCTAAGTATGCAATTCTATCGAGAACTATCCTAGGCAAAATAAATGGAGTACTTTCAAAACCATAAACCCTAATCATGATGGCATTTTCTAAACAATACCAATCTCCCCAGTTGTGGCTGATTGGTCCATTAAATCCTTAGGCCTGAGAAATCTCTGTATTTCATGAGACAAGAAATAGTCACAAGGATGATTATAAAACTTGTACAATGGCTTTACAAAATATTCTTCAAAATGCAAGAAATTAGAATTAGCAAACCTGCTGTCCCAAACAACAGTCCCCAACTGAATAGGCAATGGCTTGCCTTCCTTATCAAATTGCAAAATCCTCAGTTCTTGGGGCCACAATCCTATTTCCTATCCAAAATATAGCACCAAGTGCATCAACAATGAATAATTCATGAGGTGCAGGATAGAGGCTCCATTCTTTATTGCCATCAACCCAACATCAAGCTCTTTAAATACATGTGAAGCATAATCAAATGAACTAGAGTTATGATAACATCCACAACAATCACCATAGGTATAACTACCATATGCTCTAGGACCTCCATCCCCAATACCTATCCCACTGAAAAATAAGTGTAATTTATGTAGGGTTCAAAGAGATCCACATGAAATGGTGGTTCCTCGCTGTCTTCCATTGAAGTCAGTTTTCCATGACACCTAATTTTGTGCAAGGGTAACCTTCAGCCCTTGTAAATGGTATCCATTGTTTTGAATTGATTCTTGAGCTCCTCACTTATAATCTTCTCATTGCACATTCCTTCTGACTTGGAGACCTCGCTTATTGCATTCTCAGACACATGTATCACTTGGTTCCTAGATAAATCACATATGGCCCTAATCTTCGGATTATAATGACTAGCCAATAATTTCACCAATTCGACATCAACAAAAATATTAGGGAACACCAGTTTTTCCAAATTGAGCTTCCACGGATTACATACTAGCTTGAAGTGATTTATTCTATGGTAATGGAAACTGAACAATTGTATCTTCTAATTGGGTTCCAAACATCTCCTATGAACTTACATTTGTCATCCAATTTATCCAGTTCCACCTTGAGCTGTATGGAAAGCCTTGCTTTAGGTCCTCAACCAGGTAGTTGGTCTATGAGATCTTGGTTTAACTTTCGCTCAATGCCCTCTGGTTGTATTTCAGTTTTTTGCTTTTTTCCTTTTGGTTGATTACCCTCCCCATGTTTTCTTCCTTTTAGCTTTTCTGAACTAGTGCTTTCCATTCTTTGAAATTTACAATTTTTAGAGGATGAGGAACTTACTATAAATCACTTGAAAATTTGAACAAATGCCCCAATTTCTCTGCTCGTTCCTCTACTTTACTTCGCTGCCAATTCTGTGAAAAATGATTACAATTGAGTTCACCTCTATATGCAAAATATTTTATGCTTCCTAACACCATTAATTTCTTCACTGAGACATGAATGCAACAGGTTTTTTAAAAATTCTCACTGTCACATCATGTATCATTTCGGCAAGACATTTTAATTCTGGCCAATCCATCTGCTCAATGTTCACACATCCGCTAATACATCTTGTAGTACCCCCGACATCACAAATCTCCCTAATAGTTTTCCTCTTTTGTTTCTTTTATATCACCATGACTTTCACCGAAGAAAACTATTTCCCAAACTTAACGAATTAGGCCAACGATTATTCACTTCACTCTGAAGGCTCTTTGTCTCACCGAGATATTCCTTTTGTCAATTTAAGTGGCTGAGACCAAGTAATTTGTCCTTCCGGTAGAATAATGTTCGTCGTGACCTCTCTTAGATCTCCCCATTGAGACTTATCTTACCAATACACTTTTTCTTCAGCGAAACCACGTATATTGTCCCTCCGACAATATTTATCTCCATATGCTCAATCTTGTCGGTATAACACAGGGAGTCGGTGAGACTTCCCGAACTCTCCCTGACATTATTGTCTCACTAAATGAGTCTTCCTTTTGCTTTATCAGCAAGACCGGTGATTGCTTCGAGCAGTCTTTTGAAATCTCATCCCGATGACTATAGTCTGGCCTATACACTTTATTATATTCCAATCGGTAAAAATCAATTTAGCTCAATATGACCTCACATCATCACGCCGATACCTTTTGTCTTACCGATAGAAAAATGTGAACCCACATTCTCTTGGCATATATCCTCATTGGTATGAAACTTCTGATGTCTTGTCGATAAACTGAAGAGAAGCATATTATTATCAATGAGACCTGCATCAACTTATGCTGATATTTTCAAATGTTAAAGATTTTATGTCAAATGAATTTTATGGGGCTATATGGAAAAATTTAACCCGGACCTTGGTGAAAATGCTATATGAGGAAATTTTATGTCTGTAATATGAACTTCTTCGGAAACTAATAAGCATGAAGGGTTAATGAGGTGATCAAAATTTTGCAGTTCCAACAGTGGCTCTGTCTAGGGATGAATGATTGTGAGATCATTGCAAGGATCCAGATCTTTGGATGAGCAAACCAAACATTATGGATGAAAGCAAGTGGAGATGAACAATGATCCTAGACTACTGTACATGGAAAAAATATCAAATAAGGGATTCCAGGATTGTCCATGTACTAGCAATTTCTTGTATCCTTTACTTCCTATACTACTATGCATGGAAAGTTTATGAGAAGTTTTCTCAAGAGTTGTCCATGCACTGGCAACCCTTGATCCTCTGTAATTTTCAAGAGAAAAAGTTATTTAGAAATTGCTCATGTACAGGCAACTCCTGTTCTTCACTGCTCATATTTTGCAAATAATATGAATCCTCTCCTCACTTGCCAACAACAACAAAAGTTCCTAACCACAAAGACTCAAATTTTCCATGTTTTCCTTTCTCCTGGCACCTAGAATTCCACATCAATACCAGATCGGCTTCTTCAAATTTTCTATTGTTTGCCTTTTTGTCAAAGAAATACTTCATTTTTGTTTGCAACTTCATGTTCTAGTTTTGAGCTAATCTTCTCATTTCATCAAGTTCTACTAATTGTTGCATTCTCTCTTCTATTGGTTCAAGAACCTCCATGTCTTCTTGAAGCATAAATTTATAAACTGGTAATAGATTTTGTAAGGGGATTCTGGCTTGTGTTCCATATACTAGTTCATATGGGGATTTTCCAATTGCTTTTTTGGTAGTGACCCTATCATCCCATACAACCAACTTTAATTTTGAATCCCATGTCCTTTTGTTTCCACCTAGCATTCTCCTAATGATCTTTAGAAGGCTTTTGTTGCTTGATTCTACCTGACCATTATCTTGTGGGTGGTAAGGAGCAGAATAAGAGATAGCAATACCATGCATACTGCAAAAGGTTTTAAACTCATCTGATCTAAAACACATCCCATTGTCTATGATTAATCTTAATGGCGTACCAAACCTAGTAATAATGTTATCCATCAAAAAATTTATAACAATTTTACTTGTCGCTTGTTTGGTTGGGATTGCTTTTACCCATTTCGTAAAGTAATCAGTGGCTACCAGTATCCATTTGTGTCCTTCACTTGATCTCTCTTGTATCTCCCCAATAAAACCAATCCCCCATTAATGAAAGGGGGCTTCAACCTACATAGGTCTAAGTGGTAAAGTTCCCTGATATTTCATTTTGCCTGAATTTTTTTGACATGCTTCACATTTTCTCACATATGAAAATGAATCATTAAAAACTTTTGGCCAATAATAACCTTCCCTGAGGATTTTATGTGCAGTTGTCTTTGCAAAATAATGGCCTCCACAAACCCCTTCATGCATCTCTTTCAAAACATGATTAGCTTTCAACTCATCTAAACATAACAACAACATTCCATCTCTATTTTTCCAAAATAAATCACCATCTATGAATACATATTTAGAGGCATGTAGTTTCAAAGTTCTTTTCTAGTTATCATTGAATCCTTCAAGGCACTTTGTGTTTCTGAGGTAATACATGATGTTTGTATACCAAGGTGTATGATCAATACTTACAGTTGCATTTCCTTCTTCTACATTGCAAATTTGATTTGCCTCAATGTTTGCTTCTGCCATTACCTTCTGATTGTGTCAAAATGTCTTTCACAGTTGCGTGAGGGACATAAGCAATTACTTTGGCTCCAACAAGATACGGTCTAAAGGATTTTGTGGCTTTTACCAGTGCAAAGGCTTGTTTTTCCATTATGTCATACTTCAACTCTAATCCCTTCAAAGATTTACTAAAAAAGGACATAGGTTGCTCATGACCATCCTCATTTTTTTCTAACATAATAGCAGCTATAGTGTGCAAGGAAGTGAACGATAATATTTGAAAAGGTTTTGTGAAATCGGGAGATTTGAGGATGGAGGCTTCCAATGCTTCTAGGGTCCATTCAATTTTTTGTCCTTTCCTTTGCATCTTTGATATGGGCTTGATAATTTCAGCAAATTTGGACACAAACCTCCTAACAAAATTAATTTTCCCAAAAAATGATTGGATGGTTTTTATAGTTTTAGGGATAGGGACCTTATCTATAGCCTCAACTCTCTCTCAACCTATTCTAACTCCCTCTTTTGACATAATGTGTCCTAAGAGTTTTCCCTCTATAACAACAAAATGACATTTCTTAGGGTTCAAACTAATGCCATATTCTAAAGCTTTAATGAATATTTTTTCAAGATGTTCTACATGATCTTCAGCTCTTTTTGAGTAAGCAGTAAGGTCATCTTGATAGACCACCATTATAGCATTAATTAAGTCTGGAAATGCTAAGTCCATAGCTCTTTGAAAGGTTGCCCCCACATTTGTGAGACCAAAAGGCATTCTCACATAGACATATGTTCCGCATGGGGTTGTAAACGTTGTTTTGTATTGCTCAGATTCCCTGAATTTAACCTAATTATAACTAGAAAAACCATCCATCATAGACAATAGCTCACACGTAGTTATTTTATGCTGTATAGCTTCCATGTTAGGTAGAGGGTAGTTATCTTTGAGGGATGCCACATTCAGATTTCTGAAATCCACACATAGTCTGATATCTCCATTTTTCTTTCTAACTAGAACAAGGTTTGACAACCATGTTGAATGCCTAACAAGTTTAATGATACCTCCATATCTATGTTTGGCCAATTCCTCTTGCATTTTTGGTTCCAATGTGGGGTTAATAGGCCTTTGTAACTATCTAAATGGCTTTGTATCTTCTTTCAACATAATTTAATGTTAGAATAAATCCTCCCTATACGCCTTGAGGTCCTCCTAAGAACATGCGAACACATGTTTATATTTTCTTAACAATGAAATCAGAATTCTTCAGAATTTTGGGCTTATTTTCTTCCCAATATATAATTTCCTTGGTGCCAGTTCAGTCCCTAAGTTGATTTCTTCAATATCTTCCTTTTTGACTAGTGTCTGTTTCATAAGGGATCGAACACCTCCATTGTATACTCTTTCCAATGGTACTAGCCCCTTGGGAAGTATATTAGTCTTAAGTTGTAAGACCTTCTTTCTGAATATTTTATTTTCTCCATTTGTTTCTTCCATAAAGGCGTTGAAATCAATTTCCTGAGCCTCATATTGATCTATACAGTGAAGGAATTTTAAAAGATCAGTGTCAACATTAAAAACCTGCCAACTATATACATTGTTAGGTACAACAGGTCTTGTTTTGAACTCAACCTGGGATATTCCTGCTAGCGTAATGTCATCTTGTTTTAGTGCTACATTGGCTATGAAGTATGCCATCATATATTTTGATCTGTCCACCCAATCAATAGAGAAAGCATCAAATAGTTCAATTGTATCCCATATTGTATTCCTGTACTATTTCAACCTTTTTTTTTTTGCTACATATTTTGATCTGATCTGAGACACAACTAGCTCTGAGTCTCCAAAAACTATTAAGAGTTTAATCTTGTGTTTAACAGCTAAATTCAATCCGGTCAACAAAGCTTCATATTCCACCACATTGTTTGTACATTCAAATGCTAACACCAGTGAGTATTTGAAATTTGAACCATCAGGCGATATAAAAACTATCCTGACTCCATTACCTTCTTGGCTGCAAGCCCCATCAAAGTGCATTTTCCATACCCCTTGCTGATTTTCAGAAATATTTTTATCAATTGGATCTTTGTTTACCAACTCAAGTTGAGATAATTCTACCCTAAAACTCCCCAAATCTACATCATAGAAATAGTTTAGTTGCTCTTGAGGAACATATTCAACAATTTGATTCATTTTGGGTTCCCTATATATCTTGACCTCTTCTCCATTCACTGGTATGGTGGCATGATAAATCAAACTATACATTGCCTCCTACTGTTGCGGTCCACCATCTTGATAGAAGCATTCCAAACTAGGGAGGTGTGTCAATCATGATTATGTCAATATTGTAGGCAACTTGTGGGTAATTTTCTAATCTTACTTCCACATTCTTCATTATTCCCACAACCGGAATAGGCCTGCTATCCATGGCATAGTATTTACTTCCTTCCACATCTATCCACATACCAAGTTGTTTCATTACCCCTACCAGCATGATATTCATGGAGGAACCTGAGTCTATCATGTAATTTCTTACTAGTTTGCAACTTATGAGTAAAGTGGTAAAGACTGGGTCAATCTGTGGTGTGTTCATTAGGTAGGCCCTTGGAATTTTTACCTCCTTCCTTTTATTATAGATTTCAAGAACATCTTTATTTTCAGAGTTTATATTTTGGTTCCCATTAGACATTAATTGTATGGCACCTTCCCTATATTCCTTGATCTTCATCATTTTAATTAATGGGACAAACATCTTTAATTGAGATAAGGCTTGTATGAAATCAAAAGATGTACCTTCAGTTCTAATCACCTTTTTAGGTTCTATCAATTCTCCTTTGTTCTCTTCTTTTTCCCCTTTTGATGCTTGATTTGGATTTTGCTTCTCAATGGGGATTTCTTTGCTTCCCTCCTTAGGAGATCCTTTTTTTTCTTTTTTGTCCGGTTTCTTATCATCTGTCCCTTTTGATGTCTGATTTGATACTTTTTTACTTTTTACAAATATTCCTCTTGGGACACCCTCATCTCTATTCATTTTTTTGTTCTTCGACCAATATTTGTTTCTAGCTTCTTCCACTTCTACAATAGTCAACCTTTCAATCTCTTCTTCACTTGGTCTCCTCACACTGTACCTATCAGTCTTACATGATGCAATAGGGGGATTTTCCTCATTATCACTTTCTTCATTATCAGAAAAAATATGTTGCTCTACCATGTGAATATTGCATTTTTGGTGATCAACATTATACTCATATCCTTCCTCCTCTGCAGTCGAATATTCCCAGCTCCAAAGAGTTAAGAGTGTGGAAAGTTAAATAGACATTCTGGTCTTCACCACCATCATTTTCCAGTGTGTCTTCTTCTGGTATTGAATGAGCTGTAACACAATGCTCTAGGGAATGTGGTGTGTAACAGACTGAACACTGGGAACTTTTATCTACCATATATGCTCCTTTCCTTTTTAATGGATCCAGTGTTTCTATATTTTTTGGTCTAACATTTACTAGCTTCCTATCCTTCCAGTTTTTATTATAAGGCATGTCATGTAGCCTTGGTCTTTCATCTCTATATGTGTTCTCTTATCTGTTTGGGGGAGCATATGGGTGAACCCTAGGGTTTTCCCTTTTAGAAAACATCCTTGCAACTTTCCTATTATTTTCAATAGTTAATGCTATCTTTGGAGCTTCAGCTAGATTCCTAGGATCTTTGTTTCTCAATTCATATCTTGTCTTGGGATCAAAGGCATTCAAATAGATACTCAACGTAGCAAAATCAGCCAACTTGGATCCCTAGGGTATTTTATTATGTAATTTAACAAACCTTTGGTTAAAATCATAGGTTGAATTGTTTTGATGCTTTTGGATAGTTACTAACTCATGCAAAGAAGAATTTGATGCACACTGATTCCCATATTGCTGAAGAAACTGTTCATAGAATACATTGATGGAATAAATGGATGTTGTTGGTAGACTATTAAACTAGTCCCTGGAATCTTCAATCAATGACATCATAAATAATCTCATATGTACATCCTCATATTGCATATCCAAGTCTTGAATAACTACTTTAAAGTTTCTCAGATGCTCCTTGGCTATAACTGCATTACTTCTTATGAACTTAGGGACTAGGTTCCTCCAATTGTTGTCTAGAGGGTAAGGGTATATCTGAAATCCAACAAGATCAAATTGTCTAATCATGGTCGTGTATTGTGGAGGGGGATTTTAGAAGTGCTGATGCTGGTATAGTGGGTTAGTATTTGACCCATATTGCTGACCTTGTGGGGGTACATACTATTGATGAGGAGGTGGCTGAATATTTTAGTGTTGTGGTGGAGCATTTTTGTTTCTATATTGATTCCTTGGCTTATTTCGGTGGGCTTGTGGGGAATTTGATGGCTTCAAATTGTTGTTCTTATGAGGGGGGGTATATTTGGGTGAGTCATCCATTGGTGTTTTAACCTGAGCCTTCTATAATTTCAATCTCTCTAATTCTTTTATTGCCTAAAGCCTCTACTCATACTCTATTCTTAATTTTTTCGATTCTTGCTTCATGCTTTCTAACTGTGCATCTGGCTCATCTTTGGTCATAAACCATGATTTTCTTCACATGCTTCTTCATATTCAAGTCCCTCCTCAAAATATGCTGCTCTTTACTCCTGTTCAAACTCTCTCCTTTTTCTAACCTCAAAATTAGCCATGTACTCATCATCCTTCTCATAGTTTATCTACCAGAGGGGGTTTCTCCTTTCCTCTAGAGTGTGAAGTTATTTGGACGGGATTTTTTTATTTGTCAATGCATTGTATGAATTATGTGTTTCCACCGGTGGTTTCGATGTTTTTTTTTTTGAGGTTGGATTCAGGTCATTGAATACCTTCTTGCCTTGATCATTTTTATAGGTTCGCTTAACTTTGTCACTAGGACCATCCCCCTCCTTGTACAAAGATCTCCTTCCTTGCATGGTGTGAGAAACTTGTGATGGTCTGCACCCTAGGGTGATTTATTTCGTATATATATTCCATTTATCAGTCTTAATGCACTTGTTCATTCAGAGTCGCCACCTACTTTTCCAAAAGTAGGAAAATGAAATAGATTACTTTGGTTTGCCCCCATGGGAATCTCCAAACAAAATGTAAAATCTTGTTGACTCTATAAATGAAAGGCTGAAAATATTCCCGAGTAACTCCCCATTAGAGTCGCCAATTTGATAGGTCTCAAAAACAATGATTTGAATGAACCATGAGAGATTGTGAAGCTCTCACAATGTTATCGTCCAACTGACAAGGCCAACCAATATAGCTGAACCTTCTACTCTTAAGGCTCTAATAAACCTAGGTGGGTGCACCTATATGAATGAAACAAATATTGAATTATGCTTCCTACTTGACCAAACTATCCACAAATGGTAATTTGATAGTGGAGAGATATGGCTTAGATTTGGTATAAATAGTGTAAGTAATATCCTAAATTTGGTATAAATTGTACTGTCAAGCTATGAACTAATATGTTCAATTAAGAGATGTAACTAAGATGGATGAAACCTAAAAGGATAAATAAGACCAATGCCTTTTTTGGTAAAATGGAGTCAAGTGAAAGCTCTAGATGAATGACTTCTATCTGGCAAAGACTCTAATTATTTGGCATATGAATATTAGTTTATAACTTGTATAAACATGCAAGAATGTAATTACTAGGCTCTTCTTAGTGATCTAAATGATACTTCTAAATTAATGTGAATGTCTTGAAACATTTAATCTTTTCTTGAAAGAACCAACCAATCACACCAAACAAGAACATAAAATGTGTATTGATAAATTGAGAATATACTTGATATGTCAATTTAAATAACAAATAAATATCAACCTTGGAGACAACTTGATAATATTTTCAATTAAATTAACAAATAATTGATACTAGAAGGGTGCCACAAAATCAGTGTTCTTTCATTGATCCCTCAAAATTTCATACATGCATCATGGTCCTTTGAAACATTATGAAAATATTGTATTTCCTACTATCTACTTTTTATCTAATTTCTACCACCCCATTTCTCATGTAAACAATAGATATTTATACATTTGTGGGTGGAAGGATGTGCCCTTTCAAAAAATGTTCTAAGCATAAAACACTAACAAGATTAGCATTAACTAAGTTTTGTTAAGCCACAAGTTAACTTTAGACATGTGCTCTATGTAATCTTAGCACCCGTGTGTATCTGCATCCCCTAACGTATCACGGATCATGATCTCCATCATCACCATTCGTTCATTCTACTCACATGCTTCATCCAATGTTGTATCTTTCACAGTGGCTGTCTTTAACATATCTTGGAGTATTAATTCAAATCCGTTCTTCCATGTAGTCATTTCTTTTAATTCTCCTTCATCATCACAGAACTTAGTTAATATTTTCTCGACAGCTTCTATCAGCTCTTGTGCATCCTCTTGCAATTCCTCAAAGAACTACCTGTGCTTATCCATGATATGATGAGCATTTTCAATCCCTGCATTACGAGGAGTATCCTTTTTCTTTAATTCCTCAAGTTTTTCTTGGATTCTTCTATCCACTCTCCTATGTTCTTTTATTGCATCAACGTGTTGTGAATGTTTTCAGCAAATTTTATTTAACCAAGTGATTAAAATGACCTGCCTCCTATTGATTATTGTTGTAAGTGTGTTCATTTTCCCTTGAGAGTATGCACTTCATCCTTCCCAATGGTTGTTCACCTATGAACTTTCACCTTGGGTGAGCATCTTTCTTTGCCCCATTGCAGCACCTACCAAGTCCTTTAGATGTTCATTTTCTCTCATTATTGGTTTTGTACATTTCTCTCTCTCTGATCAATGCTTGGATCTGGGCTTTATTTAATTTTGCTATATTTATCCCAATTTCAGCAGTTGCAACCGGATCAGCCTCTCTAGCCTTCAAAGTCATGACATGTCCAAATGCCTTCTCAGTATCAATAACAACTAATTTTTTTTGAGGGGGATATAAAGCCCAAATCATTAATGTCTCTTCATGAAGATTGTATTTTGATTCTGTATACACTTTTGTCACCTTTTCTATGTTGAGCTTGTGTGTAGCATTGTTGTCTTTCAAGAAACTGTCAAAAACCAATGCAGAATAAAAATCTAGCCCTGGGAAAATCATGAAACCAACCTTTTCCAATATTTCTCTCCCCTTTTTAGGGGTCATGCCTATCATCTCTTTCTCCACATCATCCCTCAAGTTTTTTAACAACTGCTCCTCATTTCTTGGTGTGATATTGTCATCCAGTCCTCTTATTTCTTTTCCCTTTTGTTTGTATAGAAATGTTTTTAATTTTGAGGTTTTCACAAATTCATCATCTACTATAAAAGATCTATATTCTTCATGTCTTGTATCCACATCGACAGTTTCCTCAATATTTATCTCTCTGGGAAAATAGGTATAATCCTGAGTTCTTGTCCTCGATACCTTTCTGGATGGACCTTGTGGACTTTTAGCCTCAAATAATTTTTCACTGGAAGACAACAACTCAACATCTAAAAATTCTTGATCATGCTTCTCAATTACCATTTCCTCTTCTTCTGCTTCCAAAATCCTAATTATGTCACCAGACTGATAAGGCACATGCTGATACCCTCCAAAACTTTATCCTATGTCGGGCAGAATGAATATATCCCTCTAGATCAAAGTTCTTCCTTGATGGCGCTTTTCTCATGTTATAATGCAATAAATTATCCAGAATTAAATTGTATCCCTCCTTTGCTAACACAGTAAAATCACCAAAACACAACATACTTGGCATAAAAGCTTGCTTCCCATAAGAGCTTAAGTTCATGATAGTGGAAAAATCCATTTGCCTAACAATCTCTAAGTATGCAATTCTATCTAGAACTGTCCTAGGAAAAATAAATGGAGTACTTTCAAAACCATAAACCCTAATCATGGTGGCATTTTCTAAACAATACCAATCCCCCCAATTGTGGATGATTGGTACATTAAAATCCTTAGCCTAAGAAATCTATTTATTTCATTAGACAAGGAATAGTCACAAGGATGATTATAAAACTTGTACAATGGCTTTACAAAATATTCTTCAAAATGCAAGAAATTAAAATTAGCAAACTTGCTGTCCCGAACATCAGTCCACAACTAAATAGGAAATGGCTTGCCTTCCTTATCAAATTGCAAAATCCTCAGTTCTTGGGGCCAGAATCCTATTTCCTGTCCAAAATATAGCACCAAGTGCATCAACAATGAATAATTCCTAAGGTGCAGGATAGAGGCTCCATTCTTTATTTCCGTCAACCCAATGTGAAGCTCTTTAAATACATGTGAAGCATAATCAAATGACCTAGAGCTATGATATTGAACATCCACAGGAATCACCATAGGTATAGCTATCATATGCTCTGGGACCTCCATCCCCAATACCTGTCCCGCTGAAAAATGTGTACTTTATGTAGGGTTTGAAGAGATCCACATGAAATGGTGGTCCCTCACTGTCTTTCATCGAAGTCGATTTTCCATGACACCTAATTCTATGTAGGGGTAACCTCCAACCCTTGTAAATGGTCTCCATTCTTCTGAATTCACTGTCGAGATCCTCACTTATAATCTTCTCATTGCACATTCCTTCTGACTTGAAGACCTCACTTATTGCATTCTCAGACACATATATCACCAGGTTCCCAAATAAATCACATATGGCCCTAATCTTCGGATTATAATGACCAGCCAATAATTTCACCAATTCGACATCAACAAAAACATTAGGGAACACCATTTTTCCCAAATTAAGCCTCCATGGATTACATACTAGCTCGAAGCGATTTCTTCTATGGTAATGGAAATTGAAAAATTCGTATCCTCTAATTGGGTTCCAAACATCTCCTATGAACTTAAATTTGTCATCCAATTTATCCACTTCTGCCTTGAGCTGTGTAGAACGCCTTGCTTTAGGTCTTAAACCAAGTAGATGGACTATGAGATCTTGGTTTAACTTTCACTTAGTGCCCTCTAGCTGTATTTCAATTTTTTCCTTTTTTGCTTTTGGTTGATCACCCTCCCCATGTTTTCTTCCTTTTACCTTTTCTGAACTAGTGCTTTCCATTCTTTAAAATTTACAATTTTCAGAGGATAAGGAACTTACTATATTTCGCCTAAAAATCCAAGTTGAACGAACACCCCGATTGCTCTGCTCGTTCCTCTGCTTTCCTTCGTTGCCAGTTATGTGAAAAAATGATTATAATTGAGTTCACCTCGATATGCAAAATCTTTTATGCTTCCTGGTGCCATTAATTTCTTCACTGAGAGATGAATACAATAGGGTTTTTTGAAATTGTCATTGTCACATCATGTATCAGATCAGCAAGAAATTTCAAAATTTTGGCCAATCCATCTACTCAATGTTCACACATCCGCTAAGACATCTTGTAGTTCCCTCGACATCACAAGTCTCACCAATAGTTTTCCTCTTTTGTTTTTTTATATCACCATGAATTTCACCGAAGCAAAATATCGCCCAGACTTAACAAATCGGGCCAATGATTCTTCACTTCACTCTGAAGGCTCTTTGTCTCACCGAGATATTTCGTTTGTCAACTTAAGTCACCGAGACCAGGTAATTTTCCCTGCTGATAGAATAATGTTCAGCATAACCTCTCTTAGATCTCCTTGCTAAGACTTATCTTAGCGATACACTTTTTCTTTGGCGAAACCACATATATTATCCCTCCGATAATTTTTATCTGCATATGCTCAATCCTGTCAGTATAACATGGGGAGTTGGTGAGACTTCCCGAACTCTCCTAGACATTATTGTCTCACCGAATGAGTCTTCCTTTTGCTTTATCAGCAAGATCAGTGATTACTTCAGGCAGTATTTCAAAATATCACTCTGATGGCTATAGTCTAGCCAATACACTTTATTATATTCCAATCGGTAAAAATAAATTTAGCTCAATATGACCTCACATCATCATGCTGATACCTTTTATCTTGCCGATAGAAAAATGTGAACCCGCATTGCCTTGGAATATATCCTCATTGGTATGACACTTCTGATGTCTTGTCGATAAACTGAAGAGATGTATATTATTATTGGTGAGACCTGCATCAACTTATGCTGATATGTTCAAATGTTAAAGATTTAATGTCAAATGAATTTTATGGGGCTATATGGCAAAATTTAACCTGAACCTTGGTGAAAATGCTATGTGAGGAAATTTTATGTTTGTAATATGAATTTCTTGGGAAACTAATAAGCATGAAGGGTTAATGAGGTTATCAAAATTTTACAGTTCCAACAATAGGAAAGAAAAAACAAAAAAAGGGGTCCATATTTCTCCAAGGAGGAAACTGGGGCATGTTGTGAGACCACACAACACTAGCTCATCACCCATCACCCATTAGAGAGATCTACGTAAGTTCTTCCCTCCTTCTCAAATCCTCTTTTTTCTAGGTTATAATAATTTAAACATTCCATAACTAGTTTAGGGGCCTCCATTGTTGGCAAAAACCCTCTTGCTAAAAGTAACCGACTTGCTATAACATTCTTTTTATTTTGAGAGGAGTTTTACATCAGAGGACCATCCTATATGAGTATCATTAGCTATTCTACCAATAGGTATAGCTTGTGAAGTGCAATATTTGAATTCATTTTTTGGCATTGTTTGAGAAGTACTCATTTTTGCCAGCGTGTTCTACATTTTAAATATGTGCCTTTTTTGTGAGTTAGGGCTAAATTTAACTAGTTATCTTTAATGATTCATAAAAATTTCAACTCACCATTCAGATAAATTTATATTAAAATAATTAACATTTTTGTTATTAAAGGAAATACCATTTTCTTGAGACTTTCATGCATAAAAATGATTAACAAAATTAATATTATTTGAGACATACTTGGTTTGGCTGATGATGACAATCTTTTCAGAATGAAACCTTGAAACCCTTGTAAGCTATGTTCTTAGTTTCTCAAAATTTATCTTTCCTTGTGTACCATAGTATAAGTCTCATTCATTCAATGTCCTTTACAAATTTGTAGTATGACATGAAGTAGAGTGTTATAAAGGAAACTACATGCTCAAGGTGGTGCCAAGTACGTGTGTAGTTTGTCACCTTAATTAATTACCCATTATATTGCATTAATTTCTTGAATAAAGGTGGAATCATGCTGAATTAGGTTTCAAATTATGAACACCTAGTTTTCTTCTTGGGCTCACTATGAGAGGAAAGGATGACATGAAAAGCTTACATGGCACTCTTGTGTCAGTTTGATTTTTACAAAGAAAAGGCCTTTAAGATACATGATCATTTACAATCATTGAGATTGAAAAACTATAGTTCCAACCTTGGAAATATTATTGGGAACTAGGACACTTACCTCAAATCTTTTTTAAAAAATTGGGAGTAGAGAGAGGAACTAGGAACTAAGTTGAAGTAAGATCAAAAGTGATTCAAAATTTTCGTAATAGAACCTTCAGTTTTCAACATCTGGCTAAAGAAAAAGAAAATCAACCATCAAAATAAATGACGCAGGAAATTATGCAACCATTGGGATTGACAACCTCCAGGTGATGACTTACCAGGAAATACTAGGACCAATCAAAGATACAACATCTTTGACACAACTGCAACAACTCCAAGATTCATGTTTCTCATAGATTAATAAAACTTAGTGAAAAACCAAGACATCAAATCTAGGAAAGAACACAAACTAAAATAAATACCAAGCAAATTGAAATGAGACTTGCAAATTTACCAACCCCCTAAAGAAATACCGAAGCAAGCGAAAGTGAAAAGAAAGAAAAAAGAAAAAAAGGGGTCCACATTTTTCCAAGGAGTGAAATGGGGCATGTTAGAAATTCAATTCTAGATCTAAGAATCATGCTTCGAATTTCTTTAGTTTTCTAACTATAAATAATCAAATCTTCATTTCGACATTCCAACTTCACTTTAGTTAGCATACAAAATTAAGTATTACTATGGTCATGTGTGTGCAACTAGTTATTTATGCTACAACAAACTTACGAGCATATCAATTATTTGCATTGACCTACATAATTTGGAAATTCCCCTTTAAGCCTATAGGTACTATCACCTAAAATTTTAGAGACTTGATAAGGACCTATCCATAACTTTTCAAACTTACCATGCTCACCTTTACGTTCATGGGCTTTGTCCCAATATCAGACTAAGTTAAATATTCTAAAAGTCTTTAATCTAGCCCTTTTATCAAACCATCATTTTACAAATGATTAATGCATAGAAAAATAATCTATAGATTGGGTACACTTTTCATCTAAATGCATTAATTGCAACAATCAAGATTCAGTTTGATCATCTAACCCAATATATTCTTGAGAAAATTGCCAAGTAGGAATTTTCAAATTTATTAGCAATATAGGATCTACCTCATAAACTAAGTTGTAAAGAGAATTACCCAGCATGACTTTCATCCCAGTACGATCTACCCAAAGGGTGAATTTCAATAAATAATGTCATTCTCTAGGATTCTTTTAAACCAAATTTTTAATTATATCCAATAGATTTTTTTTTTATGTCTCTACTAATCCATTTCCTTGCAGATAATAGTTATATGAGAATTTCAATGTTATACCATATTCAAAGGCCCAGTTAGATAACTTTAATGAAGAAAAATTAGGGCCATTATCACATACCAACATGTACAATACTCCAAACTTGCTAATAATGTTCTCTTCCAAAAATTTGATTATTACCTTTGTGGTGAATCATTTCCTAGGACAAGCTTCAGTCCATCTGATGCAATAATCTATAGCAGTCAATACAAACTTGTGACCCACAAATGATGGAGGATTAATATTACCAATGAAATCTAGTCCCCATTATGAAAAAGGTCACATTTCCATCACCGGTTGTAATGGATGAGCATTAAATCTTCCTTTATCTGCTACAGTTTGACATGTATAACAGTGTTTCATGTTTTCATATTTGTCTTTAAAAATCATTGGCCAGTAATAACCAACTCTGAAGATGATGTGTGTAATAGGTAAAGATGCTCCATGAGTTTTTCCAAGCTTATTATGCAATTCATACAACACTTCATTTGCTTCCATCTTATTCAAACATCTTAAATAGATTCCTTCATGATTTCTTTTGAATAGAGCTCCTCCTTTAATCATGTAACTTTGTGATTTTATCTTAAGGGCTCTTCTCCGATTCCTCTACATATGATCAAGACAAGTATGGATGAATAAATAATGCCATACATTTTAATACCAATCTTCTTGATCTTTTACATCCAAAGTATACTATTGGCTAGATATTTTTGGATGTATCTTTGTAATCAATTTAACCAAGGCTTGTCCCCAAACTAGCTTCATGGGTATAATTTCTAAATCAAACTGTTGTAAAATTGTAACCCATTTAGCTCTCTTTTCCCTAAGCTCACTTTGTGTTAGCAACATTTTAACTGTAGCATCTGGGACTATAGCCTTAACTATACTCTTGAGAATGTAATGCTTGAATTTTTGTACAACTTTAACCAAAGAAAATGCTTGTTTCTCAACATATATGTATCTTAGGTCCACTTCTTTAAATGGAGCACTCATAAAATAAATAGGATTTTCTTCTTTGTTCTCTATTGTAAGTTTATCACATTTTGTCATTGATGTCACCATGTTGGTCTAGTACCCTATACCGGTGTGCAGATCACACTTATCCTATCTGGTATTTGATCCAGTATCTTTGGTATTTCAGTTTGCATATTTCCTCAAGTAATTAATATGAACTATAGTCTTGGGAAAAGGCTTATAATGGTTGGAAGTGTGTATAAATGTATTCTTATATGTTCATATAATTGGGTGACATTATTTTTGAGATTACATTTCGGTATTATGTTATTCCTCACCGACATAATTTTGCATGACATGGGTGAATTACTCTTGATATGAAGCCAACAAGTTATCATCTTGAAAATATGATTTACATCATTAGGCTAACCTAATCAATGCATGCAAATATATCAAGTATATATATAAGATGGTTAGAAGATGAGAAATGATGAAGGGGTATGTAGTATGTGCGTGTAGTGAATGTGAATGTGAAGAGAAGAAGTGTGTGTATGAGAAAATTATGCAAATAGTGGTTGAAGATTAGTATGAGGTCATGCGAGTGAATACTTTGAGTATCAAGAGAAGTGAACTTGCGCATGTGGTATAGATCCTTAGTTCAACTTTGGTGATTAGGCATTTTTATTTACTTATTTTTGTAGGTAGTGAGCCTCCATTTTGGACAGTAAGTCCTTCTAAGCAGTGAGCCTCTTTGTTACTAGTATTGATATAACCTTATTTAATTTGAGTTAATCCTCACTGTGGTTTTTCCCTCATTGGGTTTTCCACATAGAATATGGTTTTATTGTGTTTTGGAACTTGATGTTTGACTATTGCTTTATTTAGTTCTGTGCTGCAATAAATATTTAAGTATTTGTTCAAAGATTTTGTGTGGATACCAATTAACCCCCTCCTTCTCATTATCCAATTTATTCAACAATTGGTATCAAAGCTTTGGTTCCTTGAGAAAATCTTAACAGCTTAAGGGAGATCCTATAGATTGAATAAATGGATAAAGAAGAGCTCTGGACTACCCTTGAAGATCTTGGCAAGGCTGAAATTGAAAACAAAGAATTGAAGGAAAATATTGATGAAGCAAATGAATGTGTCCAAAAATTAAAAGAGTAGTTAAATAAATTCAAGAAAAGATATAGAGAAGTAAGTGAGGAATTGAAAAAATAAAATGATGAGAATATCATATTAAATTTGAAGATAGATGAAAATAAGAAAGTTGAAGAATGCTTGAAAACTGTAATACAAAGAAAAGATGATGTTTGTTGTAGGCTTGAACAAGAAGTGATGAATCTGAAAGCAGAACTTGAGAGATAAAAACAATGTGAAGAGGACTTCAAAACAAGATCCACCAAGCTTGATGAATTGGTAACAAGACAAAAAAATTATAAAGAAACAAGTGGCTTAGGTAATGAAGTTGATGGAAAATTGGAGAACTCAAATCCTATAATTAATCAGAAGACTCAAGAGAAAGGAAAGTAGAAAGGAAACTATGGAAAGAAACCACCTATCAGGCAAGAAAATGCACAAAGGTACTCTTCGTTCAATAATTTTTTTTTTCATGTAGTAAGTTTGGTCATAAGGCAACTGAGTGTAGCAGTAGGTTGAATCAGTTTTCTGGTCCCTTCTCTAAACAATGTTATACATGCAAGAAGATAGGACATAAAGCTATTGAGTCCAAATCTTCGGTAAAGATGGTGATGAATAGATTCAATGGAAAAAGGATAAATCAATCATTTAATGGCTATTGTTATACCTGTAACATGTTTGGACACAAAGTGAACAAATGTAGAACTGGGAAAAATGGAAATCAAACAAGTCAGAGAAATATAGTCTGTTACTATTGCAAGAAACCAAGACATATCTCAAAGGTGTGCAGAAATAGAAAGGAAAAGAAATCTGCTCTGATAGAAGACAATAAATTAGTTGAAAATATTGACAAGCAAGAATTTAACCATGAAATGAGAAAAATATGGAAAAATAAAGAAGGATCAGAGTCTACCGATGCATTTGTACCCTCATCTAGTGCAGACAAATCCTTTGAGAATTAACCTAGCATGTTTTTAGGGGGAGCCTTATCAAACATTTAATTAAACCCCCTCAAAATTAAATGTGTTAGGTGTTGGCACATGGATCTGTTGTAAAGAATGATAGCAAAAAAGTGATGCAAAAGAAACTGAAAGAAAAGGCATAAGAATGTTCTTTTGTGGAGTTATAAGAGAGGGGGACCAACCACTACAAGGCCCCAAGTCACAAAAGGCTGAGAGAGGAAAGGATGCCATAACTTACCTTAGTTCAAAGGAAAGTTAGGATAGAAAGGATGAGAATGATGAAGACTATGTATCCTTCTATCACTCTACAATCCTAAGGGCTGCAGGGAGAATAGACGAGTCACTTTCTAGTGTCAACTCTACATCAAAGGTAGATCTTTGTCCAAGGATAGAGGCATGATTTTGGGATGACAGCGTGGTGCACTGGTGTCTCATAGGTGCATTGGTGTCTATACAGCCAAAAAACTAGAGAAATGAAGTTGGAATCCAAGAAAGGACTAACAATCTAGGCTAGCAGTTTCGGGAAGTGAAAAACAAGATCAAGAAAAGAGAAAGGTAAATACAAATATAATAAAAGAAATATATTACCATGAGGGTGACAAAGATGGTTTCGTAGAACAATCCTGTCACCAAATTTTTTCAAGGTCTCTCCACTTGCACACAACAAAGAGGTAAAGTGTTAGGGTTCTTTAGGAGCCTTCCTTAGTTAGACCCCCATCTTGGTGTTTCCACCTCCATGGACAACCAAGTTTGCAATGATAGAAATAATGATAAAGGGAGGAAATACAAGCTACGTATGCAAGAAAAACTACAAAAAAGTATTTGCTTACTCACACAAATATGATAGAGGAGATGAGAGGATCTTACCACCTTTGTCCAAAGTGCTCAAGGCTTGTGGAGGAGTGAATAAGAGGAACTCAAGCCTCTGTTGTCATGGTGTTTTTCCTACACTTGCACTATTAGAGTGATGGAGTGGTAGATTGCTGCGATAGATTGAATGGTCAAGATTATGAAGGAGAAGATAAAAAATGTTCATATTCCAGTCAGATAGCCGAAAAGGGATGTTACTCTTTGACTTCCAATCGAAAATGTAACACCTCTATAGTCTCTAGCCGTAGGAATCTGCTAGGGATGTAAGCATGTTACATGGACGTTTGCATGCCGTGTGGGCATCCCCGACAAAAACACCCCCACTGAAACACAAACAGGGTGTGAAGTGGAATGTAAACAGTGGGCTTAAGTGGAATTAAACCTTCACTTTTAGTTTTGTAAACTATAAAGGGGTGAAAGGGGAGTTAGCATTAGAGGTACAAATCCACGCTCATACATTTTTCCCCACTTTAGCAAGCATGAGTACTGATGAGTGATTTGGTAAAGTAGTGTAGTAGGAAAGTAACAAAGTAAGAGATGTATACCTAAACTGACAAGGAAGCAGAGCATGGTCTGGCAAACCCAGAAGTGCAAGAGAGGACTTCGTAGTTCCGTGAAACCATAAAGCTAAAGTACAGAGATGCCTCCTAGGCTCATAGTCCTACAAGACAGGTATCCTCCAAGAAAAGAACCTTATAGACCCGTAGACCTGCAAGGAAGGTATCCCCCAAGAAATCTCACATGAGGGAGACCGAGTGAAGTGCCTTATAGACCCATAAACCTACAAGGAAGGTATCCCCCAAGAACTCTCACATGAGGGATACTGAGTGAAGTGCCTTACAGACCTGTAAAACTACAAGGAAGGTATGCCCCAAGAAATCTCACATAAGGGAAACCAAGCAAAGGGGACTCCCTAGAGTCAGAGATGGTGACATATTTACCCAGAGATAAAACACATCTAGAAGTGGCTATGCAAGCTGATGAAATGATAGTCATGCAAACCATCACTAGGTTGTAAGTATTTCAAAGGGGTCCCTCAGAAACCCTTCAAAAGGAAGGAGGGTCCTCTCAAGGGACACACTATTTGAAAAGTGAAGTCTAGTCAGGTTGCCCCCAAGCTAGACATAAGGATGGGAAGTAGGTCTAGTCGGGCTATTCCCAGACTAGACATGAATAAGTGAACCTAGTCTAGTTAGGCTTCCCTCGAGCTAGATGTGAGGATGAAAAACCAATCTAGTCAAGTTTCCCTTGGGCTATACACTATAGAACTTATTGAATTTTTTTGAAGGGGTCCCTTGGGAACTCGACGTGAAAAGGAAGGGTCCACTCAAGGGATGCATTGTTTAAAATTTATTGTCTTCTTTCTATAATCAATTCAACATCAAGGAATTTGAAAGGAAGTAGATGCGCTCATGCGAGGGGAGAATCAAGACCATTCTCACTTCAGAGAGGGGTTTCGAAGTCCTTTCTTTGTGAACCCATGATGAAGGAAACATGTTTCGTTAAGGTTTCAAGTTAATAATGCAATTATAACAAAGAAGTGTTTGAAGGGTCTTTGAGAAAAGATTCAATTGGAAAAAAATTCATTTTCTAAAGACCAAGTGATATAGAAGAGGCATTGCCACACATGAAAGGGACAACTTAAGAAAAAAAGTGAGAAAGATATAGGGAAAGTAAAAGAGAACAAATCACACACAAAGGGCATAGGGGGATCTGGTTTTGCAGGGTCAGATCTACCTTTATTTATATTAGGTAACCATAGAAAGAGGTGAATGATCATCAATCCCCAACTAGATGAAGAAGAATGCACTAAAGAAAAAGTAAAAAATTAAAAATTGGGTCAACATGGAAGGAGGCCTAAATTCTCCTGACACTTTGCATTATCCCCAATTTACTGAAAGACAATCACGAACATGGAGGAATAGAGATACATATAGAAGAAGTTTTACAACAAAAAAACCATGCCTATATCCAAGCACCAATAGGGTGATGAGGGTCATCTAGGCACATATAGCACGATCACAGGGGGACACATCACAACACACACACACACACACCTAATATAAAGATCAAGAAGAGGGTCTCCCCCTAACACTAGTCAACCAAGAGGTTGTTAGCTTCCCACTCTTGATCATCAAAGGGAGAAGGACGACGGGCCTCTAATGGTGTAATTTTAAGGGGAGGAGCTCCCAATTCTCCTACAAGGGCCAAGGTAGAGGGACCTATAAGGTATTTTTCACTGAGCTCTTGTGGGTCCAAGGTCAACAACTTTGTGAAGATTGTTGAAAAGGTTAGAACTTAGTCCACTGAGTTAAACATACACTTAATGGGAGTGTTATGTTTTACCTTGATGGACGAAGGATTTTGCACTTGAGGTTCACCGCTAGGCTCATCGAGAGACTTAGAAGTGGAGATGAACTCATGGGAGGCTGGGACTGGTTCCATTAATAGGACAAAACAAGTCAACTTGTGGCCACCTTTTAGAGAAGGTGGGCTTGTCTTACATCGTCCATTGTTGGAGGGGCCACGCTCTACCTTCTTCTTCATCGAAGGAGGTGAGATCCCCACAGATGAAACAAGGAGGGTCGAGGGAGAAGAGGAAATGACTGCAACAAACATAACCAAAGTGTTCATCATGTCTACGGGCTTTGGGAAAGGCAAGAAATCTGGGATGAAAGTCAACAAAAGCAGCTCCACCGAAGGAGTGATGAACATTTGAACCCTTCTAGGCACATGTGCACTCACAACGGGAACCGAAAGAGATTCAAAGATGGAAGGAGGAAAAGAGGAGGATGTAGCAGGAGGTGTAGCCTTCTCCTCCTCCTTCTTTTGTAAGGAGGCTTATTTAGCTAAGAGATCCTTTCACCGAAGCTTGCGCTCATGCGCAAGGAAGTTTCTATGACTCTTTGAACCAAAAGCCAAGATTTGCAAAGAGACAAAAGGATTTTGTTCAACCATGAGAGTGTCCTCCACAACTGTTTCCAATAGAAGGGTAGATTCTTCAATGGGGGAAGGAGGGGCAGGTTCAGCAATGGTAGGAGGAGTTGACTCTACCACTTTAGGGGTGGATTCTTTCCCATTTAGGGGAACAGGAAGAGGTTGAGGGGAAAAATATCTCCGTGAGCCTTTCCTTCTACCATAAAAATTATACCAAGGTCCTAGGGACCTATTAGGGAGATACGATATCCTAACCCTGGGCTTTCACCAAGGAGGCATCATCGGATTTAGCGGGTGGAACCCAAACTTATTCATTCAGAACTCTTCCCAAGAGAGAGAAGTGGACGAGTCAACTCAAGAGGGAGTGAGCTTCTCCTTTCCTTTTTGGGAAGAGGAGGTAGCTAGCTGCTCTGCTATAGGAAGGGTCAAATTTGGTTGTCCTTTACCCCTATTTTTTTACTTCATATAATTCTTATAAAGTATGTCTATTCTCTCCAGGAGCGGATTGAATGGAGTGGAAAAAAAGTGATCCAACAAGTATCCTCCACAGGATACCACATGTTGATATCCAGTGTCATGCACTATGTGCATGAAACCTTCATAGGAAAACTTAATGCACTTATGAATTATGGAGGTGACCCCATTTATGGAAGCTAGCCAAGGTATGCCCAACTTCACTCTAAATTGGTCCGACTCAAGGATAACGTGAAA
This sequence comes from Sequoiadendron giganteum, assembly GCA_007115665.2. Classification (NCBI taxonomy): domain Eukaryota; kingdom Viridiplantae; phylum Streptophyta; class Pinopsida; order Cupressales; family Cupressaceae; genus Sequoiadendron; species Sequoiadendron giganteum. The sequence continues at coordinate 791,707,407 of CM021101.1, read as the reverse complement.
AAATATGTTTACACTCTTAGGTCCAACTAGGATGGACAACGTTATCGATCCATAGGGTTTAAGAGAAAGTATGTCATGTGAATGAGTTATGGACTTTGTTTTTTTTTACTCCTCTCTTTATAGGGAGTTCAAGATTAATGTCTCCTCTGAGATGACATTCACTGTACTCGCGAGGTCGACCAAGACTCTTGTCACAATGTTTCCATTGAGGTGTGCGGGAATGTAAAGCAGAGAAGGTTTACCCTTTTTTGGCATGTCTTGTGAAGTAAATTTTATATCCAGTGAACCGCTCGCTAGGTGGGCAGAGGGAGTAGTAGTGACCATGTTAACATACACCTTAGGCTGAGAGGTAAAATTAGCAGGATTGGTAATCATGTTAGAAAAATGTGACAAAAATGGGTCTATATATATCTGAAATTCACTATTAGCTTTCACCACTGATTTTTTTTTTTTTTTTCTCTCCTCCATCAAGATGGATACTACCATCCTCAATGCGATCATGTATCTCATGATGTAGGTGCATACAACATTCGATATCATGCCTATTAACTTGATGGTACTAACAATAAGTTTTTTCTTCATACTAGCTAGGGTATGGTTCTCTAGCTAGTTTAGGATGCAGTAGGGTAAGAATATTATCATTCACCAACAACTGCAAGATGGAAGAGTAAGAATCTGATAGCTTCATAAAATTTTGGTCACATCTAAGGCAATTGTTATCCACAGTGGCTACTACATTCACAACAACTTCACCTCTTCCCAAGATCGATATGATAGATCTTCCTTCAGAATGGAAGCATGAGGGAGGACCCCCGAATTGAACAACCATTTTTTGGTGCTCTCGTAAAGTTGCACATAAGTGTGCAAAATAAGGATACTTCATGAGGGAGAACTTCCTTTTACCAAGGCCTTTCTAAGTTCCCTATGAAGACCTTGTGTACATTAGAATGAGGCAACATATACGAGATCTATTAGAAGAGCACTTGGTACCATGCTATAAAGTATATAATCTTTTCATTGTCCCCTTGTTTGCATCTAACAAGGTTTGAGAAAGTCATGTTTGGTCCGATTTGGGCTTGGAACTATCGTAGGAACTGATTCACAAGTTGATCGAACATGAAGATCAAATTATTAGGCAAAGAATAGTACCAGTCCAATGCTATATCTTTGAGGGATTGGGGAAATAGTTTAACCATCAATGCATCGTGATGGAAAAATATATACACAAGGTGTTAAAGGCAGACATGTGTGTTTACAAGTCCCCTTTACCACTGTATTTTTTGAACTTTACAATCTCCATTCCTTGTGGGGAAGGAGTATTTAGAATTGAAACTAAAAACAGGCTATGTCAGAAGAAAAGTTGGTAGATAGGCTGGGCTGAAGCCTGGGAAAGGTTTTCTAGCTAGTTCTGCATCTTCCCCATATTTTGAAGAAGGGTATTCAAAATAGGGTCATTAGAAGACATAGGACCACCAAAACCACTGCTAGAGCCACCGTCATGACCACCACTAGAGCCGCCACCAATACCATCGCCACTAGTGTGACTTTTGTCGGTGCTACCACTGTGACCACTGCTAGAGCTTCCACCGATACCACCACCACTAGTATGGCTTCCACTGGATCTACTACCATCACTTCCACCAGTGCCACCCCCGCCAATGCCACCCCTACTTCCGAAGTTTCTGCCACCAAAGCCTTTTCCTATCATTCTACCAAATCCTCCACCATTGCAGGCGATAAAAGGGGTGAAGTGGAAACCCAAAGGGTTCTTGTTTACTTTGACGGTCTCAAAAATTTTAGAAGTAGTGGGTATATTGAATGAAGTGACCGTGTCAGTCATATACATGGATATAGGAAGCATTGAAATCTCCAACTACCTCTCACATTCCTCAAAGAGGCCACCTCATATCATGCAACCATGGCTCAAGGGGGAAAATTCTTCAGCTAGACTAGTGAGACTAGCTAAGAGTTCTACACCTATCCGATCTTGTTCCACCATGTATCTTATTTCACCAATCACCTTAGTAGCCCTAGCCATCTTTAGGTTGCCTTCTAGGTGATTTTCCAATGCACATAGCCCTTTATCAAGGCTAACCACATATTCAGAAGGGATATAGATGGCCTCATGTTCATCTACAGATGAAGAGGTCAACAAAATAGGAGGAATAGGGATGCAAGCGGTCTCATCAAGAAATCTAGATTCACCTAGCGATACATGCTCCTGTGTGCACAAACTGACTACAGAACTAGAGAAAATGATGGTAGTGAAGCTAGAGGAGACTTTTGTCTTATCCATCAAAAGGTGTCGTAGACTTCTTCTAACAATATTCCTAGAGATTATAGACTGGGTCGTGAAGCTCATAAAATTTCACAACACACCAGGGTTAAACGAGCAAGAGGTATACAATAAAACATTTAGGATGCCAACAAATGGATAGATTTTGGTTCACATCAGATTCACCAAAAATGTAAGAGAGGGGGACCAACCACTGCAAGGCCCCAGGTCACAAAAGGCCAAGAGCAAAAAGGATTCCCTAACTTACCTCAGTTAAAAGGAAGGTTAGGATAGAAAGGATGAGAATGATGAAGACTATGTATCCTTCGACCACTTTGCAATCTCGAGGGATGAAGGAAGACTAGATGAGTCTCTTTCTAGATTTAACTTTGCATCATAGGTAGCCCTTTGTTCGAGGAAAGAAGCATGGTTCTGGGATGACAGCATGGTGCATTGGCATCTCATAGGTGTGCTATAATTCGTATGACTAGAAAACTTGAGAAATAAAGTTGGAATCCGAGAAAGGACTGACAGTCTAGTCTACCAGTTTTAGGAAGTGAAAAAAAAGATCAAGAAAAGAGAAAGGTAAATACAGATGTGAGAAAATAAGTATATTACTGCAAGGATGATGAAGATTATTTCATAGAAAAATTCTCTCACCAGCTTGTTTCGAGGTCTCTCTACCTGCACACAACAAAGAGTGAAAGTGTTAGGGCTATTTAGGCTCCTACCTTAGTTAGCCCCTGTCTTGGTGTTTCCACCTCCACGGACAACCAAGTTTGCAATGAGAGAAATAATGATAAAGGGAGGAAATACAAGCTACGTATGCAAGAAATACTACACAATAGTATGTGCTTACTCAACCAAATATGATAGAGGAGATAAGAGGAGCTTACCACCTTTGTCCAAATCACTCAAGGTTTGTGGAGGAGTGAATGAGAGGAACTCAAGAATCTGCTATCGTGGTGTTTTTTCTGCACTCGCACTATGAGAGTGATGGACTGAAGAATGTTGGTACAAAGCTTGAAAGTGGGTGAATAGAAATGGAGAGAGTGCTCAAGTTGATCTTGCAAAACTTTAAAATGGATGGAATGGTCAAGAGTATGAAGGAGAAGATGAAAAATGGCCATATTTGGGTCGTCCAGCCAAAGAGGGATATTACTCTTTGACTTCCAATTAAAAATATAATGCCTTTGTAGTCTCCAGCCGCAAGAATCTACCAAGGATGTATGCCCACCATGTGGGCATCCCCGACAAAAACACCCCCACCAACACACAAACAGGGCACCAAGTGGAATGCAAACAACGGGCTTAAGTGGAATTAAACCTCTGATTTCGGTTTTCTAAAGTGTAAAGGGGTGAAAAAGGAATTTGTGTTAGGGGTGCAAATCCATGCTCATACATGAGTAAATTAGGGTTTCTCAGTATTAATGGAAGAGAATTTTGTCATCTTTTTGCAATTAATGTGAGTTAGGGAAAATGATGGAGTATAAAGGAGATTTCACAAATTATTTTGATCATCAAATATATTCGAAGGATTTTTAGAGCGACTTGGAACTCTCTTGAAGAACTTCTAAAGAAATTTTAAGATCTTCGAAGAAATCATTTCGGATAACTGAAATAGGTGACAAAAGTTTCCTTGTCTCACAGGTGCAAAAGAATTTTCTTGTTAAATTTTGAGAACTAATGGAAATATCTAAAAGAGGATTGAGTGGGAATATCCCTCTAAAGTTGAAAGGAGTCAATATGGATGAATTTTATCATCAAAAAATAAATAATTTTCAATTAGGATTGGAAGTGAACAATTTATGGAACATACAAACCCTAGGTTTGGATGTATGGGGAGAATTCCCTTGGTTTGCTGAAAAATAATTTATCTTATTCCTTATGAGAAAATTCAAGGATGGGAACATTGTACTGGACAAACCTTATCTCATTTTGAAGGAAACAATCAAAGCAGTTACCAGATGTGTAGCATAAGAGAGCTTCCTAGATAGAAGACTATAAAATAAAATGAAGTGGAGGAAATGACGAGAGTTGAGAAATATTATCCAAGCACTATTGATCGATAGTATTTGTGATTCCTCGGTTAGGTATGTTGCATACAACATTTATTTTAAAATTTATTTCAGAAATCGAGAAAGCTCTACTTCGGCCATTGTAGTTTACTAGGCACATAAAATGCTAAAAGAGAACATACAATTTGATCTGTGTAAGGTAATTCTTAAAAATGTCATTGAGAACATAAAAATTGTTGGATGTTGTGGTTGTTTTTTTGATATGTGGTTGTCATTGATGTCAACACTATTATCATTAATGTCTTTAAGATTGTATATGTCGAGGATATTGAAATAATTGTAATAAAGTATGTTGGAGGTTGTCAGTGAAGTAGTGAAGATCAATATGATGGAAATTTTAGTATGTTGGTGATGAGAAGTTGTGGATTAAAGGGTTCTTTTTTAGGTGTATCTAGTTTATCCACCAAAAATTTCAGAGAAGTGCATGAAGATTTGAGCAAGTTATGAGTTTTTGTGTTCTGTCAGTTATTCTATTACTGTAGCTGGTGTTCCTGGAAGAAGATAATGTGATTATGGTAATATGAGTTTTTGCAAATTCCTATGTATTATTCATGGATGTTTATAGATTGTGGTCTATCTATTTTGCATGTCTGCATTGATTGTTGTGCTCACGATCATTGATTTTCTCTTGCGTGTTCATGGCTGACAAGGTGATTGTAGCATGTTGTGGATCTTCAAGGAATAATTTTTGAAGGTGTTTTGTGTTCGATGATATTATTTTAGGTATTCACTATGTTTTGGTTGACCTTGGTAGATTCGCATTAATAATCTTTATTGTTTTGGGTCGATAGTTTGTATTCATCTTATTATTTTTTTGAAGTCGACATGTAGTGATGTAATTCCCTGTTGCAAATATTATAAGTGATTATTTCTTCATTTGAATGCGATTGAGTGAGAGAGCGAGCAAGTTTGTGTGCATGAATAATATTATAAATCTTTTGAAGGTAGAGAAGAGTGTGAAGAAGAGTGAAGAAGAGTGAAGAAGTGTTCATGTGCTTCACCAGAACTGTAATCAAGCATTAGAAAATGGTATTTTCTCAATTGAAGATCTTTCAGATGGATTTAATCTAAGTATTACTGTAAGACAACGAGTCTTCCCTTGGGTAGTAATCCTTCTGTAATTGACCAGTGAGCTATAGGTAGTGTGCCTAAATTCATGTGCATTCCCCATTTTTCCATAATTTTAATAGAGTATAAACTTGCAAAGTAACCTCCACCGTTGTTTTCCCCCTAATAGGGTTTCCACAAAAAAATCTTGGTGTTATGTGTGTTTCTGATGTGTTTTTAATTTATGCTCTCATGGTTATCAATCAGATCTGAGAATAGGGGTTAATAAATTGAATAAGTTTTAAATTTTGTGACAATGGATTCACCCCTCCCTCTCAATTGTCTACCCTTGTGTTTCCAACAATTGGTATCAGAGCAGGTTCCTTGGAATAAGTTTAACAGCCTTAGGTGATCTCAGATGTCGACATATAAGAAGGATAGTCTGTGATTTGATGGAACAAACTATTCTTTGTGGAAGACTCAAGTGGAGTGTCATCTGAGATGCATTGGTGAATCCTATTGGAGTATTACAAGTAATAGGTGTGTTATCCCTCAAAATGGTCTATTACTGAGATTAGGGATGCTGAATACAATATCAAGGCTAAGAAAGCATTGTTGAGTGCTTTGATTGATTCTAAGATGATGAATGTTATGGATTTGAAGACAGGTAATGAGATCTGGAAAAATTTGGAAACTTTTAATGAAAGTGATGCTAATGTGAAGATTTCTAAGCTACAAAGTCTGAAAGGGAAATATGAATTGTTGAGAATGGGTGATGATGAGAATATTACTACTTTTATGCAAAGAGTGAATGAACTTATGTGTGGTATTAGATGTGCTGGTGGATAGTTGGATAAATCAGAGATTATTGCTAAAGTGCTTAGATCCTTGCCTGATGCATACAAAATCAAAGCTACAACTATTGATGAGCTTCATACTTTGACAAATGTAACCAGAGATATGGTCATTGGTAAACTTACTGCTTTTGAGTTGAGTGAATTTGGTGGTGCCCTTCCTAAGATAGAATCTGCATTCAAAGCTACTATCGTCGGAAGAGATAAACAAAGATATGATCTAAGTGAAATTTATTCTAGCAAAGTATTCAAGTATGAGGAAGAAATGAGACAGATTGAAGAAGAATAAAGAGAACTGAAAAATGCTTGAAGCACCCATTTTCAAAAGAGAAGGCAGAGGACAAGGTAAGTATAAAGTAGAGTTACCTATTAAATGTTTTTCTTGTAATAAGATAGGTCATTTTGCATCAAGGTGTCCAAAAAGAGTTCCTAATTCAAGACCAAACAAGCCTAAATTTCAAAGGAAGTTTTATTATGTTGCTAATGAAGGTGTGATAGATGATGAATCTGATAAAGGGAATGTAAGTGAGGATGAGTTTGTGTTTATTGCTATCAAGGAAATTAATCATGTGTCTACTGAATCTACTAGTTGTACAAATGTGGAAAAATCCCTAGCTGCTTGAGTTGAAGAGAAGGATGAATGGGTAATTGATAGTGGATTCTCTCATCACATGACAGGTGATAAAAGAAAATTTGTGAGCCTGGAAAGGTATGATGGTGGTGTTGTAAGATTTGGTGATGACAATGGTGGTATAATCTATGGTAGAGTATGTATTTCTTTTGATGGTAAGCATAATACATATGATGTTCTTTATATGGAAGGTTTGAAGAATAATATTCTAAGTGTCAGAAAAATGGTTGATAACGGATACAATCTTAAATTAAAGGATGAAAAGTTTAGAATATTGGGAAGTTATTGAAATGTGATTGCTTCAAGTACAAAAAAAAAAGGTAACATCTTTCACCTGAATGCTGCTAATAAAAGTTGTCTCATTGCTCAAGTTGATGGAAGTTGGTTGTGGCATAGAGAATGTGTCATGTAAAATTTGACAATATTATCAAGATAAGTTCTACTCAGGCAGTGAAAGATCTTCCTAAGTTGGTAAAACATTCTAATTCCATATGAATTGAATTCCATTTAGGAAAGAAAACTATAATTTCATTACAAAGCAAACAACATTGTTCAAATGAATTTTTGGAGCTTGTGCATACTGGCTTGTGTGGTCCTGCTAGATTAAGAAGTTTACAAGGTTACAAGTATTTCATGTTTCTTATTGATAATTATTCTTGGATGATGTGGGTTACTTTCTTAAGAGAGAAATATGAAGCTCTAGAGAAGTCCAAGATCTTAAAAGATATGGTTGAGATAGAGACATGTCTTGTTGGTGTTTTTTCTTGCTAGGCCCCACACTTCTCTAAAGGGATGTCATGGCTTATATTCACAAACATTCAGGGCTAGGAAGCCAACACAATGAGAAAAAATCCTAAGGCCCTTACTCCTACTTTTTAGGCTCTGTGAAACCAAGGAGGGTATATCTTATTTCTATTCATATGATTTCCATTGTCTCAAGAACACTTCTATACATAGATTAGTCCCTATTGAATACAATTAGATATAATTTATCAAAGGCTCAACCAAACTTAAACAAATGAACTCTAAGTTGCTAGGAACATTTGGTACTTTGAGATTTGCATCTCATCATGAACAAAATATGAATTGAGTAATGTTCTTACCTTGAATCCATAGATGGGTATTCTCTCACTTTAATAAACTATGAGAATTATAAGGGAATAAGCCAGTGCCTAATCAAATTGGGCAAGAGTCAAGCATGAAACATTCATTCATATAAAATACTTTATCCATTGGGTGAACTATTTCTATAATGCATTACATCATAGAACTTCACTGTATTTAAAGCAGCACTACTCATCAAATCCTTAAACCATTATCAGAAACTTAAATTTCTTCCTTAAGCATTTAATTAACTCATTGAGCTAAAACAAGTAGCAGAATCATACATTTCAAACAAACCTTTGAAAGATAAATGAAATTAAACTTGTTAATTTCACTCATAGTCTATCATAACAATGCATAGGAGAGCACATACTTTAAAAAAATTAGATTTATTTCAATATCAATAATTACACAAGACAATTTAAGACTATTTCATGCATAAAACCTACCCAAGACAATTAATGGTAGATTCATCAGGAATTATGCATTCTATATGTTTAATCTACCCTACCTAGACCTTATTGGACTCAAAAATATGACCCTTGCAATGAGCCTTGAGATATCTTTTATAGCACATGAGAGCGACAAGCTTTGGGCTCATTGCTGTTACATTTCAGCAAAAAATCATTTCAAAATAGAATTTCATCTGCATTTCAAAATTCCCTGATGGTTGGATGTAATCATTCATCGAATAGGGGAATCAAAATTTGCAACAACCCACTTTACCAATCAGTGTCACCATATCTGTAGCCAAATTCCACTAGGGCCTTGTCATTTATATCCACATCAAATTCAGAAAGAACCACATGAGCATCACAACAAAATTGGAAAACACATAAAACCATAACATCACCCGAAACCTGAAACAACACCACGGCCATGGTATAGATGACCACTTCATGTTTTCACCTTAGTGGGAGGTGAAATAACCACCTTATCTTCATCAATACACTTCCCAACACTAGCAACACAACCATCACATGGTGCCACCGTGGTAATTAGAGAAACCGCGAGGACCTCCTTGTTCACACAAGCCATCTCAGTAAAAGTTGTGAGGAAATAGTTGTAATATGAGTCAGTCTCTAAATCACCACCACCAAAAATTTTTGAGACATCAATGGGAAAATTATGTCGACCCAGAGAGCCTCGACCATACCTCAGCTTGGCCTTTGAACTCCTCCCACACTCGACAGACTTACTTTATTTTCCTGACACCACCACCTCTGCTCTTGCAACTTGGATTTTGAGCTGAGAGCTACATCTAAGAATCCCTGGGATGACCTTCATATTTTCCATCTTTAGGCTAAGAGAGCGTTGAATACTATCTTGTTCTTCTGATGGTAAATTTCCATAAGATTTTTGAATGTTACCCCTAGCTAACCTACACATAGGTGAAGGAGTAGCAGTCAACTTGGTCATTTTTTGCAAACAAACTCACAACCTTTGTAGGAGTGATTATCTATTAGAAAATCATGGAGGAAACCATAATCTTAATTGCTATGGTGCAAATAAAAATTCATCACCCATATTTATTTATCGAATTGATGAAACAATCATGAATGCTCAAATTGAAAGCACAAGCAAACGAGTGATCATTTGATGGCGTCTGCATCACCACTGTTAAATCCTAGGTACATGGAAATTGGTGTACTATTCATCATGATTTCCAAGAAGTGGCCCTTCACACAAATGGAGATCAGACTCATATCCTTTGAAGAGCTTGCACCATTAATGCCTGTCACTTGTAGAGCTCAAACAACCATCACATGGCTAGTTCTAAATTTTGAATATAGGTTGTTGATGCACCGATGCGTTGGCCTATTGAACAACTCATATTGAATCAAAAACATATGAATATTCCATGTTGTCATATGGTAGGCCCTCCGGACAATAATGCTTCCCCCTATCAGAAAATACATGTGTAGACATCCAAATTTGACCACTTCCATATGGTCATAATCCTATCATTTATTCATCTAATCCATCTATATTAATTAAATGACAAATCTAATTAATATTACCCCCTTTATTTAAGGTTCCCAAAAGTATTTAATTAAATACTTTATCCTTTACCATTTCCTCTCTAAATTAAATAAATAAATCAATTTATTTAATTTATTCAATTATCCTCTTCAATTTTAAATTAATTCTTTCTCTCTCCTTGTCCCATCCTCCATAACCTTTTCACTAATCTGGATTAATCTAATTAATCCTTCATTAAGATGTGCATATCCCTAATCAGGATTAATGTCACATCCTCCATATCTAGCCACCTACCTCTAATCATCATTAATTAGCCTAATCGCCTGTTTGCACAATCCTAAACCTAATCCCTTACCTTTTCTAGCATGTCCTTAGGTCAAGCTTTCTTGGTACTTACCTTTTTTGGGTTGACCTCTTCCCCATGTGAATTAAAAATTCACACTTATTCCACCAATAAATTTGTCTTCCCCATGACCTCGCAAAGGTCACATCGTACCCATGGGACAAGGACCCCTTTTAGGGGAATCTTGTCTTGCCCATTGCTTTCTTCCAAAACGTGAATTAAAAATTCACTTTTATTTCTCCAAGGCCATCTCCAATCCCTATGGTGATAAGAGTGGACTTTCTAAAAGTACTCGAGGCCAAAGAATTCCTCTCTAGTTAATTCCTCTCCCATCCCAAGGTACTTGCAAGTACCCTGGGACCACATGGCCTTCTCCATGTCACTTGCACCCTTGCCATCTCACCTTGTCATTTGGACACTTCATCTGCCACATCACAAGATGTGAGGGCTTGTGAGTCCTCAACTAACCATAGCCCTCCATCTTGGCCATGGTGGCTCAATCTTGACCATGGAATCCTCTAGATAATTCAACTTCTTCTATAAATACCCCCTTCTCACTCATTAAAGGGGACTGGAGATCTAGATTTTCGAGCTTGTTATTTTCATGCATTCATGTTCTCAAGCCAAGCATCTTAGTCATTTATTGCAGCATCTTATCACTTCCATTTTCATTCTAGCATCTATTATGGAATTCACCCACCTCCATTAATCCTTCAACCACCATCTTTGCAAGCTTATCATCACACATCAACAATATCATTAAGGGCCATCCAAGGATCAACATAGATAGAAGGTATAGTTATTTGTGTTTTTATCTTTCTTTTGTTTGTGTTTAATGTATCCCAATCTTGAGGTGTTAGGTGTCATTTTCTTCTCTTGCATTCTATTTTGTTTTACGTTTTTGGACTAGCATATTTTTCCTGATCACATTTCTAGCATGCCCAGTGGGACCCATGTACCAGGTCCATTACTTTAATGTTTTCTATTGTTTGAAGTTTTGCAGATTTTAAAATGCAAAGCTGACCTTGCCCAAACAACTAGATTGTTTTGCCTTTGCTTTTGCTATTTGTTTGCCTATGTTTGTCAATAGGTTCATAAAGGGGCAACCTTGCCCAAACAACTAGACTGTTTTGCCTCTATTTTTGGTTGTTTTCTGACCTTTTTCTATCTGCAGGTTCACAGAGGGGCAACCTTGCCCAAACAACCAGGCTATTTTTCTACTATTTTGCTACTATTTTTTCTGTTTTCTAACGTTTGTTTGTCTATAGGTTTGTAGAGTGGCGACCTTGCCCAAGTAGCCAAACTATTTGGCCTCTGTTTTTTTGTTTTATGACCTCTGTCTATCTACAGGTTCACAAAGGGGTGACCTTGCCCAAATAGCTAGATTATTTTATTGTTGTTTTCTATTATTTTCGCATTTTGACACTTTGCAGGTTCACCAGAAGGGGTGAACTTGCCTAGAAGGGGTGACCTTGCCCAAAAAACTAGACTATTTTATTGTTGTTTTTTCCTTCTGAAACTTTGTAGGTTCACAAAGGGGCGACCTTGCCTAGGAGGGACGACCCTGCCCAAAAACACAAATTTTTGCTTTGTTTTATTATTGTTTTCTACTATTTTTGGCTTTCTAACATCTTGTAGAATCATAGAATAGGTGGCTGTGTCCAAAACATAGAGGCAACCACACCCGAAAATAGAGTTCACTTATCAAATATAGAAAACAAAACTACCAGGAAGTGTTTTGTAGGGGGTGAAATGTTATTTAGTTGGTTTTCTATTTTCATTTCTTTAAACTAAGAACTTAGGACGAATTAAAGGGTCAAAGAATCTACTTGTTATGTTTTAAAGTGGACAATTGACGTATCCAATCCCCTTGCACCATTTGGCAATCCTGGGTGAAGAGAAATCGTAGTCCACTTAGTCCTTTTACCCTTTTTTATTTTATTAGTGATACCTGCTTGGGGATTTCATCACCCCAAGGGACGATCCCAACCATGTGTTACCGATGGGGTATATAAAGGGGGGAGATAAAATCTATACCTCAATGTAGTCACATCGTGTCTGGTAGAGCATCAAAGATAGGATGATACCTAGATAAGACATGAAGAGTTGGTCTAAGCTCCCAGTCTCTCACTAGCTGCTCCCGACTCACGCCTGTAGACGGAATGGTGTTCACGGTTGTACCCCATGTACTATGCATATATCAGGGATGCCCTTAGCAACCTTGTTCACCCTAGATAGAGGATTGAGTTGACCATACCTTTTACACTAGAACTAGGCTTGTGTTGTTTGAAGTGATTTCTTATGAAAAACCAGTACTTGTCAGTAAATTTTGGCCTTTTACTTGTTGTTTTCATCCTTTTCTGACTAAGTTAGGTTCAGACTAGTACATAGATGCAACCTTTCCCAAATGGGGTGACCTTGCCCAAATAGGGAAAACTTGCCCTAAGATTGGGTGATCTTTCCCAAAAGTGGTGACCTTTCCCTAAAGGGGCAACCTTGCCCTTCCGAACAACCTTTTTCAACTTCCGTTCGCTAGCCGTTCACGTATTCCAAGAACCCATTTTCCTGTTCTAAGTGTTGTTCCCTCATTTGAGGTACCTATTTACCTATTTTGACCACCTATCCATCCATTCCAAATATTTGTTTGCTCATTTTGAGCATCGTTTCCCCTTGTCGACTAGTTGTTCACCCATTCTAGGAAGTTGTTCACCTGTTTCGACAACCCGTTATCTCATTTCAAGTGTTGTTCCCTTGTTGAGAGTACCTTTTTACCCCTCTTGACCATTTTTCCCTTCGTTCTAAGTATTTTTTCATCCATTCAGTGTGATCATTCGCTTGTTCCAACAGTTTGTTTATTTATTATTTTAACATCGTTCGGCTGTCCGGAGGTTGTTTGGCTATCCCTGCCTTGCATAAGCATCCTTTCCCCCTTGAATAGGCATCCCTACCCTCTGGATAGGTGACCCTACCCTGGACACATGTCCCTGCCCCTTTAGACAAGCGTCTCTACCCTCAGACAGGTGACTGAAAGCCTCCTTGTTCTCTGAGTTGTTCACGACAAATAAAAGATCTCGTCATCATCCTTCTCATCTAAAAATCTCATCATTTCATCAGTCGAATCATCTGGAAGTATCCTAAAAACCCCTAAGATTGTGTGTCCATCATCGTTTCATCAATTTGAATAATCTAAACTTCATTTTGAGGATTTTGATATTTATGTAGAAACTTTCGAAGACCATAACTTTTGACTCAGGTGTTTGATTGGGCTGAAATTTTATGGGTGGTGACATATTTTCGGGGCCTCAAACTTTCATCTTGACCCTCAAAATCACAATTTAGTGTTTTTTTCTAGTTTTTGAAAAATCATTTTTGTTAATAACTTGGAATGCATGTCTCAGATTTGGGATGTTAGTTGGAAATTCATCCTACCTTATTTTTGGGTAATTTTTGGGAAAAAAATAGACTCTCAAAGGTATGCCTCTGAAGTTATCTAAAATGGCAAAATTTGACAATTTTTGAAAACTGCCAAATTTGGAAAAAAATTAATTGTCAACACCTTACGTCCTCTAGTTAAAAACCCTGAACTTAGTTTAGAAGAAATCCTATAATATCCTCTGATCCAATCCCAATCTGAGCTCCAATCCAATTCTAATCTGAGCTTTAATCCCATCATCCTAATTTGAGCTTTAATCTGATCTGAATCTGATCCCAATCTAAGCTTAACCTGAATCCCGATTTGAGCTTTTGGTCCATCCATATCAAAGATCTTCTAATATCAAACCAAATATTAAGATCTCTTCCCCCATCTTCTTCCAATCCATCCTCCATCCTTTCTCTAGTATGTCGTCTTCCATCATCTATTATTTCCTTTTAATATGTATCCATCATGAATCCTTATGCCCCTCTCTCACGACCAATAATAGTAGTCAAGGGGAATCCTAACTATGTTGATGATGATAATGAAAGTATTTTTTATCAAGAAGAGTGTAATATAGATCCCCTTGATGCTATCTATAGACACTAAAAATTGGTCTAGGCCTACAAGTACCACTTTTGACATAATTTTCTAATGTCCATGGTCATGATTAAATAATTTTAATTATTTAATTATTTCCTATACACATCTTTCTTCTATTAATTAAATGACCTTAATTATTTAATTACTTCATTATGACAATTATTCAATCTTGATTAATTAAATAAATCTTATTTAATTAATTACATCACTAATTAATTAATTCTCTTTCTAAATTAAATAATTTATTATTTAATTTACCTTTTATCATATTTTGACTATAATTAAATTATATTCTTTTCGAATTATTTAACTATTCAATTAACCTTTTCAAATGTCAATTAAATAAATCATTATTTATTTAATTAAATATTTTCAATTTCGAATGTTGAATTAAATAAACATTTAATTCATAAAAAGAGTTATTTATGTCACATTCTTCTATCACCCACTTAACTAATTATTCATTCACCATCTGACTCGAGATCTATGTAAATCCATCAGTTATCTTCTAATTTGATGTCTGATTATCTCTACGAAGAGACTCTTTGTCTTGATCAATTAGTCTAATTCTCTTGCATGAATATATTTATTAATTGAATATATTTATTTAATTAATTAATTCATGTGTGCATTCAAACAAATCATTCTCAAATTCTAACTTTATCCTTTTCATTTAAAGAATAATTCTTCTATTTTCGAAGACTTTCAACTAAAGATCAAATCATTTATTTAATCTTGATCTCTTATTCAGTCTATTTTTGAATAGTCTTAACACTAGATTAAATTATTATTTAATTTAATCTTGATCTTCAAGAATTTTCCAACTCACATTCTAACTAATAGAAATTTCAATCGCATGGCATCCAATAATCTCTATCATTTGAAAACTAACTTTCTATAAATTGGCTGACCTTTTGTCATTATTCCTCCACCCGAAATCTATATACTTTTGGAAGCATAAGTTGTTAATCTTTGATATTTTTATTTAATATGGACATCAACACTGTACTTGCATACATACTCAAAATTTGAGGGCAAGAATACCATCACGACAAAATGGAGAAGGACAATCAAGATAATTCAAAGAGGTGGACTGATATTCGGTGAGATTGTTTCATATTGCTTTATTTACTATTTAGTTTATTTACTTCATTCTTAGTTGTTTGATTTAGGTTAATGCATGTTTAGATTATATTTAACCCATCTTTGCTTCCAGAGCCCTTTTGTCTATATCACATTTGGTGAACCTGACATGAAGAAACTTCAATCTTCGTGGATCCATTCTACTTTTTCAATTTTTATTTTGAAGGTATTGTATGGAAAAAAGCATTTGACTGACGAAATGACGCATCTGATTTCACAAACCGCAACTCAAATTATGCGATGCATTTGATCGCACAAGACGCATATGAGGCATTCTACAATGTATTTTACTGATAAATGATGACGCATCTGCAGACTAAAATGACACATCTGACTAGTAATAATTTCAATTTTAGATTTTCCGTATTTTTCCTTTTTTGCTTTGTTTTTCGTTAATATTTTGTTTGCAGGGTGTGATTTAGGAGGATAACGTAGTTTTTGCAGAACGAAACATAGAATATATTGAAAACCAAACCCCTTTTCTTGCAAGACGAATGATGAAGACCAACAAAACTACTAACAAATTGCATGCAGGACCTATTGTCGAAGACTTTAAAATTTTAAAATGAACTTTTGTGTTTGGTAGTTAGATAATTGTCATTTGGCTTAAAATTAACTAGTGTTTTCTTTGTCTGGTATGAAAGAACACTTTTTAATTGCCCTTATGATTCGGTATATCAAACTATCCTCTCCCCTTGCACGTTCATGTGATCTTGGGTGTAAGGGAACTGGTTACTAACTCTAGAACTTGGGCTTGTATTGGTGGGAAAAATTACTCACCCAAAGACAACCCATACTGGTAGCACGCTAGATGCCAAGAGACTTC
This sequence comes from Sequoiadendron giganteum, assembly GCA_007115665.2. NCBI lineage: Eukaryota > Viridiplantae > Streptophyta > Pinopsida > Cupressales > Cupressaceae > Sequoiadendron > Sequoiadendron giganteum. The sequence goes on along the minus strand of CM021101.1, from coordinate 791,691,105 downwards.
CATCTGGTATATAAAAGTGGATTCTTGGGGAAAGTCCAAGAATCATGCTTGTTCTGACAATAAGGGAAAAAATGGTCTCTCACCACATGGATGGTGCCCCATGAATGGAATGCCCTTTCTAAAAATATTGTTGTAGATTTTACCAAAATCCCAATCTATTTACTGGTGCAGCAGGTTGGACCTGTGAAGCCATCTTACATTCTTACGGTTCATGTGTATAGATGAAATGTATGCCATGGGAGTTTCATGGGTACAGTAGCTTGGCTGCCCTGTATAAGTGAGTTCTGTGGAGGGGAGCCAGTGGGGTCAAGCTACTCGTACTCCACCTTGAATATGCATAGTTGGGGAAACCCAAGTAAGAGCTCAGTAAATACTATATATAAAAGCCTAGGATGTAATTGTCTTCTAATTTCAACAGATTCATTCACGTCAAAACTGAAAACACTTTGTATTCTATGATTGTTTTTCTTTACTTGTCAAAAATTGATCATAAAACTAAGTCAGTCATAATTTTGTCATCAGAAAACCACAACAATAAACTAAGTCGCAACTATCCAATTTCAAGCCGAATGTGTAATTACGTGTCGCAACTATTAAACCAAAAACCACATGTGTCTGTCAACAAAACTATTCTTCACAGGGTCTAGATTTCGAGTCGCATTTGCTAAATGAGTCACAACTGATTTGTGAGTTGCATCTATGATAACTTAAACCGCATCTGCTCATGAAGGTCGCATCTATCTGTCAACAATCAAGATAAGGTTTTATCAGTTAGTCACATCTAAAATTGGAAACACATCTATCAAATCTATCAACGCATCTGCAACCTAAGTCACAATTGACTGTCAACAAAAAATATCAAAAACTTAAAACTCAGTCCAAAAAAATAACAAACTATCTTTTTCACTTATGTTTCTTACGGTTAATCTTGGAAAGAAACTAAAAAATTTCTCAAAAAACTTGCATTGCTTAGGTGTCATTTACATCTTAGAGATAGTCATCTTAGCTAAAAAAACTTGGTTATCCCATAGGAATTTGTATATCATAGAATAGAAAAGCTTTTTGCATCATTGGATACATTCATGATTCAATTTGTCATTATCATTGAACCTAGTCATTATTGTCTTACTAGTGAATTCTTCCAGCTCATCAGTCTAGTTTAGGAAATTCACCTTATCAGTTGTCTTTGTCCTACATCAGGTTCCTTGGTAAAGTTAAGTCATATCTTTCGATTATTCCATAGGTGGTAGGTTAAACCTGCTTAGAATCATTTACCGACATAGTCTACTCAAATTTTTTGCATATAATCCATCCTAGCATATGTCATCCTAGTATACGTCATATTAGAAATCTTTGATTTAGTGACATCTTTTATATTCAAAAAATCCCAAAAACATAGAAATAGGACATATCAATTTTTAGACATAGTTTTGCATTTCCCCTTTTGAGCAACATTTTCATGGTTGAAACAAGGGCTAAGAAGAAACAAAGAGAAATTTCAAACCCCAACAAGTTCATCAATCCTTTCGGAAACCAGCCATCAGGGAAAGAGAGATAACACAAAAAATTTTTGCAAAACATGTTAGTAGAGACACACATGGACAAATTTATGTAGAAGACATAGACACTATTTTACAAGATTCTGAGTTTGCATCCTTTATGGATGAGTGTTTGGAATATTATCCCCAATGATATCTAGTAAAGTTTCTAGTAGAAGGTGCCACACTACCACCAATATTTTATGTTCACACTTTGAAAATAACATCTACCCAACCAACACAAACTATGACATCATGTCTTTGTTCCTCAAATTAGCACAACAGTACCAACTGGAATACCTACTCAAACATCATCAATTGTAAACACAACCCCATTCAACATAACACAAGGTTTACAATTCACTGCAAGAGCATCTTCATCAAACCCCTTTAGCACAAACACCACTAGTAAATGAGCCAAAGTTGGCATGAACACAACTATACCTCATATCAATACCAGTACTACCATTCCGCACATAGGGGCTACACAAACAAGACATATTCCTATACCAAATTAGAACACTCAAACAGGGAATATTCCTATACCAAACTAGAACATTCACACAAGATATATTCCTATACCAAAAAAAAACATTCAGGTAGAATATATACCCTTGCCAAATCACAATCCATCACAAAATATAGCATTTCAGAACACTTACATTGATCCTAACAATGCAAACAACATGTCCTTGACACAGGTATATGTTCTACAAAATCAAATGCAAATCCTTCAACAAGAAATGGATAGTATGTCTATGTCTAGCAAATGAGCTATCTAAGCACAAGATTTATGTCCATGTCCTTTTGACAAAGCGCTATATATGACACCCTTCCCACACAGATACATTATACCAATTTTTCCTAAGTATAATGGGAAGAGGAATCCTTTGGAACACATCAGATAATTTTCTACAACATGCAGGGACATCTCGTATGACCCCACGTACTTAGTGAGACTATTTCCGTGAACCCTTATCGGGATAGCATTCAAATGGTTCTCTAAACTACCATATGGCATAAGATCATGGGGTGAATTAGCTGAGAAGTTTTTCGAGCACTTTGCATTCAACATAGACAATGAAATAAAAATAGCTACCTTGTGTCTCACTATACAAGACGAAGGTGAAATGTTCACCACTTTCTTTTAGAGATGGAGAAGTTTAGCTAGTCGATGTCCAGTTGAGATACCAGAAAAACAAAAAGTCATGATATTCCTTGAAAATCTCCCTCTGAAACTAAGAAGTGACTTAAGAGTAAATTATTGTACTTTTTTCCTAGACTTGGTGCAAAAATGGCATCATACTTGAAAAAGGCCTTATTGATAAAGGAGACATTAAGGTACCAGGTAGGAACCTAGTTGTTCAACATCAAAACACTCCCACTAATAGAAACAAGAATGTAACAAATGATGGTATTGTTTATGCTAAGACCCTACATGTGGGACCTATCATCACAGTTAGAGGTTACAACTCCAATTAGGACATGACTAATAATCCATATCAAACAACCAAATTTGTCCAAAATTCACAACAACTACTACATAGGAGATTTCCTAAATGTGAATTTACCCCTTTGGGGGAGCCAATTGAGACAGTTTTCAAAGAATTGATCAAACATAATCTCCTAAAACCTTTGGAACCAAAATAGTATGATCCTGGACAATTTAAACCTTCATGGTGGGATGATAACACCTATTTTGAATACCATCAAACAAAGGGACACAACGTACAACAATGTTAACAACTCAAAAACATCATATAATATTTTGTTGAAGACAGAACCATAGAAGTCAATGGGTAGAAACATACGAAAGACAATGATCAAAATATCTTCACGGATCCATTACATGACCATGGGAAAGGAAAGGCCTCTAGTTCAAGAACTAAGAATAATACCTCGACCAATTATAACGGTGCTAAGTACGATTATAAACCAAACCAGGTCCCATCATCAATCATATCTAAGCTGTTGATGAAAATATAAATACCATTACCATAAAGAAGCATCTTGAATGTGCGTTCAATACACATAGAACCAAGATAACCCTTCCAGGGCCTTCTTCAGAGTCATAGCCATAGTCTTCCAAGCTTTAGTATAATTTTCTTGACCAGTTGGGGAAGACCCCAGCACAAATATCGATTTTAGAACTATTGACTATATCACCAGATCATCGGGCCATTCTCAACAAAGCCTTGTTGAGCACAACAATCCCTACCAACTTAGATGTCAATCATTTTGAAGAAATGGTAGGATACTTAACCAATTCCCATCATGCTACATTTTCAAAGTAGGATTATTCAACTAAGAAGACCAATCATAATGACCCACTACACCTTGAAGCTCTTGTCCATCAAACCAAATTTAGATGAGTCTTGGTAGATAGAGGAGCATGGTTGAACCTTTGCACCTTGAAATTGGTTAAGGCATTAGGATTCTCAGAAGCATGCATAGACACCACTAAGATTATATTCATTAAGGCATATGGCAATGAGGAAAGATCATCCAAAGGAGTTGTTACACTCCCTATCAGGATTGGCCCTACAATTATGGACACTACTTTCCAAGTCTTGGATCTCACCCTTCCTTACAAAATTTTATTGGGTAGACCTTAGATACATGATATGAAAGCCATTCCTTCAACATATCATCAGTGTCTTAAATTCCCATACAATTGTATAGAGGCCACCATTGATGGTGATCCAGATCCTTTCCAATATTGCACAATGCTATGCAAAATTCCACAAAGACAAGCCCCAGTCAATCAAGAGGCTTTGTCCTCCACCTTATCCTTGTATGTTGATACATCAACTCTTACCAAGACCATTACATCACAAATTCCATCATCCAATCCTAAAGTCAATATCCAAGATAAGGGTTGTGGAGAATACAACATGAAAGCATCCTATTGTGTCATTCAAATGGTTCCTCCTTAGTCATATGGTCTACCCATAATAGATAGGAGACAATCAATAGTCGCGTTCCATGTCCCTCCTACAATGAAATTGACAAAATGGGGAGAGTTAAGTAAAGAAGATACATACCAAGATGATGTAACCTCTTGGTTGTACAAGGAAGACAATGAATACCCTCCACCATCTATTCAAATATCTAAGGATAAATATGGAAAAGGCTTCATGATAATGCAAAGTAACAGATATGACGGATATAGTGGATTAGGATTGCATCAAAATGGAAGGACTAAACCAATTTTTTTCTCACCATGACCAAAAGGCCTAGGGTTGAGGTTTCAACTGATTAGAATTGGTATTCCTGGTACTTCATCACCATTACATGAAGAAGTAAGTTCTTCAGAAGACATTGAGATATCCCATGAGCCACTTGACCCAATTTATGATGAATCCCCTAACTCAAGTGAATATGAATGGGATTCCCTTTCCTCCACTAGCATAATGGACCTAGATAGACTATTTGGCAAACATGATAAAACGTTGCAACCCACACCAATTCCATCTAGCTCCCATCCTAGAAATTCCTTATCTAAAGAAAAATTGCTTAGAATTTATTAGTGGGAAGCCCTTGATCATGAATCTTGGGAGCCTAAGGAACCATCTTGTAACAACCTAGCCTTTACAATAGTCCCACATCAGAGTTTACCTATCCATAAAAAAAAGAACAAAAAGGAGTTAGTCTAAAACTTATGTGACCATGTTAACCACTCTATCCTCACCTTGTCAACCTCCACATTTGATAACTCTAATGATGAAATGCATTTCATATATCCCCAACTTATCTATTGGGATCAACAAGGAAGACCCATATTGGACATATTCGAGAATGGCGAAGCGATAGCTGAGTTCATGGGACTTTGAGAAGGCATACCTAGAGGCAATCATAAAGTTGGCTTTACCATTGACTTGGATAACATGGCATATTTTGGGGAGTCTGTTCATACCTCTAGTCACAAAATTGAAAAGAAAAAGAAAAAAAATGAAAATTACAAGTCCCTATCCGAAAACCAAAAGGCACCTTTGGATGAAGAAATAGTAAAAACTAAAGGATGCATTTGAGGGTGAAAACCTCTGTGAGGCACCCAAGGATGGATGTTTGAACATTATCTCAGTTGCTCAGGAAAAATCACCCATGTTAGTAGAAGATTCTATCGAGACCAACATAAACACAAAAGAAAACCCTTGAGTAATATATTTTGCAGCATCTTTGGCAAAGACAGAGCAACAAGAGTTTCAAGACTTCTTCACAAATAGATAGATAAATTATGCATGGTCATATGCTAACATGCCTGGGTTGGATCCATAACTTATATTGCATTATCTACCATTACAATAAGGTGTTTAGCTAGTCAAACAAAAATTAAGAAAAATGCATCCACAAATTGCTTTACTAGTCAAAGATGAACTTAAGAAGCTATTAGATGTTGGATACATCAGGTCCATAGACTATGCAAATTGGATTTCTAATCTGGTCCCAGTAACCAAACCCTCTTGGGGCATCCTCATTGGTACAGACTTCAAAGATATCAATAAGGCATGTCCTAAGGATGATTTCCCTTTGCCCAACATTGACATGATAGTGGACCTTCCAGTATGATATGGCATGCTATCCCTCATGGATGGTTTCTCTGAGTATAATCAGATCAAAATTGCTACTGAGGACTAACATAAGGCAACTTTCACATGTCCATGGGGAACATACTACTGGAATGTTATGCCTTTTGGGCTCGAAAATGTTGGAGCTATGTATCAACATGCAATGACAACTATCTTCCATGACCTTGTAGATACTCTCATGGAAGACCATGTCGATGAAATAATAGAAAAATCATTGACAAGAGTAGATCATTTGAAAGTACTTGACAACATACTCCAAAGACTGGAAAATTACAATGTAAGAGTGAATCCAGAAAAATGTCTTCGGCATTAAATCAAGAAAAATTCTAGGTTACATCATTTCTAGAAGAGGCATTTAAGTGGACCCTACAAAAGTAAAAGCTATAGTGGATATTCATCCACCAGCTAGCATCAGTTAGCTAAGAACACTACAAGGGAGATTATAGTCTATCAGACTCTTCATAGTACAATTAGCAGACAAAATACATCCATTTCAACATTTTATCAAGAAGGGAGTACTATTTGTTTGGACACCCAAATGCCAAGAAGCTTTCCAAAAGATCAAGGATTATCTTCTTGTTCCACCTATGTTGATGCCACCTATAGATGAAAAACCTTTGATACTTTACATTTTAGCAACTCAATCAGCATTAGGAGACCTACTCGCACAAAATAATGATCAAGGTCATGAAAGGGAAATGTACTACATCAGTCATACTTTGGTGGGATATGAACTAAACTATAGTAACATAGAATGTGCCTATCTTTCAATAGTCTTTGCTACTCAAAAAATTAGGCACTATATGCTAAACCGCCAAACTATGTTGGTTGCAAAGATAGATCCTCTGAAATATCTCCTAAGTAAAGAAGCATTAACGAGCCGATTGGCTAAATGGGTGATGATACTTAGTGAATATGACATCTAGTATGCAGAAAGGAAAGCTATAAAAGGCAAAGTAATTACAAATCAATTAATAAATGTACCAACTAAGGTAAACCATCCTTTAGTGGAAAATTTTCCTGATGATTTTATATTAAAAGTTAACACTAGAACCACATGAAAGTTATACTTTGACGGGTCACATACTAATCATGGTTTAGGAGCAGGCATACTATTTGTTACACCTCAAGGAAATACTATTCCTAAATCATTTAGGATTGATTTCCCTTGCACCAACAACATAGCAAGATATGAAACCTCAGTGACAGGACTAAGAATGGAAGTCCAATGGAAGATCAAGAGTTTACATGTTTATGGAGATTCTCAGCTAGTAGTCTGAAAACTCAATGATGAATATGAAACTAAAGATGAGAAATAAAATAGTAAAGAGAAATAATTATCCAATAGTGAAAACCACTTCAGTGGCATTATGGATAAGTACCATGGTGAAAACCTAGCAAGCAGGTGCCATGTGTAGTCGACTTCACTCCATCATCTACCATCATTCCAATCATACTTTTCACAGTCACCCATGATAAATCATTGTCTTATCCATTACTTGGAACGATTGAAATCAAGTCCATTTTGTCTCCCCATTTTATCCTATATCTCTTATTATTTACTAGGGGAAAATCCTTAATTTGCATCATTTTGGACCTTGTACATATCATCCCAACATTATAAAATGTCCTAAAAAAAATCAGAAAATATAAAAAAACTCCAAAAAGACAAAAAATTCATTAACATATCAAAAATCCCAAAAATAGAATCTGAGTCAGTTGTGTCAAGTTAGTCATAGATATAGTCAAACTATGTTTCCTCTATGACTAGACATAGGCAAGGCCATCTGTCGATGTGTCCCCGAGGCATTAGGTTTGTCCTTCTAGGTTTGTCATGTCTCACACACATAAAATCGTAACTCATTCTACATGTCAAAGTCACTGGTCATGTCGAACTGCAAGGTCACTACGTGTATAATGTAAGAAAGACCATCAAACGATGAGCCCCCAAGGTCACACTAGGTCAATCGCTTAGATTTTATCACATTCACTATCACACATGTCATATCATAAAGTTAGGTACATATTTTTAGTTAGTTATGTCAGTCAAAGTCTAGGCGAAGTACAAGGTCTTTATGTGTACACCATAGTCAAGGCCATCAATTGATGAGCCCTCGAGGCTGCACTAGGTTAGTCCTTTAGGGTACATTGTATCATATAATATCACACACACACTCATAATATTCAAAGCATCAAAACAAGTAATGCATCAAAAAGGCAAAAATGTAAAACTATCATCAAGTCACAATAAAAAATATTGTCAAAACGATCAACTTATGTCCTCAGCAAGATATGTCTTTCTTGTTAATAGGCATCATGAATCATCATAGCCTCATATATCCTATCACATCAAAGACATCAAGCTCAATGTCTTATACGACACTTGTCTTTCTGAAATCAGGCTTCATCATGCCTTACACAGATAGTCACAAAGTAGAAACTAGACTCAACGTCTTATACGATATGTGTCATTCCTCACATCGGGCTATGTCAAATGTCAAACAATCACACAAGATCAAGTTATGGCAAGTACTTTCATTGGATTTTTCACTTTATATCTTATTTTGTTTTACATTTTTATGGATTTGTGTATAAGTCCAGTTACTAGCTTTCTCAAGGATGTCCCTTCAAGGATTTAGAGAAGCAAAGATTTCTCAGGACTCTTTTTCTTTGACTATTATCTATCAACTATATTTTAACTTTGGATTTTGTGTCATCTCACTATTTTCCTCAAGGATTTCCTATGAAGGATTTATAGGAGCAATGACATCTCATGACCTATTTTTATTTGTTTGTTGTCTATGGTTTGTCTGGACAAAAAGACTGGGGCAATTTGACCCTTAGTATGAGTTAAGATACTCCTTGTATGCGACTGCCTATTTTTCACAAGTGGATAGCTTTGTACACTATGGTTTATCTCATATCATGGTGTGTACTATCCATTTGTGGCATTCGCACCCAACGATGATAAAATGCGAAGATTATATGTGCTTCAAACAACCTTTCTTGTTACATACTAACATTTTGAATTATCCACAGTAATATTTCTTCTATCCTACATAATGATAGAGTCCTGTGACATAAAAAAAAAATAGATAATCTGCATATGCATACATTCCACAAATATTATGTAAACAGTGTTGTATGTCTATATATAGTACATCATATAGTTATGCTGCATTTTAACCAAGTATGAACATTAGGCATATTCATTGCATATCGAGAAAAATCATGGCATAATAGGCATTCAATCATCATAAGGTACATAAAAAAAATTACATGTACATAACCATTGCCAACATATAGTATCACATGTAGAAAGAATTGTATATATAAACATCGCATTGCATTCCATAATCATCAAATGCATACATAACATTTAGCCATTATCATATAGAATCAACATAACATCATAGACTACATGAACACACCATAATATATAAAAGATCATCCATAACATGTACATAAATCATCTAGCTTCATAATCATATAGAAATAAACAACATCATCATGTAAGACATGCAAATCATATAGATTCCGCCAAAAATCATATATATATATTGCTCAAAATAATGTGTGTTATATTACAATGTCAGAATGTATCAATAAATAAAAAAGGAGCTCACAGGCTCTATGATCAAGTACAATGACTACAAATATGAAAATTTGAATGTGTACCACTATTACTACTTCCATGAGGAGAATGTGGAGGCATCTATTGCTGAGGTACTCTCTATGCAGTGGGAGGCTTGTCATATGGACTTGTCCTCAATGGTCCTACCACACCCTCTGTGCTTTGTGTCCTCATTTGACTCCTGCTCTATAATCTTTGGCTACATGCCTCAAAAAAGCTAGGATCTCATCTCTCAGGAGGCACCACTGACTCATATAAATCCCTATAATAGGAAGCCCTCTCCACTACTTTGACTAACTCATGAGCAAAACCATTGGATGATGAGCCACTACAGAGATGTCTGATCTTAGTAAACTACTTTTCTATCTCATTCCTTCGGGCTACTGCTTGATCTCTCTCCATGAGAGCATTGTCTCTCTCCATCTGCATGGCATCTCACTCTATGGGAATGAATCTCAACCTCTCCTCCAAAAACTCCATGGCACTATCCCTAGGAGCCTCCTCATCCCATCTCTCCTCTACTATCATGTCCTAGAGCTCTCTCTCCTACTCCTACATAGGTATCTCCTCCTCCACATCATCCTCTCCATAACCTACTAGTATGCCAAGGGAATAAATATCCATGTACTCCCTCTCATCTTCCTCCTCTGCATGCTCCTCTCTGCCAACCTCTGCTACTACCTCCTTGGCAACATGCTCTCCTCCAATTTGTGCCTCCACTCCACCCCTGAGGTCTAACATCGGTACATCCTCAACCTCCACCTTAGCCTTGTGGATAGGTGATAGTCCACCTAACTGACCACCTCTTCATCCCTACCGACCTCATCTCCCACCTCTACCACCACCACCTCTACCATCATCTACACCTCCTCTACCACCTACCCACCCACCTCCACCTCTATGTCAAACTATCGGCCCTATCCCTCATCTCTCCACTAGGGCAGGCTGATTTGGATCTGTGTATGGCATAGGATGATGCACAACCCACTAGGTATCATAAGCAATCATAGTCCCTAGAGCCACTGCTCCACCCCTCCATCCCCACTATAAAGGTTCTAATGCCTAAATATCTACCTCTATAGTAGCCACTAGTATCATAGGCCCCCACTAAGGAACCTCTCTGGATGATTGAGAAAACTCTGCTTGTCCTCTAGGCTCATCCTGAACCTCACCAAACTGTCTCAGCACACGATTTGGAAAATATCTCTTTATAACGTGAACACTGGAAATATTCCTCCCAATTAGGTACTATGTCTATCAACAGTAAGGTAAATGTATGTCCTCATCTGACCAATGCTCACAATCCATGTACAGTCTTTGTGTGAACTGAACCAATGTATCCAAAGCATTTCTCTAGTATCCTATGTCTCCCACATGACTTTTTCTGATGTTTCCCACATATCAAAAAACATAAGGGAATATCACATCCCACTTAGCAGTAACAAGAGGGCAGAGCACAACAATGTGCTCCCATGCCCAAACCATGAGAAGAGTAGTCCCACAACTCATCGAATGTGCATCTCTATAAACTGTGTCATGAAGATGGAATTAAAGCATGGCTAATAAATAGGGACCCCGAGCATATACAACCTCTCTCTCTAGCATCCCAACTAACATCTCCCCCCACCCAACACAAAATCCATGACCTCGATGGTCAGGAAGAACTATCCCAACTATCAATGTACATAGTAGACAATCAATCCACTCATATCTATCAACTAGCACCTACCACCTAATCTCCTAATATCATAATACACATAATATCTAGTAATCTTGGTATAACCACGCTGAGTATCATACATCACTCACTCGCCTCTAATAGGAAATCTAAGGATCCTATATACATCCTTCAGTGTAACAGTTGCCTCTCCAGTAGACAAGTGAAATGAGGAAGTCTTATAATTCCATCTCTCACACAAGGCAGTGACCATACCTCTCTTTTCCCAAATTGTGGGCATGATGCAAACATTGTGTAGACCCAATCTCCATAGCAATTGAGTCTCTACACTCTGTAAATGGTCTCTAAGCTCAAATATATCCAGTTGCAACTCCTGGGTATAGATCAGATCTAGTATAACCTACAAAGAGCATTCAAATAATGTGTCAAACATCAAATCATTTCATCTTTCTATCATAATTTTTTTTCCAAAATTTGATAGTCAAATGTGGTGCACAACAATACATGCATCATAAAAACAAGCATATGCATTCCACTTTGCAAATGCAGCACAAAACCAGGCAACCCAAAGTAATAGACAAATGCATCAAAATAATTGCAAATGCATTGAATTTTAATTACCTATCAAATGTGGCTCATTTTTAACAAAATAATTTCACATTCCTACACTCACCTAAACTAATCTCAGATGTGATGCATAGAATCACATGTGGTGCATAAAGTAACAAATGCATATTTCCCTAAATGACCTAAAAATGCCTAAACATGATTTAACATATGCGTCGTTTCACATGCAAATGTGCTGAATATGAACACATATGTGTTAACAAAAAAGTGATGCATGTGACAAAATAAATTTTGACTGCCTAAAACTACGTGCAAAATACAAATTCAAGAGGTCATTCAAAGGTACTTACCGGGGGTCCTGCATTGGCTGGCCGTTAGAAGATCTGGATCTTGTATCCATGATGATGGGTGTATGGAACTGGAGACATCTTCGCCAGGTGCTCAGAGAAAAATATTCAATTCTTCAACTCTATAAGGTGCAAATGATTTGAATTTCACCCTAATTTTTATTTATACCTAGGGTTTGGGTGGCATTTCTTTTGACTTTTTCTATTGGCCACATGAACTTCCATCTTCAATCAACTCGTACACATCCCTAGCACATCCAAATTCAATTATGTCAAATCCATATCATTTCGGGCTGTCAAATTAACTTATCAGGACTACTTCCAAATGTTTTTGAACTTTTTCAAAAATTTGTCAATTTTCCCAAGGGGGTATACCCTAACCTATTTCATACCGGGGCATGACTGGGGCACGTTTTTAACAATTTTCTTTGACACAACACGAAAATTACATTGTATCAAAGAGGGGAAAACTGTAGACACTAAAAATTGGTCTAGGTCTGGGAGTACCACTTTCGACATAATTATCTAGTGTCCATGGTCACGATTAAATAATGTTAATTATTTAATTATTTCATATACAAATCTTTCTTCTATTAACTAAATAACCTTAATTATTTAATTAATTCATTATGACCATTATTCAATCTTGACTAATTAAATATTCTTTATAAATTATTTAATTATTCAATTAACCTTTTCAAATGTCAATTAAATAAATCATTATTTATTTAATTAAATCTTTTCAATTTTGAATGTTGAATTAAATAAACATTTAATTCATAAAAAGAGTTATTTCTGTCACATTCTTCTATTGCCCACTTAACTAATTATTCACTCACCATGTGACTTGAGATCTACGTAAATCTATCAGTTATCTTCTGATTCGATGTCTTATTATCTCTGCGAAGAGACTCTCTATCTTGATCAGTCAGTCTAATTCTTGTGCATGAATATATTTATTAATTAAATATATTTATTTAATTAATTAATTCTTTTTTGCATTCTAATAGATCATTCTCGAATTCTAACTTTATCCTTTCCATTTATAGTCTTATTGTTCTATTTTTGAAGACTTTCAACTAAAGATTAAATCATTTATTTAATCTTGATATCTTATTCAGTCCATTTTCGAACAGTCTTAACACTAGATTAAATTATTATTCAATTTAATCTTTATCTTGAAAAATTTCCCAACTCATGTTCTAACTAACAAAAATCTCAATCGAATGGCATGGCATTCAATAATCTCGATCGTTGATCTCTCTTTCGAATCTGATCCAATCGTTCGAAAACCAACTTTCTATACATTGGTTGACCTTTTGTCATTATTCTCCCCCCAAAATCTATATACTTTTGGAAGCATAACTTGTTAATCTTCGATATTTTTCTTTAACACATACATCAAGGCTATACTTGCATACATACTAAAAATTTGAGGGCAAGAATACCATCACGACAAAATGGAGAAGGACAATCTAGATAATTCAAAGAGGTGGATTGATATTTAGTGAGATTGTTTCATATTGCTTTATTTATTGTTTAGTTTATTTACTTCATTCTTAGTTGTTTGAATTAGATTAATGTATGTTTAGATTAGATTTAACACATCTCCGCTTGCAGATTCATTTTATCTACGTCACACTATCATTGCTAGCTAGATTTTTCCAATCACCCCCCAAAATCCAACTACTCCTCCGAACTATCCCCCCATGCGTTCATTTGCATCTAATAATAGTCCTTATACTACCCTTGACAAGGGATATCCACTACCCTCATCATCCACATATTTATCATGTCCTTCCTCTCCACCTCTATCCTATCCAACACCCACATCCTCCTATAGTAATCCACCATCCCCATACTCCTATAATTATCATCATCGACAATCCCAATATCTCTACCTTAACCGCCCATCATAATTTTCCCATCCTAATCCACCATCCCAGTATTTCTCTTTTCCTAATCCTCCTACGCACATACATCACCCATGTCCTCTTATCCTAATCCACCATCTCAACCTTCTTATCCTAATCTTCCATCCATGTCCTCCATCTATATCCTCCTGGGCCAATCCACCATCTATGTCCTCCTATTATTATCCACCATCCATTTCCTCATATGCTAATCCACCACCTCAATCTTCCCATCCTAATCCCACATCCACAACTTCCTATCATAATCCACCATCTCAATATCCCTATTATAATCAACCATCCCAATATCCCCAACCTAATCCAACATCCACATCCTCCCATGTGACTTCCCCCTCCATTTCATTATATATTAATTATTCCTAGTATAATCCCTCATCCAATCCTACTCCACCAGTATCTAATCCTCATCCTCCATCTCCTCCTAGTCCTCCATCCAATCCCATCCCCTTATCTAATCCTAATTCACCAGTCTCTAATACTTATCCTCCATCTCCTCTTAGTCCTCCACCCAATCCTATTCCACCACTTTCTAATCCTAATCCTTCATCTCCTCTTAGTCCTCCATCTAATCCTAATCCACCAGTATCTAATCCTAATCCTTCATCTCCTCTTAGTCCCCCATTTAATCCCATCCACTCATCTAATACTAATCCACCAATCCCTAATCCTAATCCTCCATCTCCTCTTAGTCCTACATTCAATTCCACCCCCTCGTCTAATCCTAATCAACCACTCTCTGATCCTAGTCCCTCAACCATCCCTAATCCTCCATCCATTCCCATTACCATTCCTAACACCATCCAAACAGTTGAGCCCATCATGCCCATTAAGCTCACTGAATCTCCATCTCCTACTCCTAACACCATCCAACCAATCGAAGATATCCAAATGCAATCTACTCCCCCTAGTCCTTGTATCACCGAAATCCAATCACATAACCTTCACGAATCCTTTGTCCTTTAATCTCTGCACTTGAGAAGTCCCTCCAACACTCCTCCCTAGTCATGCCTCCCACACAAGATGATCCATGCCAAGGGCTTGATTCAAATCATACAAGCATACCCCCTATTAGAACCCAAAAATTCCATAAAAATTCCTACGTTTTTCTCATGATTCTTCATCAAAATCCTAAGTTTTTACCCACTTGAACCTAATATTATCATTATCTTTTTCGTAAAAATGTATTCTACCCCCATCAAAATTTTCAAACATATAAATTCCTTATACCACTGCATTAAATATTTCATTTTTATGTCATACTACTTTATCACGGCCTCCCACAAAGGGCTCACGATATGTCGGTAGCGGTCAAAGGAGAAAGCATGAAGTGTTTGCCGCACTATCGCACGCGGTCAATTCATTGATCGCGGTAGCACGGTAAACCATTGGTCATTAGCGGTAATGACTAAGGAACTGGCAGAAATGAGGCTCACCACAGTACCGTAGGGGGTTCGAGTCGAGACCATGATGAATATGGTGAACAGTTAGCGATTGGAGGCAAATAGTCAGTGGGCAAGCAAGCAAAGATAGTTAACGGGTAGCGGTCAGTGACCGATTACTGCTATACCGTAGCTATTAAAACTAAGACCGCAGTGACTATGGTAACAGTTAATTGAAGGGTTAGTAAGCGGTGAGATGGACAAGGGAAAGTAGTTTGAAGGTTCACCACGGTACTATGCACATTCAAGACATAGATCATGGTGGCACGGTAAACGGTGAGTTAATAGTTAGTGATTAAGTGATGAACAAAGACTGGAGGTTAGCAGAGATAGTGAAGTGGCAAATGGGTAGTAGTTACCACGGTACCATAGCCACTAAAATAATGACCTCGATGGCCACGATGGGTAGGTAGCAGTCGGTGAAGGCAGTCGATGGAAGATAGGGAGCTGATGAAGAATAACGGTTAGCAATTACCGCTTAACCGCGAAGAGTTAGAAAGAAGACCATGGTAGTGTAGTAAGCAGTGAAGGTAACCACCAAAGCTAGTCACCACGCAACCATGGGTGGAAAATTCAAACTTGCAGTAGAGCGGTAAAAATAGTGAAAGACATGGCAAGCCTCAGGAAATGAAATATGAAGAGCGATAAATGTATAAAGTAAAATAAAGGCGGGAAAATATGTAAAGCAAAATCAAAGATACAGCAATAGTATAAAATATTTAATTTGCCGATAAGGAAATTAATTAAATATTTTATTTGACTGTGAAGATTATAAACAGCCATAACCAGAAAATTGAAGGGTCATGACACTTGAGATGTAATGTATAAATATTTGTAAAAATCTGATGGAAAAAGATATAGAAGATTAGGAGAGGACAAATTGTTGTAAGCAAAAAATATGTTTTCAGAATGAGAGCATTTAGGAAGACTATGATGCATGTATAAATTTTGAAGGATCAAATGAAAGAAATTTGATATTGTGGCAAAATTCTGGTATCAATTATTTGTTAAAGTTAACTAAAATATTATCAAGTTTGTCTCCAAGGTTGATATATCTTTGTTATTTAAATTGACATATCAAGTATATTCTCAATTTATCAGTACACATTTGTTGTATTTGTGTGGTGTGATTGGTTGGTTCTTTCAAGTAAAGATTAATTCCTTCAAGTCATTCACAGTAATATGGAGTTATCATTTAGATCATTAAGAAGAGTCTGATAATTACATTCCTCAATTTTTATACAAGTTATAGACTAAATATCATATGCCAAATAATTAGAATCCCTACCAGATAGAGGTCATTTATCTAAAACTTTCATTTTGACTCTATTTCACCCAATAAGGCACTGGTCTCCCTTATTTACTTTACATTAGTTTTATTCATTTCATTTGACATCTCTTAATTGAGCATATTAATTCATACCTTGATATTGCATATACAAAAGTAGGATCATATCTTTCCACTATTAAATTTCCATTTGTAAATAGTTAGATCAAGTAGGAAACATAAATTCAAAATCTGTGTCACTCATATAGGTGCACTCACCTAGGTCTAGCAGAGCATTAAGAGTAGAGGGTTTAACCATCCTGTTTGGCCTTGTCAGTTGACCAACAACATAGTGAGAGTTTGGAAACCTCTCCTAGCCCATGTCTACCATGAAAAAACCACTTTTATATCACCTCGGTAATATTACACTCATCCATGGTGGTATTTTTACAAAATAAAAACAAAGTATATGCAAAATCCTTCCTCCTCCACCTACTAATGGACTCACATCATGCTTCTTAAATAATAGGCATCCTACCATAGATCACATGCTTAATAACATGAACTATAAAGGAAAAGGTTTAGGCCTTCGTGAGCAAGGTACTTTAGAGCCCATCTAGGTCCAAGAACATCCAGGCACACAAGGTCTTGGATATATTTCCCAAGTATCACAATCCACAAATTTTGGTACAACCTCCATTCATTCTAAAGGAATGAGAGATACTTCCCACCTTTCCACCAAATCATTTTTCACCATCCCCCCTCCTCCATCATATTACCTCAAAACCACCATCCATCTTCCTCCATCCTCTCAATCCATTTTGGGTCCTTATGTCCCCCCATCCACCATTACTCATTCTTCATCTACTACATCTACTTTGGGTCCGTACGTACCTCCATCCACCATAATACACCCTCCATGTACAACATCCATTTTGGGCCCTTATATTCCATAATCACAACCTCCATCTTATCCTCTTCATCCTCTCATCCATCCATCATCTATCCCTAGCACACATCACAAAAATCCTAAATTCGTAACTTCTAATGAGGATCAACAAAATGACCCCTCCATGCATGCTATCTTGCATCCTCCATCCACACACCATCATGAAAATCATACCTCTATCACTCCATCCACATCTTCTCAACACCATCCATCTCCTCATACCCATCCCATTGCTACTAAAATAAATTTGAATTCCAAAATAAAAATGCATAAATATGAACATCCACATGAATCTAAAGATACTCATGTCCCTTGTAAAAGACGTGTTGATGAAAAGAAAAATCAAATGCAAAATCGAAATCAATCGAAAAGGCCACAAAGGCCCACCAAAGAAAAAATCAAAACCATGTGGATTCCCAAGAAAAAAAGAGGCCATGCCTTCAAATGAGAAATCCCTAAAGATATCCAAAGTTGCTAATCCCAAAGCTAATCATTTTCATCCTCCATCTCCTAAATTTTTTTTGGGTTCTTATGTCCGAAAATTCACTATCTCTACTCCTCCATTATCTCCACACTCACCATCCATTCATCCATCTATCTTCTCGGATCCACCATCACATGTGCCAATGTTGGTCCTGAGCACAATCCCCCATCACACATCCACTCCATCATTCCATCCATATACTTTCCAAAATCCCATCCATTATCCCACATATCTACCCCATCAAATCCCTTTGATCCATCCATTCTAATAAGGTTGTACTAACATCAATTGATCACTTTTCACATGGGCTCTTATTACCTCATATAGAAATTGATGCTTGAGCCCTTCATCCATCCCATTTATCACATATCTTCCACATTCACATATCCATATCCCTATCTTTATCCATGTTCACCCACATCCTAGTCCAAAAATTCAAAAAAAAATCCAAAAAGAGAAAAAAGAAAATAGTAAAGAGAAATAATTCATCAAATGGTGAAAACTTGGAAAACAAGCACCTTGGATAAGTACCATGATGAAAACCTGGAAAATAGATATCATGCATAAATCCCCCATCCAGTCTACTTCCACAATTGGGGGAAGCTTCCACCTACGCATTCCTTTCTTCCATCTCCTACATCAGCCTATCTTCTATAGCCTATCCATCATATCCCATTTGTATCCAGTCCCTCCATCTTCCTTGTGATCTTGATCCAGATAGGGGTACATATAAATACATGCTTCAGACACCTCTTGGCATACATTCCCCTCATCTGTACATTATTCTATTCATATTCCTATCCCCTTTCATCCACCTTCCTTATCTGTGCATTGTATCCACATCCATCCTCCTTCCTTACCCATGAATATTATCTGCATCCATCTACCTTCATCATCCATCCACATATGACACCATCCATCTCCCCTCCTTATCTATATCTCCTATCCATGTTCATCTCACTCCCTTATTCACCCACCTTTCTATCTACCATCTCTCTTGCCTTGTCATGCATGACCTATTTAAAGTGGGGACATCTCCTTATTTGTGAAAAAGTCCTTGGAGACATCATCCATCCATCCTTCCAAGTAATCCATTCCATCTCCCCATCCTTATCATCCTATCTACCCATCCACTAGTCATGTTCCATCTTTTCATCCTTATCTCCCCCCTCCATTTTCCATCCAATAATCCATTCCATCCTTCCAAATCCTTACCCCCCTATCCATCTATCCTAGCATCTTTCTCTCTCCTCTTTATCAATCCATCTATTTATCTCTATTTTCCTTCCATCTCATAATCCCTTGTCATTGGTATCAAGCTATAGGCTTCCCTCATGCAATCCAATGCCATGCTATCTCACTATCATCATTCCTATCTACTTCCTACATCTTTTTGATATCTTATCATTTATCATCTCTCATCTACCCATCATCTCATCCTCCCACTTCATCTTTTGATGAATTGGATAACTATCCGATCCTTGAGATTCATCTTATGCATATCAACCATCCCATCAACATGGACTATCATGGCTCATCATATCAACTTCATCCTCGTATCTCCTTATCTTGGTCATCTCATCATCCCTTGTCCACTGTCTATCGTTGGTCTTATGTTGAACTACATTTCCCCTACACTTTCATGTATGCAAGGTTGATCATTTGATCCACCCTTGGGGCTCTGCTTCTTATCTAGTTTATCATCTTCCTTCATCTATCTTTGGCCTTGTGTCAAACTATGTTGCCCCTATTCTTTCACATAGGCAATGTCGATCATTTGATCTGCCCCCTAGGCATTTCTATATCTAATATGCACCATCCATTGAGGTATCCATTTTCCTCTTTCCGCTTTTATCCATGACCTTATGGCGAACTGCATTGCCCCTACGCTTTCAAGTAGGCAAGGCCGATCACTTTATCTACCCCTGGGGCACTTTATATTTCATCATTTGTCACCATTGTCCACTTTTTGATCTTATTCATCATTGGTCTTTCATCTTGCACTTGCACATAGGCAAGGATGATCATTTGATCCATCCCTGAGGCTTCTCTTTGTTTTCTTTTGTGGCTAGTCAGTCTGATCTGTGTCCTCCATCATCTGTCTTCATTGTCCTCTTTTGGCTTTTATCTTTGGCCTTTTGTTGAACTTTGAGGGCTTTGTGTTTTCACATAGGCAAGACTGATCTTTGATCAACCCCTAAGCCCCTAGGTCATCAGGGTGTTTCATTCTTGTGTCCCCTAAGTCTTTAGGGTGTGTCAGTCTTGTGTCCCCTAGGTCTTTAGGGTATGTCTATTTTTTTGCCTTGTCATTTTATTGTCTTGTCACATTTTGTCTCGTCATCTTGTCATGTTGTCAAGTATGTCCTTATCTAGCTATTTCTTCACAAATGGAATCCATTCTTGTCACAAGATTTAATCATTTTTGAGTATCCTAATTCATCCCGATCATTTAGTTTAGTATCCATCTTCGGTCTCAATAGGATGTATCCTTCCTAACAAAGCGCATCAACCCCATCCATCTTCTTGATCCTATGGGAAGGATAAATTGAAATTGATCACAATCTTTTGATGCTTTTGGTTTTTGTTTATCATTTGAGATCCCTACCATCACTCATCAAGGCTTCCATGATCTCTCATATTATGGTGTGTTTTGACTAGGGGCATATCTTGATTTTTTTTTTGTTTGTTTTCTTCTTGGTTGTCCCATGTAGTATCCACCAAGACCCCTGAGGTCTTGGGTTACATTGGGGCATCCTTTTGTGCTTGTGGTTATCCCAATACCTAGCATGACCAAAGTCATCATGATTTTGGGGTGTTGGGTTAGCCTCCCTATTTTTTGTGTTTGTGTATGCATTGGACACTAATCTGCCATGCTTCTTCATACCATGGTACCTAGTGTCTTATTCTATAGCAAAAATAAGTGCTCCGAAAATGGAAATTCCATTTCATTCCATTGCATTGCATCTTTACCTCCATCATCTACATTCATTTTAACCATCTCACATCTCCATAAAATAATAATTCATTCTATCTAGCACAAATCATCTAATCACATCCTTGGTCTTGTTCCCAACCTTGCTACAAGCCTTGACCAAATCATCATCACCATCGTCATCATCGGGATGTATCTTTCCCTATCCTTTTGTGTTTTTCCCTCGTCAACAACGCTATCATCATCATCATCCTCATCCTCATTGGAATGTATCCTTCCCTATATTTTGTGTTGTTTTGGATGTATCCTTCCCTTATCAACAACACTCTCATCGAGATGTATCCCTCCCTATATTTTGTGTTGTTTGGGATGTATCCTTTGCTTATCAACATCACTCTCATCGAGATGTATCCCTCCCTATATTTTGTGTTGTTTGGGATGTATCCTTTGCTTATCAACATCACTCTCATCAGGATGTATCCTTCCCTATCCTTGTGTTGTTTTTGGATAGATCATTCCCTCATCAACAACACTCCATCCATCATTGGTCCATCTTGGCTTGTAGCTTGATTGGGGAAACATCATATTTGTCCTTCAGTCCATTTTTTCTTGCCTTTATCTCTTCATATTATCATCATCTCTCATCCCTCATTTTGCATCATCTCATCCATTTCGAGAGCACACTTTTTCTCTCTTAAACCCACATGTCCTCTCAAGAGGGCATCCTCAATCCCTAATCTTCATCTTCACTCCCATCATCCTTCCTCCTAGTCACTCGAATGACTAGTGCATCTTCCTTAATCTAACCATCTTCTTCTAGGCACTATATTTTAATTTTCTTTGAAATGATGCTACTTTGTAGCACCATCTCAAAGAGGGGCGAAATGAAGACATCCAAATTTGACCACTTCCATATGGTCATAATCCTATCATTTATTCGTCTAATCCATATAAATTAATTAAATGATAAATCTAATTAATATTACCCCCTTTCTCTAAGGTTCCCAAAAGTATTTAATTAAATACTTTATCCTTTACCATTTCCTCTCTAACTTAAATAAATCAATAAATTTATTTAATTTAGTCAATTATCCTCTTCAATTTTAAAATCATTCTTTCTCTCTCCGTGTCCCATCCTCCATAACCTTTTCACTAATCCAAACTAATATAATTAATTGTTCATTAAGATGTGCATATCCTTAATTATTATTAATGTCACATCCTCCATATCTAGCCACTTGCCTCTAATTATAATTAATTAGCCTAATCACCTATTTGTAGAATCCTAAACCTAATCCCTTACCTTTTCTAGCATGTCCTTAGGTCAACCTTTCTTGGTACTTACCTTTTTTGGGTTGACCTCTTCCCCATGTGAATTAAAATTCAAACTTATTCCCCATTCATTTGTCTTCCCCATGACCTCTCAAAGGTCACATAGTGCCCATGGGACAAGGACCCCTTTTAGGGAAATCTTTTCTTACCCATTGGTTTCTTCCAAAAAGTGAATTAAAAATTCACTTTATTTCTCCAAGGCCATCTCCAATCCCTATGGTGACAAGAGTGGACTTTCTAAAAGTCCTCACTTGTCACTTTCAACCCCATATGGGGCCAAGGAATGCCTTTTTGGGAAAATCCTCTCCCATTCCAAGGTACTTGCAAGTACCTTGGGACCACATGGCCTTTTCCATGTCACTTGTACCCTTTTCATCTCACCTTGTCCTTTGGACACTTCACCCACAACATGGTGAGATGTGAGGGCTTGTGAGTCCTCAACTCACCATAGCCCTCCATCTTGGCCATGGTGACTCAATATTGACCATGGAATCCTCTAGAGAATTCAACTTCTTCTATAAATACCCCCCTTCTCACTCATTAAAGGGGGTTGGAGATCTAGATTTTAGAACTTGTTATTTTCATGCATTCATGGTCTCAAGCCAAGCATCTTAGTCATTTATTTTAGCATCTAATCACTTCCATTTTCATTCTAGCATCCATTATGGAATTCACCCATCTCCATTAATCCTTCAACCACCATCTTTGCAAGCTTATCATCCAAGGGCCAACCAAGGATCAACACGAATAGAAGGTATAATCATTTCTATTTAACATAGCCCAATCTTGAGGTGTTAGGTGTCATTTTCTTCTCTTGCATTCTTTTTTTTTTTTGCATTTTTAGACTAGAAAATTTCTCTTGATCACAATGTGTACCACCCGTGGGCCCATCTAGCCTCCTTGTGCCACCAAAAAATTCCACGTCGCACCATCGCACATGCCACATAAGGTGTAAGGTTAAACCATTAAATATTTTATGCGACATGCATGCTGCAACCTAGTTTAAGACCCATTGACACATTAGAGCCATCAATCCTCTACTCTAGATATCAAGGCAACCATGGGAGATGGGTCCCACCTGAACAAAATGACGCATGGCGAAATCACACACACTATGTGACCTAGACAAAGCTCATTATTTTAATACTATATGACATACACACAAGGGCCTAGATTTCATTAATTAAATCCAATGGATTGGATTTTAGTATGTGCATAACGTTGATTATAAGGAAGGGGTCGTGGACTAGGCGATAGGCAATGACCCCTAAAATATTATAGAATTATGACATAAGTCTTTAAAAGACAAAATATTTTAGGCCAACCATAAAGTATAACAAATTTTGATAAATTCTCGATGACAGGAAAACCTAAGCGACGGGGATGGTAAAAATAGTGGGTGTGATGCCATAAGTCATAACTAAGATGACCGGTGACCTGGTACAATAGGTCAACATGAAAACATAACACAAGGGCTTGATAATTTTGAAAAAATTTAAGCAAGGATGACAAACCCCTAAACCCTAGGCCAACAAACATAAGGTTGAGAAAATTTTCACTTGTCACCAACTAAAAATTGTTAAATTTTTAAAGCTCTATCAATGGCTCTAGCTCGAGGATGCATACCCCTAGTGGGTATGACAAGAATTCAGATCTCAGGTAGAAGTAGACCAACCCAAAACAAAAAACTAGGAGCTTATCCGAACAAGACAAGCAAACACATCAGGAAAAGAAAAGAAAACACCTATATACAAAATTTACAATACTGTACAAAAAGCCCTTGTTAAGAGATTTCATCCAATTCCACTAGCCTCAATTTTTAAGCCTAGTGTTTTAGGACCTTCCAATCTTTGGAGCCATTTCATCCTCTTATCAAAGGTTCTTCTTTCACATACCTTCGTTGGATGAATACCAATGTCAGGCAATTCCCAACAGTTTGTACTACTTTGACAAATAGCAATTGCCTCATACTTGCCTTGCTTATCAATCTCTAGCTTGTCCAGTTGAAATGGAAAAAAGAATCATGCATATTCCACTTAATGACATTCACTTTGCATATCAAATTTGAAACATTCAAAAACACTATGCATCATACTAAGCAAACAATCCTTTGAAGAATTGGAAGCAAGAGGGACAGATGCAAGAAAGTATTCACCCTACTTCACATAAATACCATCCTTGCTCAGTGGAAACAAATCCATAATGATTCCCCAAAGATGAGGAGTATCAGCAAAAAACTCAACCACACACTCATGTTGGCCAACATCATATTTTACACAATTTAACTACTTTCCACCTGAGTCACCTTGCCATTGTGTAATTTGTGTGAGAATCAAAACATGTAACCTGGTCACTAATTATTTGAACTCTTCCCTTACCTATGCACACATCATTTTTTAAGCATTTTTCACTAGACTTAACATATACACATTGATTATCAACACCCATATCCTCATACCTTTCATCACTACTAGACTGAGAGGGATCCTTTCCTTATGACTGAGGCATTTGCAAATAGTTACATTCTTGGGAGAAAAATTCAAGGACCTTGATTTCCTCTTGATCCTTGATCTCAACCTCCATAGTAGTGCCAAATGTGAAAGTTTCTTAGGAATTATCATCAATGAACCTATAAGTACATTTCTCACAACCATATTCTGATCATACATCCAAAGCATCATCCAAATCTTCAAAAAGTGGGTTATCCTTGTACCAAGCAGGAAATGCCTTTTTATCAATTGGCATGGATGAATGTTTATCAAAGAGGGGGTTTTCTATTATACTCATTCCTATCCAAGAAATCGCTATCCCTTGTAGATGAGAGTGTATCTTTGGTAACTTCTCATCACTTATAGAATCCTTGTAATATTTTGAAAGAGGGCTTATCTTCATATGGTGGGGATATTAATAGTCATTGAAAGATAGACACAACTTTGTATCCTCACAACCACCACAACATGAGAGCTCATCAATAGTGAGGCTGCATTAAGATCCCTCATAATGACTATCATAATGTATACAGTTGATATCTTGATCTTCAATAACAAAATAATCATAATCAAATTTATTGGTCTGATCACTTGATGGTGCAACCATTCAGACCTCATCTAGTTCTACATCCCTTACTACTTCCCAAGAGCCTGATTTAGACATATCACCCCTGTCATTGTAAAGATAATTTGTCCATACAACATGGTGAGTTTGTTGCAATCATCCAATTCTAATTCATTTTCTTCACCATTTTATTCTACTTGTTGCCTCTCCCTAACAAGATTAAGATCACTACTCTTTAAGTTATTTTTTTTTTTTGTGCATGGTTACTCATAATTACTTCTTCTAGTTGCATCCAGTCAGCCACTTGGTCTAGAATTTTAGGCTTCAATTCACTTGGCAACATGCTTGTTCCCGACTGGTATATTTCACAAAACTATCAATACACATTGACTCTTTAGGCCTGACACCCTTTGGTATTTCCAAATTTTTTTTTT
This sequence comes from Sequoiadendron giganteum, assembly GCA_007115665.2. NCBI lineage: Eukaryota > Viridiplantae > Streptophyta > Pinopsida > Cupressales > Cupressaceae > Sequoiadendron > Sequoiadendron giganteum. The sequence continues at coordinate 791,664,927 of CM021101.1, read as the reverse complement.
ACAAACCTATGGAATAGGTGATGGGGTTACTCACCTTGACATCTCCTTATATCACATAATCTTCTAGTAGGAGAAACATGATCAACACTTTCTAACACTAGAGAGTCCTTCTCCTGGAGCTCACTAAGATCAACACATAGTGGTAATGGTTTAGCTGGGACAAGAGAGGCTATCTCTTCTTGGAATGATTCCTCAAGGGTTGCTTCTTCAATCACAATTATACAAAATGTATCAAACCAATCAGCATAAGTAGCTAAACATCCTTTCATCATTCAATATTTGAGGTTGTTCTCAATGTGCATAGCATTCTGGTATGCTTGGCATAGTGTTGTAGGTTCCTTATCTCTCAATAAGTAACCCATATTTTTTTCAAAGGACGCTAGATGTACAACCAAACACTCTGCATCATTAGGTCTTATGCTTTCTTGAATGCCCCTTATTGCCTTTGTAAATCTAAGGTTGAAAATAGGGATCAATTCATCTTCATTTTTACAAATTTCCATAAAGCTTTTCCTTACAATACTTAGACTTATCCTTTCACCAAACTGTTCTACAAAAGCATTCTTAAATTGACTCCATGAAACTATAAAACATGATGGTAAATATGAGAACTAGTCTCTAGCATCATCCCTGAGAGACTGAACAAAAAGTTTCATGAAAACATCTTCATAATTTACCTCATAATCTCCCATCAAATCCATGAATGTAAGAAAATTCCTAGGAGGTCGATCCAGAAATCTGCCCTATGAACTTTGGAAAATGTTTCCTAACATTTTTAGGAATCAGATTAGGAAAACCTTTAATACCACTAAAAGCCAATGGAATATACCTTTCAATAAGAAAATCCCTTAGAGGGCAAGACAAAAAAAAGTATTCCTTGCATACTCATACTTGATATTCCTCAGGGAAAATATTCAAGGGAAAAAATTCACATACCTCACATATCATTACTGATATTATACAATAAAAGTATGGAAATAACTACTATTATTCCCTTCATTAATGAAATTTCATCTAATAGGGAACCATTTATCATCTCAAGTATTGAAATATCTCACACACTCCTCTCAAACAAAATAATGCTCTATTTTAATTTATGAGAATACCTGGAAACTTTGTAGCAGTTGTTAACCTTTCTTCTTGACTGCAAATTCTACATATCTGGAAGTCTTCTTCACAATTCAACTGGTTCTCTAGAAAGAGTCACCACCTCTTGTATAAAGGAACAAACTTCAAGCAGTATGAAGTCCTATCAAGAGCAAATCACATTCTAGGTCTTCTCCATTAGCGGAGTCACTCACAAATCCTTTAGCACTTTTCTATAAAAACACCTCTTCTAGGTCCAAAACTCTCCAACATCTAAACTTAAAAGTTATACTCACCAAATGCTTGACTCTGTGATACTACCTTCTGCACCCGGGATTCCTCTTTTTCTTTTAAATTTCTCAGAAGTTCTCCCCAATAGATTCACCATTTTTGTTGGTGTTGTTTAGGGCTAGGCCATAGACTTCTCTAAAGGGATGTCATTCCTTATATTTAAGAACATTTAGGGATAGGAAGCCAATACAACGAGAAAAGATCCTAAGGCCCTTACTCCTACTCTTTAGGCTCTATGAAACCAAGGAGGGTTTTCCTTATTTGTGTTCATATGATTTCCATTGTCTCAAGAACACTTCTATACACAAATTAGTACTTATTGAATGCAATTAGATATAGTTTATCAAAGGCTCAACCAACCTTAAACAAATGGCCTCTAAGTTGTTAGGAACATTTGGTACTTTGAGATTTGCATCTCATCATGAATAAAATATGAATTGAGTAATGTTCTGATCTTGAATCCATAGATGGGTATTCTCTAATTTTAATAAGATATGAGAATTCTAAATGAATAAGCCAATGCCTCATCAAATTGGGTAGGAGTCAGCCATGAAACATTCAGTCATATACAATAATTTATCCATTGGGTGATCTATTTCTATAATGCATTACATCATATAACTTCACTGTATTTAAAGCACCACTACTTATCAAATCCTTAACCCATTATCAAAAACCTACAATTATTCCTTAAGAATTTAATTAACTCACTAAGCTAAAGCAAGCAAAATAATCATACATTTCAAACAAACCTTTGAAAGATAAATGAAATTACACTTGTTAATTTCACTCATAGTCTATCATAACAATGCATAGGAGAGCACATACTTTAAATTTTTTATATTTCTTTTGATATCAGTAATTACACAAGACCATTTAAGACTATTTCATACATAAAACCTACCCAAGATAATTAATGGTAGATTCATCAGGAATTATGTATTCTGTACGTTTACTCTACCCTACCTAGACCTTATTGGACTCAAAAATCTCACTCTTGCAATGAGCCTTGAGATCTCTTTTATAGCACAAGAGAGCGACAAGCTTTTGGATCATTTCCGTTACATTTAAGAAAAAAATCATTTCAAAATAGAATTTCATCTACATTTCAAAATTCCCTAATGGTTGGATGTAATCATTCATCAAACAGGGGAATCAAAATTTGTAGCAAACCATGTTACCAGTCAGTGTCACCATATCCAAAACCAAATGCCACTGAGGCCTTGTCATTAATGTCCATGTCAAATCCAAAAAGAACCACATCAACATCACAACAAAATTGGAAAACATAGAAAACCATAACATCACCCAGAACTCAAAAAAGAACCACAACCATAGTACAGATGACCACTTCATGTTTTCACCTTAGTGGGAGGTGAAACCACCACCTTATCGTCATCAAAACACTTCCTAGCACCAGAACCAAAACCATCACATGGTGCCACCATGGTAATTGCAGAAACCATGAGGACCTCCTTGTTCACACTAGCCATCTCACTGAGAGTCGTGAGGAAATAGTTGTAATCAGAGTCAGTATCTGAATCATCACCACTGGAACTACCTAAGACATCAATGGGAGAATTTTGTCAACCTAGAGAGCCTCGAACGTACCTCATATTGGCCTTTGAACTCCTCCCATACTTGAAAAACTTCCTTTCTCTGCTCAATGCCACCACCTCTACTCTTGCAACTTGGATTTTGAGCCAAAAGCTGCACTTGAGAACCCCTAGGATGGGCTTCATATTTTCCATCTTCAAGCTGAGAGAGCCTTAAAGACTATCTTTTTCTTTTGATAGGAAATTTCCACTAGATTTTTGAACATTACCCCTAGCTGACCTACACACAAGCGAAGGAGTAGCTATCAACTTCCTCATTTTTTGCACCCAAACTCACAACCTTCATAGGAGTGATTACCTACTACATGAGCATGAAGGAAACCAAAATCTTAATTTCTATGGTGCAAATGAAAAGCCATCACCCATATTTATTTAGCGAATTGATGAAACAATAGTAAATGCTCCAATTGAAAGAACGAGCAATGAGTGATCATTCACTTGCATCTGCATCACCACCATTAATTCCAAGGCACATGGAAATCGGTGTAATATTCATCATGATTGCTAGGAAGTGGCCCTTCACACACATGGAGATCAAACTCATATCCTTTGAAGAGCTTGCACCATTATTGCCCATCACTTACAGAGCTCAAACAACCATCACATTGATGGTTATAAATTTTGAATATAGGTTGTCGATGCGCCACCGTGTTGGCCTATTGAATGACTTAGATTGATTCAAAAAAATTTGAATATTCCACGCTGTCACATTGAAGGCCCTCTCACCAATGATGCTTTCCCCTATTGAAAAATACATGTACCATCCGTAGGCCCCATATATCCTCCTTGTGCCACCAACAGAGTCCACGTGGCACCATCGCACAGGTCATGCAAGGCATTAGGTGAAACCATTAAATATTATGTGTGACATGTGCATTGTGACCAAGGTTAAGACCCATCGACACATTAGAGACATCGATCCTCTACTCTAGAGAGCAATCCAACCATAGGAGATGGGTCCCACTCAAACAAAAGGATGCATGGTACAATCGCACACACCCCATGACCTATCCAAAGTTCATTATTTTAATATTGCATGGTGTGCACACAAGGGCCTAGATTTTATTGATTCAATCCAATGGCTTGGATTTATGTATGTGTATAACATTCATTATAAGGAAGGGGCCATGGACTAGTGATGAGCAATGACCCCTCAAATATTTAAAGACTTAAGACATAAGTCTTTAAAAGAAAATATTTCAGGCCAACCATAAAGTATAACAAAGTTTGATAAATGCCCAATGATCGACAAACCTAAGTGATGGAGCCGGTAAAAACAATGGGTGACCTGGTATAATGGGTCAACATGAAAAAATAACACAAGGGCTTGATAGTTTTGGAAAAATTTAAGCAAAGGGGACAAACCCCTAAACCCTAGGCCAACAAACATAAGGTTGACAAAAAATTTCCTTGTAACCAGCTAAATTTTTTAAAAGTTTTAAAGCTCTATCAAGTCTGAAGATTAAGTGTCTGAGATTAGATAGAGATGGTGAATTGACTTTGAATGAGTTTAATTGTTTTTATGAAGTGCATGGGATAAAGAGACAATTATCTGCACCGTGAACCCCTCAGCAAAATGGATTTGTCTAAAGGAAGAACATCACAGTTCAAGATGTTGTTAGGACTATGATGCTAGAAGGAAATGTTCCGCATATCTATTGGAGAGAAGTTGTGAGTACAATTGTTTATATCCTCAACTAGGTACAAATTAAAGGTGATACTAGTAAGACGCCCTTTTAGCTATGGTTTGGTCATAAGCCTATTGTTAGATATTTCAAAAAAATTGGGAGTAAATGCTATATTAGAAGAGACAAAGATATAGGAAATTTTGATGTTAGGAGTGATGAAGGAATCTTCTTGGTTATTCTACTAAGAGTAAGGAATATTGGTGCTACAACAAGAGATTGAGAAAAATGGTTGAAAGTGAAAATGTTAAGGTTGGTGAAGACATTGCTAGACCATCCAGAACCTCTGGATATGATTCTAATGAGCAGAATGATAGTACAAATAATGTTCAGACTTTAAATCAAGTTTCGATTGTTCCAGTGAATCAAGAAGATCAAGAGGAAGGAGAAACTAGTGAAATTTCATAAGAGAGATCACAAGAGCCTAAAGTTCAAGAACATCCTAAGACTCCAAGGTATGTGAGTCTAAATCATTCAAAAAATCATATTATAGGTGATAAGAACAAAGGTGTCCAAACTAGGAGAAGAATTGCAAGAAGAATTGCAAGAGAATACTGTTTGATTTCAAAGACTGATCCAAGTAATGTAGATGAAGCATGCAAATATGAATATTGGACTGAAGCAATGAAAGAAGAACTACAAAAAATTGAGAAGAATAACACATGGCTTACTATTCCTAGACCTAAGGAAAAATATGTAATTCGAACTAAAAGGGTCTTCCAAAATAAACTGAATGAGAAAGGGGAAGTTATCAGAAAAAAGTGAGACTGTTCTATAAAGGATATTGTTAGATGGAAGGAATTGACTTTGAAGAGAATTTTTCCCATGTTTCTAGGATTGAAGTTGTGAGACTATTTATTGCTTATACTACTTACAAAAACTATAAGGTTTATTAGATGGATGTGAAGTCAACATTTCTAAATGGTGAATTGGAAGAAGAGGTGTACATTAAGAAACCTAATAGATTTCAATTGACTGATCAAGGAGATATGGTTTATCAGTTGAAGAAAGCTTTGTATGGACTTAGGCAAGCCCCTAGAGCTTAGTATTCCAAATTGGACAAGTATTTGTTGAAGCTTGGATTTAACAAAGGTACTGTTGATAGTAATCTATATTTCAAGATTGACGATGATAAAGATTTGATTGTGAAAGTATTTGTTGATGATATCATATTTGGAGGAGATGATGGTGTCTGCATGAAGTTTGTTGATAAGATGCAAAACAAGTTTGAGATGTCAATGATTGGAGAGATGAATTTCTTTTTGGGATTGAAAATTACTTAGTTAGATAAAGGGATCTTTATATCTCAGTCCATGTATGTGAGATAATTGCTAAAGAAGTTTGGTATGGAAGATTCAAAGACAGTTGGTACACCCATGGTGACAAGATGTAAGTTGACAACAGATGATGATTATTCGAAGGAAAATTAGACTAGATACATATCAATGATTGTTGTATTGCTTTATTTGACTCAAACTATACCTAATATCATGAATTTTGTATTTATTGTTGCAAGATTTCAAGTTGATCCTGAGGAATCTCATGTGACTACTGTGAAGAGAATTTTTAGATACTTGAAGGGAACAATTGCTTTTGGCCTGTGGTATCCTAAAGATGATGATCTTAATTTGAGTGCCTTTACTGATGCTGATTGGGTAGGAGATGTGAATGACAAGAAAAGTACTAGTGGTGTTGCATTTTTCTTGGGAAAGAAGTTGATTTCATGGTTAAGTAAAAAGGAGAATGTCATTTCTTTGTCTACTACAGATGCATAATACATTGTTGCTGCTAACAATTGTACTCAAGTATTGTCGATGAAGTAGATGTTGAAAGATATTAGAGTTACGTATGATGAGCCTATTGTTATATTCTGTGATAATTCAAGTGCAATTAAAATTTCTAAGAATTCAGTGTTGCATTGAAAGACCAAGCATATATCTATCAAGTTTCACTTTTTATGAGAGAAGGTGAGTGAAAAGAAAGTTAGATTAGAGTATGTTCCTACTAAGGAACAAATTGCAGAAATATTTATCAAGGTTTTTCCTAAGGATACTTTTGAGTATCTCAGAGGGAAGTTAGGGGTGATTACCACTCCTAATCAGAACTAAGATGCATTGTCTTGCATCAGTCTGAGCATTTCACAGTCATTTCTTGATCAGGATTGATGTTGTGGTGGCTGCTACTCAAGGGGAGTAATTAGATGATTTAGTTATGTGGTTCAGAGCTTGTGTGTACCTTTGTCATTTTTGTCAAAGGGGGAGAAGAGCAATGTGAAAAACTGGGAATTATTTGAGGAGAAAAGAGTTAGAACCTAAGGGGGAGTAGGTGCTAAAGTTAGTTGCGTTGATGGTGCTTTTCAAATCATGTGTTACCATCAATGGAAAAGGGGGAGCTTTTAGGATGTTGTGGTTGTGTTTCTGATATGTGGTTTTCATTGATTTCAACACTATTAGCATTAATGTCTTTAATACTGTATATGTCAAGGATATTGAGAAAGTTGTAATAAAATATGTTACAGGTTGTTTGTGAAGTAGTGAAGATCAGTATGATGGAAATTTTATTATTTTGATGGTGATAAGTTGTGGATTAAAGGGTTTTTTTTTTAGGTGTATCTAGTTTATCCACCAAAATTTTCAAAGGTGCACATGATGATTTGAGCAAGTTATGAGTTTTTGTGTTCTGTCAATTATTCTATTACTGTAGTTGGTGTTCCTAGAAGAAGATAATATGATTCTGGTAGTCTAAGTTGTTTCAAATGCTCTTGTGGTGTTCATGGATTATTCTAGATCATTCTTTATCTGTGTTGCACATTCGCATTGATCATTGTGCTCATGATTGGTGATTTTCTCTTGTGTGTTCATGCTTTTTATGTTCATGGATGACAAGGTGATTGTAGCATGTTGTGGATCTTCGAGGAATAATTTTTGAAGGTGTTTTATGTTTGAGGATATTATTTTAGGTATTCACTATGTTTTAGTTGACCTTGGTGCATTCACATTAATAATATTTATTGTTTTGGGCTCACAGTTTGTATTCATCTTATTATTTTGTTACAGATATATAAGCGATTATTTCTTCATTTGAATGGGAGTGAGTGAGAAAGTGTGTGTGCATGAAAAATCTTCTAAATATTTTGAAGGCAGAGCAGAGTGTGAAGAAGAGTGAAGAACTATTCATGTGCTTAACCGAAATTGTAATCAGGCATTAGCAGATGCTATTTTCTTAGTTCAAGATCTTTCAGATTGATTTAATCTGAATATTATTGTAAGACAATGAGTCTTCCCTTTGGAAGTAAGACTTTTGTAATTGAGCAATGAGCTCTAGGTAGTGTGCTTGAATGCATGTGCATTCCCCATTTTTCCATACTTTTAACAAAGTATAAACTTGTGGATTAACCTCCATTGTCATTTTTCCCCTAATAGCACACAAAAATCTTGGTGTTATGTGTGTTTCTGATGTGTGGTTGGTTTATACTCTCATGGTTATTAATCAGATATGAGAATAGGGGTTGATAAATTTAATAATTTTGAAATTCTATGACAATTGATTCACCCCCCTCTCTTAGTTTTCTGCCCTTGTGTACACAAATGACACTAGGAGAAGGATACCCATTCCGTTTTGGGTCTTTTCTTACATGTTTGGTACTTTATTTTTTGAAATCACTATCGAGAAAGAAATATGTTGAGTTGGAATTCAGGATTCCTGCTGCAAAAAAAAATATATAGGCACTTGGAAAGTTTAGAGGATAAAGAAAGCGCATGTAAAAACCTTTTCTTATCCTTGCAAAATGTAATGAGCTCTGGTGAACTCATAGTGAGTTGATTTGAGGAAGGTTCTTCCTTTGGGACAAAAGTATTGTAATTATTTACTAGTTATTCCCCTCCAGAATCAAAGAAAAGAAAATCTCTCTCTAAAAAATGTCATTGTTATCCCTAAAGAAAAGAAAGAAGAAGAAGAATCTCTGGTTGGATCAAAATATTTTGATCCAAAAGGCATCCGATCAATGTTAATCAAAGGGAAAATGAATAAAATTGGTGATTTGTGGAGTACGACCTCACCTATTGAAAGAGTTAAAATTGATGATGCTTTAGTTGAATATCTACTTCATAAAGGTATTGATGTATTTGATGTTTTTTATTCTTTACTTGAAAATTTAGTTGAAATAGTTGAAGAAAGAGTGTTGCTTGAATGTTTGAGAGGATGTAAGTTGGAACCTCTAGTTGAAAAAGGTGTTCTAAAGCAAAGAAGAGGCTATATGAACTAGTCATAGAGAATAATAAATGGCTAAAAGAAATGTCAGACATATACAAGTATTGTCTCGGGTGGCCTATTGCAGTTTTTAACTTTCAAAGTAGAATTGAAGCAATAGAATCTAAAGTGAGAAATATTGGAAAGAAGTTTGATATCTTTGAAGAAAAAGAAGGAAAGAAAAGGATGAGAATTGGTGAACTTCAAGCTGAAATGATCATTCTGCAGAGAAAAAGTGATGATGTAGTGAATACCTTCTGGCTTCTCAAGGATATTATTGAGGTCCACTTAGATCATCTTTCTGGGATACTCTCTGATGTAGAAGACTGTGAGAAACAATGTTCATCCCAATATTGGTCATCCTCCTTCACACTATTGGTTGTATTGGAAAGTGTGTGCACAAGAATGGATTCTTTAGTACTAGAGTGGAAGAAATTGCATCCCATGATCAAAGAAAGGTAAAAAAAGGCATTTCAGGTGAAAACAATAATTTCTAGTTTGAGAAATTGGATGCTTGAAAGTTTTGATGTTTTTGAAAATTTGAATGAAAATCTTCAAATATTGGATGTCAAATTTTTTTCATCTTGTTGGTGCCCTTTGCCATTGATGTCAAAGGGGGGAAGTTTTGGAGAGTTTTGGTAAGAACGAGAAGTTTTTGGAAGAAATTTTTTGAATAATTTTGAATCAGAATTTTTCCTCATATTGCCATCAATGACAAAGGGGGAGATTGTTGGAATGTTGTCATATATTGTAATTGATGTCACCATGTTGGTCCGATACCCTGTACTAGTGTGCAAATCACACTTATCTTATCTGGTATTTGATTTGGTATTCTGGTATTTCAATCCGCATATTTCCTCTAGTAATTATTATGATCTACAGTTTTGGGAAAAGGATTATAGTGGTTGGAAGTATGTATATATGTATTCTTAAATGTTCATATAATTGGGTGACATAATTTTTGAGATTGCATTTCAGTATTAAGTTATTCCTGGCTAACATGATGTTGCATGACATGGGTGAATTACTCTTGATATGAAGCTGACAAGTTATCATCTTGAAAATATGATTTTCATCATTAGGCTGACCTAATCAATGCATGTGGATATATTAAGCGTATATACAAGATGGTTAGAAGATGAGAAATGATGAAGGGCTATATAATATGTCTGTGTAGTGAATGTGAATGCGAAGAGAAGAAGTGTGTGTATGAACGAAGTATGTGAATAGTGGTTGAAGATTAGTATGAGGCCATGTGAGCGAATACTCTGACCATCAAGGGAACTGAACCTTCACATGTGGTGTAACTCCTCAGTTCAACTCTAGTGGTTAGCCATTTTTGTTTACTTATTTCTATAGGTAGTAAGCCTCCATTTTGGATAGTAAGTCCTTGTAAGCAATGAGCTTTTGTATCTCAAAATGAGCCTCATTGTTACCAGTATTGATATAAATTTATATACTCTAAGTTAATCCTCATTGTGGTTTTTCCTTCATTGGGTTTTCCACATAAAATATGTTCTTTTGTTGTGGAACTTGATGTTTGACTATTTCTTTAATCTGTTTTGTGTTGCAATAAAGATTTAAGTATTTTTTCAAAGAGTTTGTGTGGATATTGATTCACCCCCCCTCTTAGTATTTGATTTATTCAACATTCTCACCCTTCTGTGTTAGTACTGTTGCACAAGTGTGACCAAAAGAAAAAGAGTAAATAGGAAAAGGTTTAACATAATCTGGACTTACCAACACCAGTGTTTCCATAACTGCAACTTTTGTATTCTCAAAGGTGAGCCTAGCTTCATTTTTCCACTCTATCTTTGCATCTTTCTTCAACATATCATTGAGTGGTTTTACTATCTTGGAAAATCTAGTGATAAATGTTTGGATGAAATTGATCTTATTGAAATATGATTTCAATTATTTTTTACTTCCTAGGGGTTGTAACCTAAGCAATGCACTCACTCTGTCTGGGTCTATTGAAATACCTTTCTTTAGAAATAATGTGTCCTAGTACTTTACATTTAGTCAACCCAAAAATATGTTTCTTAGGACTCAGTGAAACTCTATAACTTTCACACTTTTAAAATATTTCTTTAAGATCTCAGACATGATCTCCTCTATTCTTTGAAACTACTATGAGGTCATCCATGTAGATGATAATATATTTTCCTATAAAATATGAAAAATAAAAATCCATAGCTCTTTGGAATGTACCTCTGACATTTATCAATCCAAATGGTAACTTTCTATAAGCAAAAGTTCCCCACTTCGTGGTGAATGTTGTCTCCATCCAATCTTCCTTTGCTACCATTACTTGATTATATCCAAAGAATCCAATCTTTCTCAAATGCCTTGTTAAGATTTTGGAAGTCTACACACAATCGTATGTTTCCATTCTTCTTTCTGAAGGGTACCAAGTTTTCCACCCAAGTAAAATTTATGATAGAAAATATTATTTAGGCTGAGAGAAGCTTTTGAACTTCCTTTTGGATCAATGATTCTAAGAGTGCATTTGTTGGTCGTTGTTTCTATTAGAAAGGCTTTACATCAATCTTTAGTGGTATTTTATGAGTAATGATGGAAGTATCATAGGTTTTGAAATCTTCATATGTTTGTGCTATATTTCTCCTTTCTTCTTCAGTATACACCTTTCCTATAAGAACATTCTTAGGCTCTTCTTTATTATGTAAATACTATAATTCAGATTGCCCTCCATCACTTTGGGGAAAATATTTCTCTCAAACTATCTGATCTATGTCAAATAGTCATTCCAACTCAATTATCCCTCTCGAAATACTACTATCTTTAGCTTGAGCTAATTATTCATCTTGAATATCTCCATCAGGGTGATCTATTTCTTCAATTATTTATGCTTCGAGGATACCAGAGTTAGTAATGAATTCTAATATGTGTCGATCATCTTAAAAATCTTGCAAATTTGTAACATTATCGAGAACCTCAGGTAACTGCACCAATTCAACTATAAATCTTCTCAAATCTAAATCATCTAACGACTCTAGAGCACTGGCAGTAGTAGCTAAAGCATTAACTCTTTGGTTAAATCTTCATGGAATGTGAGTAATGTTGAAAGCATCAAAATATTTTATTAAATCCCATACTCTATGTTGATAACTAGATAATCGCTTGTAATGACAAACGTACTACTTTTTAACTTGTCTAAATACCAATTTAAAGTAAGAAAAAAACTTAAGTATTTTGACTTTCTTCTTGATTTTGAGAATCAAACCATGAATAAAGGCTATGTACTCTATCATGTTGTTAGTACATCGAAATTGTAATCGAATGGTGCAAGAGCATTATGACCATTTCATGCCTCTATGATTAAACTCTTGGATTGTGAGGCTTTTTTGTTGTTTCTATATTATAATTAGGTCATTTTTCATATTTTAAGGTCACTAGGGGATCCATTTTTAAGTTTTGTGTCAATTTTGAAAAGATGTAAAAAGTTGTCACAATATAAAATTGTAAAATTTCCAAAAAGTGAAAAGTTGGGAAGGTGAAGAGTCATCTTGATCTAGTCCATTGGAAATTAGTTGGAATTTGTTTGGTCATATTTTTAATGCCTTTAAAAGGCCTTGTGACCATTTGAAGAGGTGTGGGCGATTGTTATTTTGAACTTGAATAATGAAAAGCACTATTTTATTGCATTTTTCTACAAAAAAATTATTCTTCTCATGTATTGTATGGCCCTATACGAGGAGTTCATTAATTAATGTTTGTATGTGTAATTTATTTTAATCACCTTCCTTATAAATTTGGTTTCATGCTGATTGATGAGATTTTGAGAAAGATATTGCCAGATTTATGAAAATGGTCAAAACCCTAGTTTAGGTTTACAATAGCCATTTAAAAATGTATTTCTTCATTTCAAGACCTTAGAGACCCCTAAAAACTGGTAGAATGAGGGATATATATGTACTCTAATGGATCTCCAAGTCAACGTACCTGAAGATGACCTTTTGGGCAAATGCATTGTTGCCCTAGTCTGAAAAAAAGAGTTTTGTGAGTAGTCAAGGAGCCTAGACACTAGGGTTTGATAAAATACTTATGAAAATGGTCTTGTGATTCTTTGTAGAGCATGTGCAGACCCAACTAAAAGTTTTGCAAGCATTTTTTAAGTGAATTTGAATTTGGAGATAACAAAAGCAATAATCCCTGGTGTAACCCAAGCCTAATTAGGCCTAATTTTGTACAGAGACAACAAGTTTTGAACCTTATGTTACAAAAGACCTAGTACCATTTTTGGAATATGTTTTAAGAAATAAAGAAGGGTATCCAAAAGTGTGATTGATTTTGGGTTTCAATACTTGTGTTGAGGGTACATCTATGATAGTCAGGTTTGAAGATTAGTTAATTTTGAAGGAATTGTAACCAAAATAGGTTACCTAAGTTTTTGGGGTTTATGATGAGTCAGATCATGTTGTGTCAACCCTATTGAAGTTGTCTTGAGTGTTGAATTGGGAGGTTGCAAAACCAAAGTGGCCTTGTGAAGGAAAGTTTCACTGAATGGTGAATGTCTTGAAGAGTGAAACCCATTGTTGTTAAATATGCCTCCATTAAGTTGAGTTTGAACCCTTTGTACTACATCAATTGGTATCAGAGCTCAGAAGGTCTAGGAAAAGAGGTGGTTTTTGTTTTTGTGTGTTTGTGTAGGTTGAAGAGAGAACCTGTTTGCCAAAAGGCATGGTGGAGAAGAAGAGAAGAAACCTAGGTGAGGAAATGGAAAGGAGAAGCAAGAAGAGACTTGCTTGAGTAAATAAAAGATCAATTTGTGCTTGTAGGAAAAGGGATCACCAAGGATGAAACAAGAGGGAAAGAAGGAAAGAGTGAAGGGAAGACAAATAGAGGTTGAGAAAGAGATAAGAGAACTAAAGAAAGCTATAGAAGAGATGGAAAGAAGGATGGAAGATGTGATGGATGAGTTTCTCAAAAGGGCACTTAGTTGACACTTGACAATGAAGAAGAAAATTGTCCAAAGAAGAATACAAGAAAGGACAATAGATAGAAGGAAAGAAGAAGAGGAGGTACCAATAGTAAGGCATGATTCAAAGTTGAAGGAATAATATGACATGCTAATATCAAGGTCTGAGACATAGAAATTCTAGGATGAAATCCATGGGGAGCCTCAAGATAGGCTAGAAAAGCATCATGGAAATCATATTAGGAATAGTAATTTGTCCATTAGCAGCAAAGGAGGTGAAGAAGCAGTCTAGTGATCTAAAAATAGAGATTTGTAAGGCTGATCAGACAGAGGTTACATGGAAAAGGAAAAACATTAAGGAGATTATCTATCACTTCCTTGTCATGATAGCAATCTAGATGGGACACAAACCTAAATTAAAAATGAAGGGAGGATAACAAGATGTTGAGGTAGAAATTGAGATACATGAAGGTATGAAGGATCTGATTTCAGGTGGCAAGATAGGTAGGAGAATAATTTTTTTTTAAAAGATGAAGCCAAAGGTGAAAATGAAGAAAAATAGGAGTTGTTTCATGGAGGAAAAGAGGAAAAACTTAGAATACATCAAGGAGGAACATATATAGGATGAAGACTTGTTGATACCCTCAATCCAAAAGGGCTTGGGATTTCTTTTGGCTGGGAGTTTGGTGCAGGAGCACCATGACCATTTCATGCCTCCATAAGGAAACTCTTAGATTTTGATGCAATTTAATTGTTTCTATATTGTAATAACATCATTTTTCATACATTAAGGTCACTAGTGGGTCCATGTTTAAGTTTTTTTGTCAATTTTGAAAAGATGTGAAAAGTTGTCACAATGCAAAATTGTAAAATTGCAAAAAAGTGCAAAGTTGGGAAGGTGAAGTCATGTTAATCTAGTTCATTGGAAATTAGTTGGAATTTTTTTGGTCATGTTTTTAATGCCTTGAAAATGAATTTTGAAATTTTGAAGAGGCATGGGTGATTGTTATTTTGAACTTGAATAATGAAAAGCACTATTTTCTTGTATTTTTCTACATAAATTTGTTGTTCTCATGTACTATATGGACCCATATGAGAAGGGGTTCATTAATATAAAGTTTTATGTGTAATTGGTTTCAATAAACTTCCTTTTAAATTTGATTTCATGCAAATTGATGATATTTTGAGAAAGATATTGCCAAATTTATGAAAATGGTCAAAACCTTGGTTTAGGTTTATAGTAGCCATTTAAAATTTTATTTCTGCATTTCTAGACCTTAGAGACCCCTTAAAACTAGTAGAATGAGGGATATATATATGTAATCTAAGGCATCTCTAAGCCACCATACCTGAAGATGAGGTTTTGGGTAGATGCATTGTTGCCCTAGTCTGAAAAAATAGTTTTGTCAGCAGTCAAGGAGCCTAGAGCCTAGGGTTTGATAAAATACTTATGAAAATGGTCATGTGATGTTTTTTAGAGAATGTGAAGACCCAAATAAATTTGTTCCAAGCATTGGGTAAGTGAATTTGAATCTAGAGGTAGAAAAAGTAATAAGCCTTGGTGTAACCCAAGCCTAATTAGGCCTAATTTTGTACAGAGACAAGAAGTTTTGAGCCTTATGTTACAAAAGACCTAGTGCCCATTTTGAAATATGTTCTAAGAAAGAAAGAAGGGTATCCAAAAGTGTGATTGGTTCTAGGTTTCAATACATTTGTTGAGGGTACAACTATGATAGTCAGGTTTGAAGACTTGCAAGCAATGTGATCAATTTGTGAAGGAATTGTAACCAAAATAGGTGACCTGAGTTTTGGGGGTTTATGATGAGTCGGGTCATGTTATGTCAACACTATTGAAGTTTTATTGAGTGTTGAATTAGGAGGTTTTAAACACAAAGTGGCCTTGTGAAGGAAAGTTTCCTTGAATGGTGATTGAATTGTAGAGTGAAACCTATTACTTTGAAATATTCCTTCATTTAGTTGAGTTTGAACCCTTTGTACTACATCATCGATAAGTAGCAAGAAACTATTTACCTTGCAAACTGATGAGTTCAACTCCAATTATAATTCCTATTTTTGATTTGGATCCATCCAAATTAAGGATACAAGCTTGATCATTAATAACTTCAAACTTACCATTCTTAAGATTTGTCAAATTAACATTTTTGGTTTGGATAAGCTAGACTTTATCTCCATGTATCTCTAGTTCAAACCTTTGAATCTTAGATTGTTCTATATAGTAATGGTTCTCAATTTTGTAAAATATTTCCAAGAAAATCATGCAACTATCCTTTGAATGGACAAAATTATGTAACCTACACCAACCATGCAATAAATAACTTTTTAGTGAAATTTTACCGCTCTTTCGAGCTTTTGTAATAATGTTCTTCCAAAATTTATCATAATGACTGTTTTCTTCTTTGGAAGAATCATAATTTGATTCGATTAAAAAATAAATTCTAGGAGTTATTTGATTATTCTTTTCAACATTATATGTTAATACTTCTTCTATTTTAACTCCTAAGCTTCACATTTTATAAACCCTAGTTCTACATCAATATATCGAGAATTTCATTTTTTTATCATAATCAGTAATCATGTATTTCATACATGGTTCTCTCTCAATTTTTATTTGATTAGGAACTCCTTCCCATGGTAACCACATATGTGAGAAATCCGTGGAAATGTATCCATCAAAATTCTTCGACCAATCCCTACTCAATAACATACCATAAGTATTAGCTATCTCAACAACCTAAATGTCTATATAATACTAAATATTGGGATCCGATGCTAGTTGCATATGAATATTTGTTAATTCCCCAGCTACATTTACTTCGGTTTTGTCAAGTTGAGTAAATTTCTTTAAAGAAATTTCCAAAGTTAACCCTAGCATTTTACATATGGAAAAATTCATTAAATTAGTAGACACTCCAGAGTCTACTAGACAATTATGAATATTTTTAACAAATATTCTCAACATGAGTAAAAATGGTGGGGATTCTAGTTTTCCTTTATAAAAGGCTACTTGTGCATCCATCGTAGGAACAATGCTCTTGTCTTTTTCCTTAGTGGAATTATCTTTATGAGATTCTCTAAATTTTCTTTTCTTTGGAAGATCTTCTAAAGTATTCAAGAAAGCTTTCCTGATCAAAGGTGTTTTGAGCAATTCTGATAAAGAAAGGCTAATTTTTACCTTTTTTATTTCCTCCACTAAATAATTAGTCAAATTGTTTATATAAGAGGAATCTACCTTTTCATTGTGTGAAATGTTTTTTGAATTATATTAAGAGGTCGCCTTAGGTAACCTTGGAGTATTACTTGATTTATCATCTAGTGGAGTATTAAATTTATTAGGCAGAATTGACATGGTCAATGACCCATTGAATTTAATTCCAACATTTGTGTTACTTCTTGAGTTATAACTATGCCCCTTCTGATATTATTAAAAAACATGAATTTCATCAAGTTCATCTTGAGGTTAATTTTCATCTTGATAAGGAAATGCATACATTTCTAAAGTCATGGCTTAACTATCTCCTTCATATTCATGAGTATGATTCATGAGAACAATAGATGAATCGACACATTTGTAACTTTCAAGGACCAAAGAATAATCATAACCTACTAGAACTAATTAATTTACCTTAGGAGGATGAGACTCACACTATTCATTATAGTGTGTAGTAGCTAGAAAAATATCTAAGGTGGTTTTAAATTGTGGATAGTCCACTTCAGAATGAACATTTGTATTATGAATTCTACACCAATTATTTATCACAAGGTCAACTAAATTCACCTTTGACGTCCAAATGTATCATCATAAGGATTAATGTTATATAAAGGTGTGGATATTCCTCCATTATTCGGTCATGTGTTCCAAGGTCTAGGTGGTGTAGGAGCATTGTATGCTCGACTTTGTGAATTTTGATTTTTTATTTTGAGAATAAAAGTTGTGATTCCTTAATTGTGCAACCTTTGTGATTAACCTTTTGAGTTGAACTATTATTTCTTTAATTTCTTCCTTATCATCTAGAATTTTAAAATTTTGACTCTCTTGAGTTTGTGAGATGAAATAATTTCCATTAGGATGTAGCTCTGCAATAGCTGGACCAGGGTGAGGGACTAAAGCTTGACTATTTCCTAGTTGAAAGAAATTATTCTAAGAAAAAACCCCAGTATGGACCACAAAAGAATAAGTATTGAGAGTCATTGGATTATTTAAAGGGACTCTATTCACACTTGAAATAGGATAATTGTTCAATCCATTTCTGCCATTTGCAGAAGATCCACTTCTGAGGTGTTTCATTTTTAAATTTACACTTAAAGCTTCAACATAGGATTTTGGTAGAGTAGGGGGAGGATTTTCCCTTCACTTCAAAAACATAGTAGTTAAAGAATCTATTGTCATATAATAAACCATAATGGTGGAAACATTATCCACTACATAAGGTGCTTGTAACCTAGAGTAAGCCTTCTAGAATCTATCATTAAAACTAGTTACAAGCTCAACCTCAAAACTTTTGATTTGAGAAAACTACTTATATAACATGGCAAGATCAACCAATGTTCTAAATCTAGCCAAAAACTAGCTTTTGATATATTGCAATGATCTAATAGAGTTATGAGGTAGGTTGATATACCACTGGTACACTTCATCTCTTAAAGTATACATAAATAACCCACACAACATCTTCATGTTGAATACTTGATCTAAAATATGTATCCTTAAATATACTAATATGTTCTTACACATCTTTGTGAAGATAATACTCAAGACACAATTTTTCAAGATTTTTCGGGAGATCATTATATATGGAAAATTGGATTAGTGAATCTATTTTAAATAAATCCATCACTATGGGAGGTGGTGGTGGTATAATAGTAGTCAAGTTTTGTGAATTTTCACTTACACTTCCAAAATTTTAAGGTCTAGATGAAGTTCAACCACTAAGCTTGACTAAAGTCACATGAGGATCACCAGACCGGGATCTAGTGACTCTATGGAAATCCAATTTCAAACCTAATGAAACCAAAAGAAAAATGAAGAGGCCCTCCTTCTAGTGCTAGTTCCTATTTATGATGACGTTAGTTGTAACAATATTGTAGATAAAATACTCACAGGAAAATTGCAAAGAACCTATCTTTACTTGAAAGACTGAACGAGGGCAACCTAAGGGTCCTAGTAAAAGGGGAAAAGGTTCACTTACCTTAATGCAAAGGCTTCAATATTCAAGTCTTGAAAATAATAGGTTTTCTTCAGGGTATGATGTGATATTATTTTTAATATCAATGGGTATATGGTTATATCTGGTTTATTTATGAATAATAAGCATCAGATAAAAGCCTTTTAGTTCAATCATAAAAACATTTCATCCAATCAATAGATTTACAATAATATTTCATGAATATCAAAATTTTCTTTCACTTAAGTAGATTTAGCTTTGAGCATTCAACAATTTCATAGAAACAAAATATTTTCAATAATATTTCCATTCATTCATCTCTTTTTTAGATCATTTTCAAAAATTAAACATCTAATGTAAAATAAAGCATCAAAATACTAAAACCTAAAATTGCTCTTGGGTATTCTCCATGCATGCCCCAAGATTTAATCAAATCAAAGAAAATTGCTCTATACTTCGCCATATTGATTCATAGGCAGTCATAGAACAATGCAAGCTTTTGAACAAGTGGGTTTAGTTTGGAAACTAAGTAGGTTTTGTATGCACCCTTAAATGATGCAACATAGAGTCTTGTCTAGTTGAACCAATAAACCAAATAGGCTTTGATATTGATTAATCTCTATGTGCATACAAGATTTTAATCCAGGATGATTCAAAAAATAGGAAAAAAGACCAAAACTTAGAGATGTTTTGGCTCTTTCGACATCCACAAATTCTAAACTTAAAAATAAAACTAAAGCAGTAAACAACCTTTTATAGGAACAAGGCCTCAAGAGTTTAAACTTAAATTCTATCAAGAGAATCAAAAATAGAAAACCAAAATGTAGCACATGGCATTTTCTAGTTGTCATTAGAATATTCTAGATAAATTCAAAGCTTTGAGTCCTTTAGCAGTAACAACCATCAACTCCAAACTCTAGTATGCAATTCTCCACACAAAATAGGGCTATCAACATTCTCTAGAATACTGAATGATAAGCCTTTACCAACATCAAGACCAATTTACAAAACTAACTTCAACAATATATCTTTATGACACTTCTAATATCTGATATATGATACCTCCTTATATCATCTCAATCTTTTGGTTCTTGGAACCCTTCTTCACCTTTCTTCAACTGATGTTCTGGTAAAGAAGTTAATATCTGATGCATACTTTCTTTTAAAATTCCTTGGATTGCCTTCCAATTGTACTTGATCCTAGTGTAGTCTTCTGATATCTAGAGGATGTTTTCATTCCTCTACATTTTATCTATTTCATACCTGACTATAGTGTTCCTACAATGTATGATCTCATCAATGATTTCCTGGGTTAACAACTAAACAAGGTATTTATTTATTCTTTAAATCCATTCCTTAAAATCTTTTCTTCTTTACCCTCCTATCCTAGTGTCTTAGGATCACAATCTTTTCATTTTAACACTTTAATGAAATCTTGATCTTTCTCAATCAAACTACTACACTTCTTGGTGACCTTTTCAAATCCTTTTATACATTGTACCAAAGTGTCACCTTCCCAACTTAATTTTTTCTTCCATTTTTCACATAATGGGATTTCTTGTTCTGAAATTATCTTTTCTCTTATCAATTCTTGGACATCTCTTTGAATGAGAGTTTCTACATTTCGCCTCTTTGCATCAACCTATTCCTAGGAAAATCTACATTCTCCTTCCAATATTTTGGATTTTTCAAACCAATAGTGTGCTTCCCTATACTTTTGAATTTCATCAATAATGAGTTCTTCTCCTATGGTGAATTGTTGTGATAGCATCCACCTATTCCCGTGACATGAGTACTAGATTTTGAGGCAATTTAGCTTGTGCCTACCAGATTGGGTTAATGATTTTAAAAAATTCTTTAAGATAGAAATTTGTTCTTTCAACTCTCTTTTCTTGTGATTACTTTTATGTACCCTGGTAAGAGTTGTATCCAAATTCATCTTCCTTTCTTTTAATTCTTGCATCAAGGATGAGTGTCCACTATTGATACTTGTTATTTTATACTCTTTAGGTGTTAACTCATGTTTATTTTTATCTACTACCGGAGTAGCTATATGGATTTTTTTTCCTCCTACTACATTCTTTTGCATAATATGTTTCATTTTAGCTCTTCACCTAGGTTTAGGAGTTTCTACTTCTTGCATTAAACTTCTAATATCTAGATGTACCAATTCCACTTCCAATGGGGAAGCTAATTATTTGATTAACCAATCAAGTGCATCTTCATTGTGTTCTACATTTGTAAAATTTCTATCTCCCTAGTTTTAAATATGCTTAGGAACTTCCTCTCTTAAATTTTCAACTTTATCTGTTACATCCTCTAAAATCAGATCATCTTCAGTATTCTCTAGCATAGATTCAACACTATCTCTTCAATTCCAAGACTTGTATTTTCCTATTCAGTGAGGTGTTTAGTATCAGTTCCTAGGACATCACCTTATTAATATCCTATCACTTTAGGATTCTTTTCATCTTTGACCCTATCACCTGAAGTTTCTAAAGGTTCTTCATTTTCAATTTCAACTTGGTCCCCTTTGAATTTTTAGAAACATATGGTTGTTTAATATCATTTTGATCATTCATTAGCAAAGGCCAGGAATTAAAGGTATCTTCAATAACAATATCATCAGTTGGAATTTTTCCTATAGTCTCCCATGTTTTAATTTCAATAACTTCAGGGTTCCCTGCCTCTAAAGCGAGTGTTCCTCTTATGAATTATTCTTCTTCAACATTCATAGGAATTGAACTTCTATCTAGAATCTCTTCCACCACTGATTTTACCATGGGTTTATCTTTATATTTATTTTCTTTCACTCACTCATACATGGTGCCCAATTTATCCATTTTTTCCTTAATTTCAGCTTCATCTAAAACCATGAGAGATTTTCCTAGTGTCTATTTTATAGTAGCCATATATATTGAACGAGGAGAGGTAAATAATGCTGCAACTCTCTTAGATGTAGACCTTGTCTATGTACTTTTGTTCTCTATCATAGATGCCTCCTCATCTATTATAGGTCAAGTCTTTGGTTTTGTTGTGGAAGAAGATGCCACTTTTGACTTCACTTTTGTTTGAACCTTACCTAGTTCGGCCACTTTATGTTGACCAACTAGTTTTAATGAAACTCCTTGGTTTGGAGCCTCAGGGGTTCCTTCTTCGATATGTATAGCAAAAGCTACTTTACCAGATTTTCTCTTTTTCTTAGTAGGCTCCCCATGTTTAGGCTCATACTCTTCTCTTTGTTTCTTTCTTGTATCTAGAGAGTATGTGGGTTTTATTTCTTATTTTCTCCTTTTACAAAAATAATTTATCCAATGTTCAGTTTGCAATAAACTTGGTTCTGAGAATTCCTCAATAGATATTATTTCTCTACTTTCATAATCTGGATTTGGAATAGGTTCATCATACACTTTGTTTTCATTATAGGCTTGATTCAAAAATTCACCATCATATTCCTTCAATTGATTTGGAATAGATCATGAATCTTGAGAATTGACATAGATTTTAATGATAATATTCCATATTTTATTGTTCTTGCTTTATGTTCATCATCACAATTGAGCCAATAGTCTTCTAAGTGTTGAACATGAGCACAATAACTAGCTATATTCTTGGAAATATTCCTTTCTAGGTCATAATTATTTTTTCATAGTTGAAAGTAATCCAAATTGTAATCTTTAACTCATCTTGACATAGACTAGCAGCTCTAATTGCATTTCACTTGTAGTTTCCTATTACAATGGGAAATTTAAGGGAAGCCTTCTTATGAGACAAGTTGTAAAGAGCTTGGGAAAACTTCAATTTTCTTACCAATTCTAATAACACTATTTTATCTATAGGGTACCTGGGAAACACAAAAGGATATCCTTCAAAACCTTCCATCCTAATGTAGTTGAAAGTGTGAAATTGAATGTACTAGCTTCCATCCTATTTAATAACACTTTATGCTTCAAAGACAATCTTTTGGATTTGTCTCCTTCCATATTTCTAACCAACTTAATGGAAAACACATCATTAACTCTCTGATAATGCTCCTTGTATTCATGAATAGTAATTTGGGGTAAATGAGCATATATCAGACTATTTCCTACTTATCTTCCTAGAGTACGAATTCTTTTCAACCCTTGCTTATTTCCCTTAAGGCACAAGAGTAGATCATGTATTTGAAAGGAAAAGAAGAGGTGCGGAATATGCTTTCCTAACACTAATACCTCAGAGGATAAGTGAAAAAATCATCATTTAAAAGTTTCATACACTTAAGATGCACACATATAGGATAACAAGAGTAACATAAATAAAACATACAAACAAAGAAAACACCAGATTTACGTGGGAAAACCCTTTTGGGAAAAACCCACCACACCAAGAGCAATCACTTTGTATTATAGTAAAAATATTACATACCAAGTTAACAGACCTCTCTCAAAATTCTCTTTGTTATAATGCTATTACATCATTCAAAGAATCTAGACTCACTATCACCCTTAGTTACAATTACAATCATTCAACTGTTACAAGTCTTACATTCATCATACAATCAACCAACCAGTCGGGTGTCTTAATTATACACCTTCTCACTGACAAACAAATCCAATCACTTCCTATCCAAGTCACCTTGCAATCACGCATCGGTTCATCCTTCATTTAATTTTTCTTTCCATAATTGGATTCTATCAATCACTAAATTGAGCCTTGCAGTTAATGCTTTCACCTCTTCAAGCAACCAGCCAATTAGTTGTTGATTTACAACAATAATGTAAAATCAACGAGTCTTATCATGCGATGTGTTGTAATTTTACTCATCCATTGCTTTGACCATCAAGTCAAAACTACCATCCAAGCACTAACCACCTTCTATCATGCCACCACAAGCCTATCGACCAACTCTCACAGTAATACGATGTACTGCGGTACTGCTCAACCCAAAAAAGGCCTTCGTGGTTTGGTGGTATACACACCGCACCACCATGGTATGGTGGTAGGAATTCAACCATCAGCCCGCCACCTTCACCGCACCACCATTGAGCCTTACACAACCCTCTGCAGTAGGGAGGTAAGATTTTCCACTAACCGCCATTGCTTACCGTACCACTGCGACATGGCCAAAAGACTATCACGGTATAGCGATACATGTTCTTACTAACTGCCATGGTCTACCACATTGTTGCGCCTTCTTCGAGGGATCCCCATGGTAGGGAGGTAGCCATCTATGCCGATGGTTGAGCCTTCACTATGCAACCACCAAATAGAGACGAATCCGCCGCGGTATAGTGGTAACACCGCCCGACCACGGACCAAAACAAAGAGGCTCACCATAAGGTGGTAAACCACACAACCACACCTCTAAGAGATGCTCCCAGTGGTAGAGTGCTAAAGGCCAAAAATGAAGGAAATCTTTCAAGTCTTAAACAGATGTTCCAAGCCAAAAGTTGAGGCACCTATTTCCAATAGTATCAAGACATAGAAAAACATCTTGACTTTTGGAAATACCTTTATCTGATCATAAAATTTGTTGCTAATAAATCCTACCCGATGCATTAGAAAAGGGCATGCCATCCATTTGGCTATGATTAGAAACATCTATGGTTTGAATTTACTAGAATCTCGTAATCTAGCTATCCTACTTAGCATTGTTATAATATCTTGAACATCTCGATTGAAAATAAATCTTAGAATTGGATTTGTCTATTTCGTAATTTCCTCCTGACACCATTATGTATTCATAATTTTCCTCTTCTATTCTTTGACACTAAGGTAGGTCATAATTTTCACTTTCATATCTATAGGGTACATCTAAGTATATATAGGAAGCCCAAATATATATATAGTTCCTTTTTCAGAGAGATCTACATAAGTTCTTCCCTCCTTCTCAACAACTCTTTTGTTTGGGTTATAATAGTTTAAACATTCCCTAACCAGTTCAGGGGCTTCCATTATTAGTCGAAAGCTTGCTGCCAAAAGTAACCCACTTACTATAACTTATTTGTACATTGAGAGGCATTTTCTTGTCATGATCGTTTGAGGAATTCAACTTTAGAGGACCACCCCATATGAGTATCATTAGCTATCCCACCAATCGGTATAGCTTATGAAGTGCAATATTTGAATTCAGTTTCTGACCTTGTTTCAGAAGTTCTCATTTTTTCCATCATGTTTTTCATTTCAAATATATACCTTGTGTGTGAGTTAGGGTTAAATTTAACCAGTTATCTTTAATGATTCATAAAACATTCAATTCATCATTTTGTTAAATTTATAGAAAAATAATCAACATTTCAGTTGTTAAAGGAAATAGCATTTTCTCGAGACTCTCATGCCTAAAAATGATTGACAAAGTTTATGTTATTTGAGTCATACCTAGTTTTGCTGATGATGAAAATATTTTCAAAATGCAACCTTGAAACCATTGGTAGCTATGTTCTTAGTTTCTCAACATTTACCTTTCCTTGTGTGCGATAGTATCAGTCTTATTCATTCAATGTATTTTACAAATTTGTAGTATGACATGATGTAGAGTGTTATAAAAGCAACTACATGCTTGAGTTGGTGCCAAGTACGTATGTAGTTTTCCACCTTCAGTAATTAACTATTACAATGCATTAATTTCTTGAATAAAGGTACAATCATGGTGAATTAGGGTTCAATTCCAAACACCTAGGTTTCTGTGTGGGCTCACTATGAGAGGAAAAGTTTGTGAAAATTTTGCGTGGCACTCTTGTGTCACTTTGATTTTTATGAGGAAAATTCCTTTAAGATAGTTATCATTTATGACCATCAGGATTGACAACCTCCAGTACTAAACCTTTGAAAGACTATCAAGAAATAGGACACTTACCTTTGAGATTTAAAAAAAAAATGGGAGCAGAGAGAGGAACTGGGAACTGGGTCCAAGAAAGATCAAAATTTATTCAAACTTTTCATAATAGAATGTTCGGTTTTCGACCTCCAGCTAAAGAAAAACAAAACAGCCATTTGACTAACCCATTTAGGAAAGAATGTGACCACTGGGATTGACAAATTTTGGGTGACAACTTACTGAGCGAGACTAGGACCAATCAAAGATACAACATCTTTGACATGACTGTAGCAACTCGAGGATTCTAGTTTCTAATAGATTGATAAAAATTAATGAAAAGATCAAGACACTGAATCCAGGAAAGAACAAGGACTTAAATAAAGACCAAGCAAGTTGAAATGAGACTTGCAAATTTACCAACCCTCCAAAGGAACACCAAAGAAAGTGAAAGCGAAAGGAAAGAGAAAAGATAAAAAAAGGGTCCACATTTTTCCAACGAGAAAAATGGGTTGTTTTGTGAGACCACACAATACTAGCTCATTGTCTATCACACTTTTCTTCTTGCTCTCCTTTTCCATATTGGTGATGAGTGATGAAGTCTATGGTTCTAATATTACATCATTGATTTAAGTTCTACGAAGAGTGACACCTACATGACCATTGATCTTTCCAGTAGGATGCATGGCTAAATCTTGAACCTTCGTTTAGTTTCTCCCATCACTATTATGATTCAACTACTAAGAACTGAATTAGTGATGAGCGATGGATAGCACTAACACATATATTCATCATTGGGGTTGAAGGCATCACTAAAAGTTTTTCTAAAGGGAATTCCCTATTAGAGATGAGTGATGGGGGAAGCAAAAATTCAAAGGAGGATGACTTGATCTAACGGTCATGATCTCATTGTGTATAAGTTTTATATTGTTGATGGCACACACAATGAGAAAAGAGGTACCAGTGATACACAATGTATAGTTAAGCCTTATGCCCATCGCTTCCCCTCAAGCTATCATGGTTACAAATGAACACCTAGGTAAAACATTATCGATGAGCAATGGTATAACTAAGGGATATTCAAAGGAATATTCCTCTCATCTCTAGGCACTAAAGCATCATTGATCCATTCCTTGAAGCTAAAGGTGAAATAGCGATGAGTGATGGCTATCAAGTAAAAGGTGACTAAAACAAAAGAAGAAAGCATGAGGATAAAGGGGATCCATTGATGATGTTTTAAATTAGAATGATCAACAACCAAAATTCAAACCTAAATGGATAAATTTCAATTCACTCATGCGAGCTTTATTTTATGAATTAATGGTGAAGATGCTCCATTCCTCATCCATAAAGAAGGTTTTTGGTTAATTTTTCCTCACAATTGATAGTTTTGGAAGCAGAAGAATTAGTAAAGTTTAAAGAGAAAAATGTGGGGAGCTCAGGCAAAGAGGTTATAGATACATTGAACGTAATATTTTCTCAAGTAAGAAAATATTTACACCTCTCTATGTAAATTGTGATTGAGTTGAATTGGATAAGGGAAGTTAGTGATTAATTTAGAAATTTCTAGGTGCTTAGCATTTGAAAGGGTTTTGATATTGTATGAATTTGTAGAAGTTGGTAGGAATTGAATAAGGTTTGGGAGGGTTTCTATTTTTATTTTGTAAATTAGTTTCTTGAGAGCATAAAACCATAAGTCCTCATTTACAAGTTGAATTCATAAACCCTAAGTGTAAACCATGAGTCAATCTAGTGAATCTTCTAGAGTTCGAGGAAAAATCAAGAAAAGAAAAACAAGGTTGTTAAACCTAAGTAAGAAACCTCAGAGAAGACTACAAAACCTAAGGGAGAAAACAGAGATTTCACAAAGTTCATGGAGGGTGAATCTCAGGATATAGCTAATGGAGTTCAATTCCTGAAAGGATAAGTTAGGAATTTTTCTCCCATATTTCAAGGAAGCAATCACTCTCACAGACTCTACCATGTTGAATATTGTTGTGGATGATATGACTGGAATTGAAGTCTTCACATGGATGCATTTGTTAAAGAGGATTGAATATTAACGGATGCTAGATACAATCAACATAACACTAAGGTGTAGGGATTGCTAGATATGCAATGGCCTACTGAAGAGGATTATAATACATGGCTTGAAAATTTTACAAATTGAGCCTTGGATGAAGTATTGTAAAATATTATCTCCTTAGTTATGAAGTCGATGACAAGGTGTGCTGATGTGGACATGGTCTATGCTTTTCCTCTTTTATTAGTTTTATGTTTTAAATTATTTATTCCTATTGTGCATGTGGAATACAAATTTTCTCATGGAAAAGATGCTTTGCTCATGGTTGGTGCTATTGCAATGATCAAATATTCCCTTTGGAGGGTAGGAACTATCTTCTCTAGAAATGAGGAAAGGAGTTTTGTCTTATATGTTCTCCCCCTCTTTGGAAATACAAATGTAACTGCTCTAGGGATGTTTGAAAAGAAATTGAAATGTATGTCATTTGTAAAATTTGACAAAATATGCAATTTGGCTCGAAGCTTGTTTTCTCCCTTGTTCTTATAAAAGAGAATTGAAGGCCGATTCTATGGGTCTTTGGTTGAGAGAGTTGTTAAACTCATGTTAAAGAATTTTGTAATACAAGCACAAAGAAATAGAATAAGTGTTGAGTCTTAGGTTGAATTTGAGTCTGTAATAGGAATAATGGTCTTACAATAGTAATAGCATTTGAATGAGAAGTGAAAATTATGAAGCATATTCTCTCCTTTTGTATTTCGCCATATAGATTATTAATGAAATGATTAAGGATCTGTTGATTAATTCTCAATAATTTTGGTTGAACGTATGATTTTTTCTCTGCTTTGATTAAAGGAATTAATTAAAATTCTTTAATAAAATCATGGATTCTTATGATTAGGTAAAATGATTTGATAAGTAGTTTATATTCTACGGATAATTTGAGTTTATTTATTGTAATTCAATATCATAATAGTTTGGAAATGTTAAGTCTGGTTACTATTGTATCACATTATATTTCAAATTTGAACTTGTTACCCATGGATAAGGCATTGTTCTATTGCTTTGGTTAAATTTTAAGTCATTGAGTCGGCCTTTCCTTTAAAATAAAAAATTCTTAAAGAATATTATTCATACACCTTAAATTGTTCTAATGTTTCATGAGAGGTCATCCATTCTCTACTTTAGATTATTATTTGTTTAAGAATTCACCAGATTCTTGAAGGATTTCATCTAATTTGCAACCATATAGGAATGTATCTATTATTTACAATGTTTGTGGTAAATGGCACAAGAGTACCATTAAGTAAATTGTAGGGATCACCCTATTGGGTCCTATAGAGCCAAAAGTGTAGAGGGAAATCCTAGCAAGCTTTCACCTAGTCATTGGCCAATCCTCATAGCTGTTGATCATTGAATTATGAAAAATTCACAAACAATTGATGAGACCAAGTTTGATTCATTAAAAACAACCAAAAAATGGTACATGAATAAATAACTTCTTCCCATCCTCTTCTGGAAACACAACTAAGGGAGAAGGATTGAATTCTCTAAGAATAATATTTTTAATTTATAAAATTATCTTTGCCACATGCTACAAAATCTTCTACCCATTCACACGGCACCACAAAACTTATATTCTCTACTATCTTATTACCCAACATCAATCACTTTTTCTTAAATGTATAAGCATAAGCCTAAAAACCAAAAAAATGAGGATATTATATTAAGGTATTTTTTCCTTTCTAGATCTCTATAGAGATATAACCAAAAGGAAGTAATGTAGGAGACCTATTGTTTTCATAACATATAATAGAAAATAATTATACCAAGAAATTTTACATGAAGATTTCTCCTCTAGACATACTCCTAGTCCCCTCCATCAATTTCATATCCATTCTCTCTATAAATATTTGTTTCTAAGGGGTGTACATAATTTTCTTTTATTTTTTAATCCTATTGTTATTTTATAATACATAAAAATGTATAAAATAAATATCATTGAACCCTTATTAATTCTCAATAACTCATTCTTTGTACTATTCTAATTTCTAAAAGACCCTTAAAATCCTTAAATAGACTAAATACATTATATTTAATTGTGAGAAAGCACATAAATGTTATTATGAAATAATCATTTATATATGATACATGTATGACCATAATAAATCAACTTTGAAATACTGAAGGAATGAATCAAATAATTAAATTAAAACACAATCAAATGATAACAACAATCAATTAAATAAAATGAATTGAATTAAACAAATGCAAACCTTGCAAGAACACACACAATTCACCTTAGCTCAACTCCATTTCTCTCTTCTATTTGACATTGGCAGAATGTTGTGCATATCTTTTCTCTTAGATTTATATTTAGCACAATAGCATAAAAGTAGCTACAAAGTACTAGTATAATTTTCATGTGTGGTCTGAGATGATTAATGAAGGAGAGGATGGTTGCATTTATAGATTTTTGATGATATAGATCAACGGTCAAGATTAGAGGAAAAATTGAGACTATCAATGGTTGAGAATTGATGAGAGGAATTGAGGGTTGGTTAAGTAGCTACATGATTTTAGTTAATTTATTGCATGATTCATTTAAGAGGATTGATTGATTTGTTAGCTCAAATTGACGGTTAGTGGACTAAATTGATTTCTTATAGGACTCAAAGTGAGTGGAAGTGAAGTGGAATTAATTGATGAGTGGATTCATTAGATTCAGTAGTAAATTCAGAGTAAGTCTTAGTCAACAAGTGAGGTAGAATTTGTAGGAGTATTTAATAATTATTTACATGTGCAACATTGAATTTAATAAATAAAATAAATAATTTTATTTATTTTAGAATAGAGGACTAATTAGTAAATTAGTTAAATAAAATTAATTATTTAATTAACATAGATAAATAAATGATATGAATTTAATCAAGTAATATTAAATTATTCAATTAAGAGGATGAATAATCATTTATTTAGAATTAGGGGTCTATAATACATAATATAAATAATTAGAATTGAATAAATATTAATAAAATTGAATACATATGAATGAATCAAGTTCAACACCCTAAGATATTTATGGGAACTAGAATAAAATTAAATTTTTTTTTTTTTTCTGAATTCAACTAAAATGAATATACAATTATTTAATTAACCCTTTAACAAAATATTTATTTATCATGATCTATAGACACTTCTTATACATGTGATCTACTCTTTAGTGCCATAGTATTTTATTTTCTAGAGGTAATTCACCATCTAAGCAAAGATATTTCTTAGGTACCTATAAAGTACGGTGATCATATATTGATACAACCCTCCTCTTTGTTTTTAGTTCTCATGAGAAAAATGACAACTCTATAAATATTTTCACTAAAATAACTAAACAATTTTTTTATTTGATAGTACTTTCATCAAGCTTAAAAATAGTGCCCACATACAAACCATTATTGAGAACCATAGATCTTGAAACCATCTTACATGTTTCATTGTGGAAAAGAGCCTATACATTGCATCATTAGGTTTACCAACTATTAATAGGTTTTATGTCAAACCTATATGTGTGGAATTAAATTACACCCTTTATCTCTTCCATTAAGAAATAAAATTATGACTACCATGGGCAACTAAAAATATATGATAGTCATCATTGGTTATAGATTCCCAACATCATATTATAAATGCTTTGAAAATAATCCCTAGTAAAAGGTCATATGGAAGGAAGTTCTAGAGTATGCTAACAACACACCTTTAGATGATGTGTCAATAAAAATGCTTAGTTGCACATCAAACATATTATTGAGTTAAAAATAAATTATAACAAGGTAGTAGTCATAGCCATGTATCTTGTAAGAATCATTACATAGAAAAATTCAAAATGATTTTAGGCATGACATTGAGAAAGGCATCCCACCTTGGTTAAAAATATATAACTATGATCACCAAAATATAAAATATAAAAAACAAAATTTTGAAGCCTAGACCTAGCTTCAAATATCTGATTTACAATACCTTCTTTTATTCTTCTTTATTAAATGTAATCCAAATGATAGTAAAAAGCATAAATAAAAATACACTACTGAAAAAAGTCATCTCTTCACATCGAAACAACTCATAAGCACCCTCCAAAATATATTAAAGGATGAAAATACATTTTGAAAAGGTAGATTAGGTGACTTGTTATTGACTAAACCTCCATGAACTGCAAAAATATCTAATAGTTAGTGCAAATAATAGAGACACAACTAGAGTTTAATTTTGTAGAGCTTCTATATAATTTAAATAAATATATGGTTCATAATGGATAATACAATACCTAGTAAAAATTTTATAATCTTAAATAACCATCAAGAAACAATGTTATATTTTTAGTAATATTATTCTTTTTCTTATCACACTATCAAATATTGAGAATAATTATTTCAAATTACTTTCTAAATTTCAAATCTTGTTGATGAAAAAGTAAACTAGTTACTTCTATCCCATTATGTCCCCACAATTCCATGCGCAAACATACCTAGTTCTAATTTTCTAATATATCATGATGATAAAAATATAATACATAGGAGCATCCTTCATATACCTAAAGATACTTTTGGTTGTACCCCAATGTTCATTACTAATATTAGTAAGTTTAGGTTAGTGAAAAAGATAACATACATCAAAATACCAACTCAATAGTAGCATGAGGAACATAAGACTATTGAACACCCAAAATACTAAGAGGGGAGGGTGAATCAGTATTCTCTTAAACCATCAAAACATTAAACATCCAATTACCAAAGCATATTCAACTTCAATAAGGAAAGAAAGAATGAAACATTCACAACATCACATAACACATGAACACCAAGATTTTTACATGGAAAAACCAAAATGGGAAAAACCACGGTGACAGTTAGCTCACAATATGTTATAACTAATTATAGTATGTTTATAGAAATGATCACTATAGGTGGAATCAGTGTCCAAGTGGACTCACTATCCATAAATAAAAATATAGAAGAGAGATGGTTGATCGCAACCTATTTTGAACTATTAGAATTTCATTTGACATATGCATGAATTACACTCTTTCTGGCTCTTGATTCACACAACTTTGATCTTCAAATCAATATTTTCAACTTAAATTTATATTTCTCTACTAAAATTCACATCACACACATCACATATTCATTACATTACTAATAATACTAAAAAAAATCCAACTTATATATCTGTATCAAACATAACATCAATTAGGTCAACCTAATTAGATGTAATAGTCAAAATATAACTTGTCAACTTTAAAACATTTCATCCACACAACACACAATAATTAAAAACTCAAATCATCTTAAGATAGGTCGGAATGGACCTATAATAGATCCCACATAAGATAGAAATACATATTTAACCTTCACACAACATCAAATGAGTTAGGTCAGCATGACACAAGCCTAAACCAAAATTCCTTTAACTTTGTATCCATATCTTGTCATGCCGACCTAAAAAAAATATACGATTTGGAATCCATACTCTACTGACATCTGGTAGTTTATCCTCAACACCGTAAGGCCAAAAAATCATTCATGGAGAAGTGCAGAATCTCCCACACAACTGTGAGCTATACAAAAAATAATTGTAATATTCCAGGTGAACTCTGCTACTCATAACTTTCAATCCGATTTTCCAAGAAAGATAAAATCTTGGAACTAGATACATGTAAGATCTAAAAAAATGATTTTAGAAGAAAAAAGTGATATTATCATTTGCGAAGTGGTGTGGACCCCAAAACTAACACACAATAACCCTAAACTAGCAGATTTGATAATTAGTCAAATTTCCACATAATAGATATTTTTGAACCAAATCAACTTGCAAAAATGTCTTCCTTAACAACTACAAAACCTATTAGGACTGATCAAAATAATCCACAACAATGTTGACATCAATGACAACACTGAAACACATCGCTATGTACCTCCCATGCTCATGTTGCTAAATGACATCATGAATGACAAACTCTCCAATCTTCCAATAAGGACATATCCTCCACCACTATGAGTGTTGTATTAAATTACTAAAAGGAAATAATATTTCTTATCTAGAAATAGGTGTACTCAACATTTGGCCTACTATCTATAAGGCTAAAATAACATGACATGGATTTCAATTCTTACTTTGGAAAACCTAAAGATTTATGTTGAATCTATCTCTTAAAATCTTCATTCTTAAGATATACTTGACAACTCCAAATTATTCATACCAAATGATTTTGAAAGATAAGACATTAAATATTCAATCATATTATTACTAAAATTTAGCATATTATATATGTATAATTTTATAAAGATGAAATTATCACCCTCTTCTTTGTAATACACAAAATGATTCCATTTTGATCTTAAATTTTTTGGTTCCAACACAAAAGAGATGATTTTTTGCTATCACATCATATGAGACATTTTGAGATTATAGAAAACAAAAATTATCTATAAATTAATACTTGTACATTGTTCAACATAGTACTCTATCCATGTTATATAAATATCTTCTTATAAATCACGATGGAGGAATTTCATTTTCACATCCATCTCTTATATATCTAAATCAAATATTTGTGCTACAACTAATACAAACTTGATAGATGTCAACTTAGCAATTGAAAATAAAATCTCACTAATGTCTTAATGAGAAATATACATGTTATGTGGATGGTTTTCTGAACTCCCTCAAAACAAACAACCATTAGCATTGCTATTCAAACTAAACAAAGGAAATAAAACATCCCTATGAGATATTTAATCATGCTATACATGCAACAAGAAAATAAGAAACCAAAATAGTTAATGAAAGCATATGAAGCATGTCAAACCCTATCCCATAGTGGGAGTGGTTCTCATTTCATGTGGAAAGGATGCCCTTTCCCACCCCCTTGATAATCTTCCAATGTGATGAGGATGCAAATATGAGTGATGAAGTGCAAGATGAATGTGCCTATAGTGGAAATGCTTAAGATTGCAGATGATTTCTTCATATAGAGAAGGCCTCTATAACTAGAGTTGAGGGGTTGAAGAATGAAGAGATTGGAGGAATGTGGGACTAAAGAAGATCCAATGAGATTTGGACACTTGTCTCAATTCTAATGGGTGGGGATGGAACACATTTAGGGGAATGTGAATAGTTAATGCATGTAAGTGAAGGGGTGAGGGGGGTGTAAGATAGATTAATGCATTTGTAAGAGGAATTAAGGGCTTCGTAAGAGGCTTAAATGTCTATGTAAGAATAATTTATGTTTGGGAAAAAAAGTCAAATAAGTGGAGTTATTGGAGGAATATTCCCAAAGCATATACTTTTGTGAGAGAAAATAGGGTAATTAGTTAATTAAAAGAATTGAATTTCATGTGCAAGTGGGTAACTAGGTAATCAAGGGTTGGGTTTGACCAAGGTTGAGTCAAAAGCTAGAGAATGAGTAATTAGTATTAGGAGTTAATTAATCCAAAATTAACTAAATTGGAGGAATTAAGAGCTATGACATTTGATTTAAACAATTTGATTTATTAAATCATATGAGAGGAATTTAGGATACTTAATTAAATAATTTAATTAATTTAATTAATTTTGATGAAAATTAGTCAACTAATCTAATAAATTTCTTTATTTGATTAATAGAAGAAATTGATGTTAATTGATCATATTTAGATGCCTAATGTTGATTAGGATTATTTGCATGTCTACATTTTTCCCCTCTTTAAAGAAGCGTACCAGTTGCATTGGTTCAAAGATTGATGTTACCAATATCAACATTCAAAAATTTCTTGATTTTTTCAGATGCCCCACTATTGCCCCAATGAAAAGTACATTGGTATACTACCGCCCCGAGAGATCAGGCAAAATTTTTGATTTTTGGGTCGATCTTGTGAAAAGAGGTTCAAGATGGCGAAATGAGAAGATTAGACTAATAGATCTATATTATGATGATGATGCAAATGAGATGGCTTTAAGATGCTTAGAATAACAAATCTATATTATGATAAACACTTAAATGATGATGCAATGTATGTGAGATGATGAGATGGATGATGTTATCCTATGATGATATGTACGATTATAAAAGATGTTGATACTTAGTGGATGCAGAATGGTGAATTTCAGGATACTATGTTAGCGTGAAAGAGGATAAAAGAATTAGAGGGATCAACCCTTGATTCTGAGAAGATGTAGAAGTCCAAAAAGTCTATGAGTCATCGATAATTTATTAGATATGATGATGAATGATGATGATGTATTCCTTATCCATGGATTGGGCATGTAAAGAGCATAACTTTCCTTATGTTTGATAACACATATAGATACAATCCATCTAGGTACAAAAAACCAAGATGAAATGGTATCTAGTGCGATGGACTTTGACTCAACAAACAGATAGGAGTATGCTTGTTTACACCTAGCATGCAAAACCTTATTAGGATGTACTTCAAACATTTCGAACATCTCAGACCAAAATATAGAAACGAGAAACCTTCCCATGTAATAGTCAACAAGCTATTCAAAATATCCTCCTTGCATACCTAGCAAAGCAAGTATCGCCAAGGTTATATTACAAGAATATCCAACAAGCACAAAAAAAAAAAGATAATGATCAATTCCCCATTCCTTTCTCTCTAAATCATTTTTATTAGACAACTTCGAGAGGTCATTGGAATGAGCGCAATAAGATAAATCATAAGAAAAGATCAAGTAAACAAACAAGCCAATGTTCTTCATACCTCTAGCCAAGACTAAACTAGGGTGATGCCTGATGTTGATGTCCATTGTAGGAAGGATGCATCATAGGAAATGATATTATCAGATGATTTTGAGACTAATGAGACGACGGGATATTGATACCAAGAGTTGACCTAATTGTTTACCTATTGACCTAGACTTAAGACCTAGACGTTTGAGTTTTCACTTTCAATTTTCTATACTTGTTTCCACTTGTTTTGCCAAAGGTTGAAGATGTTGATCAATTTATTGTGAGTGGATGTTTATCATGGGTGAAAGAAAAATGGGACAGATGATTTTAGGTTTTTTTTTTTTGGTATTTTGAATGTTTTGAGGTTTTTTTAAAGTTTTCGAGATGTTCTACAAATGTTTTGATTTTCAAAATTTCTAATGTTTTGGTTTTTTCTAAGATTTTGACCAAGAAACTAACCTAAGGAATTATCCTAGGGGTCTCAAGGGCTGATCAAAGATTATCCTTTCCTACATTATACACACAGAGACCATGTAGTTTGACTGACACTAATTTGTTTATTGACGGAATATGAACATGCAAATTGCCAATTTATTATGATGTACTCATACAGGATTAACCTAATATCTCAAGGGCTAATCAATGATTAGCCTTACATACATTGAAGCTCAGAAATGATGTAGTTCGACATGGCGACTCTATTTTTGAATTTTGACATGTTTTGGATTTTTTTAGATTTTCTAATGTTATGAATGTTTTTGGATTTTCAAGGATTTTATGAGGATTTGAAGAATATACATGCATTCAATCCAATGTAGGTATAAGGACATGCCCCCAATGTGATTTGATAGACTACCTCGATATAGGTAGGACAAACTAACCTTAGGAATGTGCCAAGTAGTTCTAGGATGGAATATGATACCAACACAAGATTAAGCTATGATGTAGATGTGGATGGGTAACATAAGAATCAATGTAATGTGATGGGGGATTGCGATGAAGAGTGATGGTAGGTGATGTACAACAAGTCAAAGAATCCATGGAGGATGGAAAGTTCTTATTTACACAAGGTGCTTGATTGTTAGGTTCTCACCAAGGTACTTGCCCAAAGTGCCACCAAAGTGGTTTTCACTAGAGGACAATTTTTTTCTTTACTGTTTTCAATCCATTTTTTTATTTATTTTGGATTTTGATATATTTTGATTATTTTTGGATTTTTAGATTTATACCCAACAAGTTTAGGCATAAATTTTTTTGAGATGGGAGCTATTGATGGGCTCCTATAGAGTTTGACCTTTTGGTGTTGACAACTGATATGCTCCGGATTTGTAACTTCTCAAGATGATGAAGGGCCCCAACCAATTTGGTTCAAATTTTCCCTTGATGTCTAGATTTGGTGCATTCTTCTAATTTTCTTTCAACATGAACTCTCCAACTTGGAAGGTTCGAATTTTGATATTTTTATTATAGATCCTTTTGAGATAGCTTTGATAAATTTGCAGGTGGTTTAAAGTATCTGTGCACCACTCATCCTATAATTCTAGCTCATTCAACCATTAAACTTGATATTCTTCATTAGTAATAAGATTATGTAGTGATATTCTCAGGAATGGGAGTTCAACCTCAATGGGAAAGATGGTTTCTAATATGTAGACCAAGGAAAATGGGGTTGCACTTTTAGGCATGCAGATACTTGTTTGGTAGGGCCATAAGGTGGGATTTAACTATAGGTTCTAGTCATGACCAACTTTATTAATTGTTTTCTTTAGGATTTTCATGATGGTTTTATTTGTAGCCTCAACTTGGTCGTTACCCTAGGGGTAGTATAGGGTGGAGAAGCGATGTTTGATATTAAATTTTTGGCATAGCTAATAAACATCCTAGTTTTTGAAGGGTGTTTCATTATTTGGGATAAGGGCTTGTGGCACACCTTAATGGAAAATGAGGTAGTTCAGGTTGAATTTGGAGATCTTCTTCCCTATGATATAGGTCATGGGAATGGCTTCTACCCACTTTGTGAAGTATTCTATGGTGGTGATAATGAACTTGTGTCCATTAGATGAGGTGGGATTAATTTTTCCAATAAGATCAATCCCCAACTGTGAAAAGGGCCAAGGTGTTGAAGAACATGTTAGATGTCTAAAAATTTTCAAATCCAAGTGACCAAATGTTTGACTTAAATGAGTGGTTCAGATCGATCATACATATCTAGATTGTTGAGTAGAATAATCCTATAAAACCTTGTGACCTTTTCGCTTATCTTTGTGTATTTCTTTAGGTTGCACTTCCTAATGTATCTTTTGATGGCCTTTTGAGTATGACACCTAAACTTAAATTTTTTTCATAAAGACTCTTCCTTTGGAATCTTGAATTTTTGGGAAATCATGAGAACAAACACATATGTGGGGCTCAATTATCTTGTATCTTGATTAAATGGATTCCTTTTACCACACCAACACATGTTGCTTAATTTCCAAAGTGAATTTGTATGTCTTAACTCTTTTTCATTCCACAAGGTTCATTATGTGAAAATCAAAGAATAAAGGCCATAGTTTTCCTAGGTTGAATTTGGAGAGAATAAATTAAAATGTGAGCCCAAATATTTAGAAGCCTCTAAGGATAAAATCTCTAGGGGTCTAAGTAGTAATAATTGGACCCCTCAAAGATATTTACTCTTTCCAAAGGATTCAAAATTTTGATGATTTGTTTAATGTTTGTTTTAATGTTTGAGATCTAGGAAATGTATTTGGGTGACTCAAAAATTGCACAACCCTATTAGAAATGGCTATACTTGTTGAGTCCCCACTCAGATTTCTCCAAAAACTAAGACAAAATGAACAGTTATAGATTTGGTGACATTGGCTCCCCTCCACAACACACACTTCTCAGGACCACCAAATCTCAAAATTCTAAAGATCAAGATACCTTAAGGATATTTCTATTTCTACTTTGAATAGTATGAATGTGGGGCGGCTTTAGAACGACCGTTCTTGCACCAACAGTGATCATAGATTTTGGTCTTTAAACAAAGAGTTGTAGTAAGGACATCCTATATAAGGGATACTATGATAAAATCCCTCAAGAGGTCTCCCAACCATTTGAAAAAGGGTTTTATGTATCATAAAGATACTGGGGGAGAGCTATCATTTATCACTTCCCATTGATTGAAACTTTGATTGCAGCCACACATTTATATAGTGGTTTGGAAGAGCTTGGCTTTAGCTCATTACCACTTGGGTCGTTCCCTCCTTTTGAAGCAAGGAGGCAGGCCCTCTAAAGATAAAAAAAATTGAATAATTACATTTGTATTTCAACCACCTAGTTCACGTAAAGTGCAAGGAGGGAACACACAAAATGTATATTCCTCACACTAGCATTGGGGTTCAATTTTAGATCAAAATAAAAATGTGTGGGTGAATTTAGACAACCAATTTCAATGGAATGTTTTTTATACTCAAGATCATCAAGTAGCATGAGAGAAGTGCATGCGCATTCAAGTGACACAAATTAGAAAAAATCACAAAACAATGAAGGCATAAATTATGTTTAATTGCCAAAATAGAAGTGAATTCATTTTAAGCACCAAAAACTAAGTGTGAGTTTTTACTGTTCAATTTTATCCCAAAATCAAAGTCTAGTAAGTTTCTAATGTTCAATTTTAGTCCAACTTTGAAAAAAATCAGAACAATGATTTATTTTAAACCCAAATTGATCTAGTTGGCCTAAAACAAAAAATAAATGTAGTAAATGAATGCTCTAGACTATTACAATAAGCATTTTAAAATTCCTTTTTTAAGTTCAAGTTAAATTCTCCAACTCAAATCTAGTTGTTATTCGATCCCCATGCAAAGAAGACGACCATTGTTTCTTGATGCAATCCTGCAAACATTACAAAGTAAAATATTAGAAATGAGATTTATTTCAACGAATTAATGATAACTTATCATAATGAATACAGTTTCAAAAAAAATGAATGCATTGAATGATAACATAACATAATGAATGCATTCCCATGCAAGAGTTTCTCTTCCTTATCTTTAAAGAAAAAAAAAAGTATAAATCACACATTGATAATCTCTTAATTGTATGTCAGTCCACAAAAAATCCTACTTGTATATAATGCATTCTCAAGCCACAAAGCCACAAAGATTTTGTCTTTGTCAACGTAGCCAACATATATTGAATTGCCTTATTAAATACAAAAACACTTAAATCTGCATTTATTAAATACTAGTAGCCAGTGGAGTTTGGGAATCGACTTATGGACTAGTTGAAGATGAAAGACCTGAGAGAGGGAAGATGCCTAATATTGACAGGAAAAGTAAAGACTTTAAGGCCGTGAAATTGTTAGATAGAGAAAAACACACATACTAAAAATAAAGAATACACTTAGGTAGAGATAAAATGCATTGGCTATATCACCAATTGGAAATTGTGTAACAACTGTAAATGATATGTCAAGTTGATGAAGCCCTTAGCATGACCTTGGATATCTACTATGGATTTCTACATAACTCAAGTTTGAGTCTCATTCCAATAGATGAAGTGAAATCTCATTCCAATAAATGAAGTCA
This sequence comes from Sequoiadendron giganteum, assembly GCA_007115665.2. Taxonomy (NCBI): domain Eukaryota; kingdom Viridiplantae; phylum Streptophyta; class Pinopsida; order Cupressales; family Cupressaceae; genus Sequoiadendron; species Sequoiadendron giganteum. Next base: position 791,623,770 of record CM021101.1, on the reverse strand, counting down.
ATCTAGCTTGAAGAACGTTGTATCTAAGAATATACCATGACATATCATAATATAAAATGCACATTTATAAGTGATATTATAGCATAATATAACATAAATACTTGTACCCATTAAGATTAAGATTATGTGTTAAAAATATGGATTAAGATTATGGGAGGTAAGAATATAAAACAACATATCATAATTTCATCTAAAAATTGACTCCACTATACTGAAGATATTTATGCGCCTACATAATTGAATGGACTAAAGAATATATCAAATGACTGTAATAGATCTCAAATTTATACCACATACTCCAATAACAAATGAGTCTACACTGATACATTTGACTCCAAATTCTGATGAAAGTTCATTGAAATTTTGATGAACTTTCGTTGAAATTATTTCATTGAAATTCCAATGAACTTTGAAACGTCAAAATTCTGATGAAATTTCGTCAAAATTTGGAGTCAAATGTATCAGTGCCAATTTATGGATCACATATCATAAATAGGACAATGGACATTTACACCACACCCTCCAATAGATCTCCTTAGATATATCATAACATATACAAACAAAGAAAAACAATACCATAAAAAAAAGTAACGTATATCATCATAGACCGCATAAATCAAATAAGTGGATGGATTTTATAATGTATAGAGAAAACAAAGTAGCGCCAATATCAAAGATTGCTCGCAGATTTCAGGAAACAACATGGGGTGTTCACAGAAAATGACATCACTGACCATTTAAATGAAAAATAGTAACACTACCGACTTTATCCATTAACCAATGTAATCTAAAGCTAGAGAATAACACATAAAAGACAACATGTATATCTCTCCAATGGGGCAAAAGACTTGGCTTACCCAATACACTGTTGGACTACAAAGTGTTGCAAGCCAAGAAGCTATCCATACTCGGGTATGTGTAGGATCATGATGGGCCAAAACGTGGCAATATGTCAGTGATATGATGGCCCATGTGGCTGACAATTTTTTTCACCCAAAATTGATGAAATGAAGAGTGTTTTTAAAAAATATTCTTAGCTTTCCACCAATATAAACTATGCTTTACTTTGAATTTAATAAATAATTATTATTCATTTTCTATTTGAATTATGACTAAAGTCTTGATTGATAAGCTGATTGAAAAAAATATATAGCTTTCAAACGGTATCACATTCTATGCTTTTCATACTATAGGATTAAAAAAGGAAAAGAGAAAATTATGAAGTTTTGACCAAGTTAAGGTGGTCAGACATACGAGTTTTTATATTTTTTATATTTTATAAAAGTTGTAATAAAAAATTCATACTTAATTATTTACTTGGAAAAAAATTACAAAAATATATGCACCACATCGGTACATGAGTCCTTTACATATATCTAAAATCTTATAAAAAAATATTATCATTTTATTGTGGTTAAGGTGGTTAGACAAACACCTACTTCTTATTTTTTCCCTTAAATTTAAGTACTACTACATTGAAATTTCAAATTTTCACCAAATATATTTTAAAAAATAAAAATAAACCTACTAGTTTAAAAACTACATTAAATTTTCTACAAATTTTATTCGTACATATTTTTGAAATAATATAGATAACTTATTTAAATTTTTACATCAAGTTACCTAACTCTAATTTTTTGAATTTTCATCGCCACTTAAGGGCCTATTTTTTTCATGATGATCTTGCACATACCCACTCTAAATAGAAACTTAAATACATATAATATTAGCATTAGAAAAATCTATACGAAATCATATTAGAGAGTCAATGCATATCAAATGCAAAGCCCCATGGTGGGTGCCAAAATGTGGATGGTTTTCTGCACTTTCAAGAAAAACAAACAAACATTAGCATTGTTAGTCAAACTAAACAAAGCAAATAAAACATCACTATGAGATATTTAATCATGCTATATATGCCCCAAGAAAATAAGAAACCAAAATAGTTAAATGAAAGCATATGAAGCATGTCAAACCCTATACCATAATGGGAGTGGTGCTCCTTTGATGTGGATAGGATGCCCTTTCCCACCCCCTTGATAAGCTTCCAATGTGATGAAGATGGAAAGATGAGTGATGAAGTGCAAGATGAATGCGCCTATAGTGGAAATCATTAAGATTGTGGATAATTTCTTCATAGAGAAGGCCTCTATAAATAGGGTTGAGGGGTTGAAGAATAAAGAGATTGGAGGAATGTGGGACTAAAGAAGAGCCAATGAGATTGGGACACTTGTCTCAATTTTAATGGGTGAGGATGTATCGCATTTAGGGGAATGTGCATAGTTATTGGATGTAGGTGAAGGGGTGAGGGGGCTGTAAGAGAGATTAATCCATTTGTAAGAGTCATTAAGGGCTTTGTAATAGGCTTAAATGCCTTTGTAAGGAGAATTTATGTTTGGGAAATAAAGTCAAATAAGTGGAGTTATTGGAGGAATATTCCAAAAGCATATGCTTTTGTGAGGGAAAATAGGGTAATTAGTTAATTAAAAAAATGATTTTCATATGCAAGTGGGTTAGTTAATCAAAGGTTGCGTTTGACCAAGGTTGAGTCAAAAGCTAGAGAATGGGTAATTAGGATTAGGAGTTAATTAATCCAGAATTAATTAACTTGGAGGAATTAGGAGTTTATGACATTTGATTTAAATAATTTGATTTATCAAATCAGATGAGAGGACTTTAGGGGACTTAATTAAATAATTTGATTTATTTAATTAAATTTGATGAACATTAGTGAATTAATCTAATAAATTGCTTTATTTAAATAATATACTAATTGATGTTAATTGATCAGATTTAGATGCATAATATCGATTAGGATTATCTACATGTCTACAGGTTCTAGTACCAATTATTGGAAAGTTTAATTTATATCGAAATATGATTTCACTCGATGAGATACAAGGCTTGGATTACCAAAATATGAAATTTTGAATCTTATATGTAAATCTAAAATTAAGTTTCTTTAATATTGAATTACTCATTTAAAACCAATAATTTTCCATCCATAAAAGAAATGTACTAAGTTGCATTTATGATTATTTTCAGTGCAACCATATCCACATCTATTCTCACTCTCTAAGGCTCATAATCATTTATATTTATTGTCTCCTTAACTATTCTAGTCTCACCACTATCAATTAATTTTTTATTATTTTTTTGGATCTATAATTGAAAGAAGACTATATCTATAATTTGTCTACCTTCTTTGCTAAGTGGAACTAAAATGTTGAGGTGGGTGCTCTACTTTCTTTTCCAAACTCTTTGAGCTTTCCACCTCATCTAATCTTCCATAAACATTGGGATCATCTTCTAGATAGCTCAACCTTCTCATTATTGAGTGGTATATAAACAAAGTTAATTTCTTCTCATCCTCTTTTAGCTACAAAATTAAGGTAGAATGCTTGACTTATCTAGGAATAAAATTTATGCTAAATATAATTATCTTGGCCAAAGGTTCCATAATCTTATACCTTGAACCACATCACACTAAACAAAACATAGATACATTCTACTATCTTATTACCCGACATTGACCACCTCTCGCTAGGAATTTGAGAATATACCTCAATCAAACCCATGAATATGTTGGAGTGAGGTTATTTTTCTATTTAGAGCTTTGTAGCAATTTAACAAAAAAAGTGATCTAGGAAACATATTGGTTAGGTGGCATGTAATAGAAACTACTTCTACCATAATATTTTACTCTAAGACAACTCCATTAATCATATTCCTAGTCCTCTCCATTCATGTTCTATTCATGCGAGCTATAAAACTCTATTTTGTTGAGAGATGTATAGAATTGTCTTATGTTTTTCAATCCCATTCTTCTTATGGAATCTATCGAAACATACAAAACAAAAATAAAAATTGTTTGTCAATTCTCAAAATATTTGTACTAGTCTAATTTTTTAAAAGATCTTTAAGCACCTTAAGCTAACAAAAGACTTTAGATTTACTTTTGAGAAAGTATACACATTGTCTTCTAGAATAACCATCAATAAAATACACAAACTATTAAAAATTAGTTATTGAATGAATATTAATAGAACTAAATGCATCTAAATGAATCAAGTCCAATACCATAAAATACTTATGAGAATTCGTATATAAATGATCATTGTTTTTATTTTGCATCTATGCAATATTCTCATAAACTTGATTAAATTAACAATCATTCAACCTTTAACATGATATTTACTTTTCAAAATCTATAGAACCCTTCTCACATATGTGGCATATTCTTTGATGTTATAGTATTATATTCCATTCAAATAATTTACTCATTTTACTCATTTAAATAAGAGCTTCTTTAGGTACATAGAAAGGAAGACCATCATAAATAGATACAAAACTCCTCTCTATTTCTTATTCTCAATGACAATTTTATAGATTTCCTCAATACAACAAGTAAACTACTATTGCATTCATCTCAAATACAATGCTCACATCAATAACATTAGCAAGAATCATAAGCCCTTAGACCATCCCACATCAATAACATTAGCGAGAATCATAAGCCTTTACACCATCTCACATCCTCCATTACATTGATCTTAACTACAATGCCCACATCAATAAGATTAGCAAGAACCATAAGCCTTTAGACCATCCCACATCAATAACATTAGCGAGAATCATAAGCCTTTAGACCATCTCACATCCTCCATTACATTGATCTCAAATACAATGCCCACACCAATACCATTAGCAAGAATCATAAGCCTTTAGACCATCCCACATCAATAACATTAATGAGAATCATAAGCCTTCAGACCATCTCACATCCTGCATTACATTGATCTCAAATACAATGCCCACATCAATAACATTAGCAAGAATCATTAGCCTTTAGACCATCCCACATGAATAACATTAGCGAGGATCATAAGCCTTCAGACCATCTGACAGGAAACAACCTATACACTGCATCATAAAGTTTGCTCCCCTTCCATTGAATAGAGCAATCTATACGCTGCATCATTAAGTTTGCCCCCCTTCATTAAGATGCGTAGAATTAAGTTACTCCCCACCGAAGAAAACAATCTATACATTGCATCATTAAGTTTGGTCCTATTCGTAGAATTCAATTGCTCCCCTTCACTCTTCCACAAAGGAAGCTTACCTAACATGATCAACTACACTTACCTGAGAGTCATCACCGACGTATAGATTCCCAACATCATATTCTCGATACTTTCAAAACCATCCCTGATAAAAGATCATATGGAAGGAAGCTTTAGAATATGTTAACCATAGACCATTAAATAAATATGTTAACCATTGGACATCTTTTTGAGTAACAAGGTAATCATGACTAGGCGGTAGCCATAGCCATTGTATGGAAGAGGAATCATCACACAAAATATCCAGCCAATTCATGGCATGACATTGAGAAAGGCATTCTACCACGGTTAGAAAAAAATACAACTGTGACCTCCAAAATATAAAATATGATAAAAATAAACTTACGAAACATAGATCTAGTTTCTACTGTCTATGTTACGCTACCTTGTTTTTATTCTTCTTTTATTAAACGCAAAATAAATGATAGCAGCAGAATATAAACCAAAAACATAGCCTGCTAACACAAGTCATGACCTCCAAAATATTAAAAAAAGGCTGAAACTAAAATATCAGAAGGCAGATCTAGTCACTAGTTACTTAGTGACCCTCCGTCACAAGCGAAAATTCTAACAGCTAATGCAAATGGTAAAGAGAAAACTGGCTTTGTTTTTTCTGTTCAACAGCATCCACATAAATATATGGCCCACAATGGCTAGCAAAACAAGCGGTGTCTTGTAAGGATAAAAAGCCATCAAGAACAAAAAGTTATCTAAAATCCTCGACTCAAATACAAACCTGTTAAAAATGAGGCACATACAGCCGTACAAGAACATTCAAATAAACAGCTCTTTCACAGAATGAGACAGAGGGTCAAGCATTCGCTGTTTACCCTCTAAACAGAAGTAACGTTGATATTAACACCGAAAGCTAATAGAAGAAGAGAGAGGGCACAGCCCCCTTCTGAAAGTAGGGGCCGTGCTCTCTCTCTTCTGCTATCTAGCTCTTGGTGAACATGAAGGAGGCCTATCAAGCAATCATATGCAATACAATGGAACGGGTATCTTACAAGAAACGTTTTGAGGAGAAAGGCAGGAAAGAAAATATCCCAGTAAAATACGGAGCATCAGAGGCCAGGAAACATGGTGAATGTGACAGTTTTGCCCTATAGCGTGTCATTGTATATCTTTACTGGCTTGTAGATTTTTATTGTCCACTTGACTGCCAAGATTAAGATGAATTTTTAATGCATCGTAATAAGTGGTCGCCAATGCGAGGAGGTCTTAGTTGCCGTCAGTAGTCAGTCCAACCTGTCCTTAAGAAAAAGACAGCTTCACGGTAATGTAAAATTATTCTAACCAACGAGGGAGCCTCACCTACAAAAACTGAACGATTTGAACCTCTAGAAGAAAAAAAGAAGTTACCATACAATTAGGTTACCATTGATCACACTTTTATACTTTCAATCAATTGAAATAACTAGCAGTCGCATTGTACATGTATGCAACAATCAGTCTACAGGGGTCCATCACAAATGACTATTCAATGGGAAGTAAGAAGCAAACTTTTTTTCTGGATGAAGTGTGAAATATAAATAATCAGTAATATTTGCAATTGTTTGATTGAGTTGAGAAAGGGAAAGCTTGTTAATAAGCCAATATGAAATAACGTGAGGCTAGTTCATAGTAGGAGGTGAAGCTTATGATTTTGGAGTTTACCTAGGATAAAATAGATGGAGTAGACCATAATGAAGAGAGATGTTGGAAAATCAATATATTATTATGGATAATTAGATGGATAGATCAAACAGATCGATAAATATGTATTAAAGTTAAAGGCAACCTATGTGTGCATTGAACGATATCAATTTGTATCACCTAACTTGAACATATTATAAATCACTTAATTTTAGTGTAGAGATTATTTTATATCTCTTCATTTAATTTGAGCATTGTAAAGCATTTTAAACCTCATGATATAGTCTAGTTATCCGTTCTTATCTCACACAAATGCATGTGAGATTAAGAACCAATTGGATAAAACAAAAAATTGATCTTTGTGTTTCCATATCAAAATTTATTAGTTGAGAACAAAATAAAAAGGACATAGATAAAACAAAATAATTAATGGATGATCAAATAGAATAACAACTTGAATTGTTCTCCAAATAAAAACAAATATGTAAATGCATTTATTCAGGAAGAAACCGAAAATATTATATTGATAAATTGTATACCATTTGATCGACATAAAAAGGATTATATAGGGGCAAATATCACTTAAAGAGTAAAGGTGTTCATAGTCCAATCGAGGACTCACTAACACCATCTTTGTCCAAAACAAATAAACATACCTAACCAAAAGAAGAATGTGATGATCTGATACATATATTTTGCATTGTTAGAATAATCGGATTAAAAAGGTATGCCCTGTTTTGAGATGATGTGACCAAACTTTCAAGTGCTTCCCCACCACTTGCTATGACATGAGGAACAAGTTATTATAGAGTGTATTTTTGGAAGCCAAGTGTATACAAGGATTTGTGTACACATGTATCTATGTAACAACAAATATATGGCGTTAAAAGAAAAAGCACAAAACTTGTGCTCATTATCCTCCCTACCATATTGGCATCATGGAGCCTCGTGGACTCTAGCCAAACCCCCAAGAAAGAAAAGTATTGTTGTGCACTTTTTGCACACACACTCCACTGAAAGTGGGGACCATCTTTCTTGCTCTTTTTTCTTTCGTTCTTGGTCTTTTGGCCCTTTGGTTTTGATGATTCACTTGCTTGGGCATGTGCTTTGTTGTTTGTCTCGCTTGTTGGAATGGTCCATCTATGATATCTATTGAAAACCTTAAGTTTTGGACTCATTTCGAGTTTTTCACTGCTCTCGGGAAAATCCACTCCTAGCAAAATTCCCCGGTTTCCTTGAAAACCCGATGACGGTTGCTATTCACTGTGATCCAAAGATTTTGGTACTTCGCGGAACTCTGTTGGGACTGGATTTCTCTGAGGGTTTGTCACCTCATCGAATTCTCGGGTTTTGGGTTGACCCGTCTTGATTGCATTAATTATATGATTCCTATGGTGAGTATTAATCAACTTTTGGGGATTTTGTGCCATTATGGTTTATTCATTTGCTTTCTTTTGAACTGGAATGCTTGATCCTAAGTGTTGCTATTGGATTGTGCATCTGGGATTGTGATCGTTTGTTGCAATTGGGTTTTCTAGAGGCCATTTGCACTTTACTCGGATTTTGGGGTCTCTTTCCAACTTCTTTTACATCGTTTTTCCTACCCTTATGGTATGTACATGATGCTTCATCTCTTTTAATGGATGACTTGAATTCTTCATGGTTTGTGTGTATGTGTTGTAAGGCAGAGTGTTGATGTGGTAGGGTTTGGTGATTGTGCTTGCATTTCTAGTTTTATTTCATATAGAGTTTGAGTTCCTGCATGTTTGAATGTTGAATATCTTGAGGTTGGGGTTTGCCTATTTTGTTAGAGTATCAATCCCAAGTGAGCTCCTAAGCTTGTCCTTCAGTCCTATCGTGAAGTAGGTCACTTATTTGAGTAAGGATGAACCTGCTATAAACCTTGTAAGCAAACCAGTTGAGTCCCATCTTATCCTGCGCACTCATAATGGAATTATAGGATTTCGTGCCTAGGGCATCATCAGTCCCTCTTGATTTACCTTAGGGCGAGTTTTGAATTCAAGAACGATTTGTAGGAGGTTCAAATCGAGTTGGTTTTAAGCTCCAAATCCTCAAATTTGTGATCGTTCGATCAATTTGAGTGAGGCCGAGAGAAAACGTGGATATTCAAGTTTTCAAAGTCTTCACAGAGTTCATTAACTATCGGAATTCCCTAACTTTCCATTTCTCTTTGTTTTCCCAAAATGTGTAGTGATCCGAATTTCGGCTTGCCTTGCGGATTTTCGCTACCTCCAAATTTCCCCGGTTTGTCTATCGCCTTGTCATTTTCCCGAAATTGGGCTTAAATTGTGAAAATTACATTAGTTTCGCTAGAATCCGTGCCTTCTAGATTTTCCCAAAAATTTCTTGGTCCCTTCATTTTCCTATAATTTTTTAATAATGTCATTTTCGTGGATTTCCATCTCTCGTGGATTTTCCCGAGATTTTGTTGAAAATGGAGAATCAATCGATTGCATGAAAGTTTGCTTGATGATTATGTATTTGATGATTGACTTGGACTTATTTTAAGATGTATCATGTTGTTCCTTTGTTAATAACAATTGATTAAATGATTATTGGGTGCTTTTGTACTTATTTCGCTAAAATCCGCCTGGTTGGGAATTTCCCGAAAGTCCTCTCTGGCCTGGATTCCGCGAGAGGGCTGAAAACACGAACTTTTGAGATAGTTAATTTTTATGAGGTTTTCAAGCATGTTTCTTATCATGGAACTTGTATTGAAGATTAATTTGTCATTTATGATTTATTGACTTGTGTTTCATGTGATCTTTATTATGGTTTCTTTGTTGAGTGCAGGCTCAATCAGGTAAGGCAATGACAAGTGGAACCAAGGGTAAAGTGGTTGATCCAAGTGTAGAAGGGTCTTCTCTTTTGGAGGCATAAAGAATCAAGATAAAAATGTTGGATTGCGGGATTATGAAGAGTTCAAGGCAAGAATGGCAGCACCGAATCTCTCCTTGTTGGCCAAAAGGACATTGGAATCGGGATTGGCGCATAAAGCTAGATTTCCTCCAACAGTATAGTGTTATGAACTGGTGCTTGAATGTGTAGGACACTATGACAGAGGTACACAAAAGATAGTTGGTCCCCAAGGGAGAATAGTGGCAAATCTATATCCTATGTCTATAGCCCAGACCTTTCACATGCCTGACAGGTCCCATGTGGCACTAGCTTTTGACATGGATGTGGAAAATAAGATCTATGGGGAAGATACCATATGATTGATATTTGGGAAAACAAGCATAAGGCCCAGGAAAACAAGATTAATCGTCTACTGAAAGAGAGGAATGCCTTGGAGGGCAAGGTGAGAGAGCCTCATGATTTGGGCGTGGATGTCATTTTGGCCCTGCGAGAAGAAATTGAGCAATTTAAAGTGACCGAGGCAACCCTCCATGCTGATTTGAGGCAGAGACACGACGACATGAATCAGCTTCGATAGAGTATGAATGATGAAGTAAATGAGATGAATTCCATTCTAGAGTCGGAAATTGTGAAGAGAAGGCAGGTCAAATTGGCCTTGGAAGAGTGGGAGAAAGAAATTTCTACTCTGAGAAGTCAGTTATCCATATTGGAGGGAAGTCTATCGAAGCTTCGGGTGGAACTGGGCAATAGAGCTGCAGAATTAGACCTTGTGAGGGCCCAACCTCCTACACCACAAATGAGCTCCTAGCAGATTTCGAAAGAATTATATGCATCATATTGGGATAAGGTCAAGGCATTATGCCTTACTTTGTACCCCACTCTGAATTTTATGGTGTAAGCGATAGTGATTTTTTTAGTGGCTAATATTCACCAATTGGCTAATAGTTGAAATTTGGGAATCCGAAATTGGCTAATAGTTCAAGCTACAATGTGGCTTGAATCGCCACATTTTTACAAAATTTTATTATAGTCTTATTTAAATCGCCAAATAATTTATTTTATTAAAAAATTTAACTCAAAAATTCGCCACAATATTCAATACATGATTAGATCAGATTTGCCTTAATTTTATAAATTATTGGAGAAATCTATATTAATTCGCCAATAGTATATCATAACTATTAGTTGCTTTAGGACCATATTTCTAATCTTTAGTTTCCACCATTGATTTAAATATAATCTAATGGCCCGTGTTGTATTCCATGAGGTAAAATGTACACATGATCTGTAATGGTCAAGGGGCCCACAATTTTGGGGATCACGAGCATTATAGATTGTGGGTAGATTTCACCTTATAGTGTACAACAAGGGTTGTTAGACCAATGATATAAAAGAAGTTTTGATCCTCCATGAGAATTATAGATCATGGTTATATTTTACATTGTAAAATATAATGAGGGCCATTATATTATATTATAAAATAATGGTAGAAAGTAAATATTATATTCTACCCCTTCAACTCATCGATAATTTCCACCCTCGTGCCCCTACTTTTCCATGAGAATTATTTTTAGATTGGATAGATTCTCCATTATAATTAATGCATTTTCCTAATATTTTTCAAGATTCGCCAAAATTTTCCACAAAATTTTAGTGATGTAAAAAAATGCTAATAAAACTAATATTTTTTTCGAAATAAAGGAAAGTTTTGCTGATAGAAATTAATTTTGTTTCCTCAAATAATGAAAGATTGGCCAAGATTTTATATCATTTTTTGAGGCGGTTTTCTTAAAGTTATCACTGGTAAGCAACCAGCCTATGCAGGATAGTTAGCGAAACAGTGCAGTAGGTGCAAGAGATAACTTTGGATAAAGTTTTAGAGGGAAAGAAATTGTTCGGCAAGTTGTATATAGATTCCGATGAAGCTTTGAGCACCGTAGGTATTGAAAATTGAACAATGGTCGCTATGGGCATAAACATTCTCATTTCCATGCACAAAGTCATCCAACATGTAGCAGAGTGCAGAGCCAGATTGAATCAAATTACTAGTGACATGCGACCAAAATTTTGTCATTTAACTCAGCGAGGCCTCCCTTTGCCCTTCATCACAAATCAAGAGATAACAGGTGTTGAGCACATAATTGCAAGGATCAAGGAAGAGAAGTAAGATCTTTCTATTTTCCAATATTTTGATCAGTCTTCGACCGCCAAAAATATTGAAGGAATAGTACATCAGCTGGTGCAACTCTTTTTCCATCTTGAATTGGAGGCGAAGGTATCTCGTGGATTTCCTTTCAAGGTGATCATCAATCTTAATTTGGCAAACAAAAATCTGTATGCTTTCTCTGCACCGTCAAACAAGGTCTGGGTTGGCCTTCAAGCTACCCTCTCTTAGCTCTGAGCAATAATGGTGGTGTTGAACCAAGGTTTCTGGGGTTCTTCATTCTACAGGTGAAATGTCCCTATGAGTCGCCAAATTGTGAAATTTTATTCATGAACCGCTATCCTTCGTGGTTATCTTTTCCTTCATGGCTTTGCCTTGACCGTTATCACTAGAAGCTTTTCGGCTTCTGCCATGTGGCCTCCTATCGGACCTTCTTGCCGATCTGTATCACTTTTCCTCTGTCGAGTTCCATGCATTCAATGTGTGGCTTTCTCTCACTGCTTTCCAAGTCAGGCCCACTCAACGGTTGCCTTTTGCTCAGCATCTTCCATGTGGCTTCCTCTTAGATTTTTTTGCTAGGGAATCCTTCTTTCTTTTGCCAGGCTCCGTGTGTTCAATGCGTGGTGTGTTTTTGTGCGCCAGTTATTTGGGAGTTGTCGCCTGTTCCATTTTTTCTCTTTTGCTACCGCGTATTCTTCTTTGCTTCCACATGTTCTCTATTGTTGCTGCATGGCCTTTTTTTCAGATGGATGGGTTTTCTAGTGCATTGTTGGCTTGTCTTCCTGTTTGGTGCCGACTCGAGGAGATCTAGGACGTCGATGTTATGCCGAGGCATCTTTCTCTTTGTGGCTTTTAGGCAATGGACTGGCTTATATATGCAGCCTTGCTTTTATTTTATTAGGTTGTTGTTAGATAGATTAAAACTTCCCAAGCACTAGGAATTGGCCTTTTGTAATGTTTTCTATTGGACTTGAAGTTTCTATAGTGTTCCAAATCAATTTGGCCTCTCTATTTTTCATGCATTTGATAGAATATTAAGACTATGCTTTTATTTTTCTATAGCGTATGAATGTCTGTTCTTCAGCTTTTGTAATCTCATATAGCTTAATAAAATACAGACCATGTTTTACTCTTTTGTGTTGGCTGAGGTTGTATTAGATTATGCTATGCAATAAAATGATGTTCTTATGTTTGAAGTTCTTTTGAGATAATCTATTTGACAGACAACAGTTATTGTTCGAGCCTTATCTTTCAGCACTGTGCTTAGTTATTACTCTCATGATTTTGGTGCATCGTCTTAGTTTATTTTTTACTATTACATGCTATCTTTCTAACCCTTTATATACCCCCATTAAAGATGAAGATTCAGCTTTGATTAAATCTCGGAGGTCACTTAGCTAAGCGCACAATGTCCCCCAGTAGCTAGGTTTTCCATAAAACTATTTCCCTCACAAATTCTTGCATCAACAATCCTCATCATGGTTTTTCCCCTTGTTAGTTTTCCACATAAATCTTGTGTTTCTTATGTTTGGTTTCTGTTATCTACACTTCATGCTCATACTTAATAATAGATTAAAGTGAATGTGGATTTTCTTAAGATTTGTGGTGAATGTGATTAGATACAACTAATTCACCTCACCCTCTTAGTTTTCTTATTCATTTCAACAATTGGTATCAGAGCTTTGGCTTCTTGAAGAAGAGCTTAACTACTTGAGGTAGATCTGATGGGGAAAAAATTGGCAATCCTTGTGTTTGATGTATCTGATTACAGTTTATAGAAAGTGTAGATAAGAGGTTACCTAATCTCTCTTGGCTACAACGCATGGAAAGTTTTTGAGACAAAATATTTTGAGCTCGCAAGTGTTCTTCTACAAATCAGATTTCTATCTATGAAGAAAATGAAAAAGAAAGGTATGAAATCTATAGTGATTTGTCTAAGACCAAGGTACCAAAAGTTATTTCATTAGGTACCGCTTATGAAGTCGTTGGCCTTGACGTTGCACCAAAATATCAACCTATCAATTCCTGATACAAGCATCAGTTAATATCCACAGGAGGTGGTTAAGCCATGTCGTGAACCTGAAGGGAGATGCTGGTGGTTAGTCCAACAATCCCCCTCAGCATCACCCAAGGGGTTCAAACCCATGACCAGCTCTAATACAAATTGTTGGCCTTTCCATTGCACCAAAATATCGACCTATCAATGTCCGATACAAGTGTTAGTTAAGATCCATGGGAGGTGGTTAAACCATGTCGTGAACCAGAAGGGAGATGCTAGTGGTTAGTCCAACAAAATTTTGGGAAAATTTAAAAGATATCTATAAAGGAAATGATAGAGTCAAATTATGAGTCAAAATTCAAGTAGGTACTTTGACAAGTGAAGATGTAATGGATAAGATTCTGATGACCTCCCAGAGAGCTACAGTGATGAGGTTTCAACCATTGAGGAAGTTTATGATCCAAAGAAATTCACTAAAGAATAGATATTTGGCACCTTGACTGCATTTGAAACAAGGAAATTTGGAAAAAAAAAAAAGGAGAAATCATAAACAACCTTCAAAGCCACAAAGTCAAAAGATGATCCAGATAGTGAAGCTTTAGAGGAGTTGGAATCAAATTTTAGAAGGAAACTAATTAAAGTTACTGGAAAGTACAAAGGTATGTTACCTTTTAAAAGTTTCAGTTGTGGAAATATTGGTCACTATGCTTCAAGATGTCCAAATAGAGCCATACACAAGAATAGGAAAGACAATAAAGACAAAATGTTCAAGAAATTGAATTATGTTAGAGAAGATGCTGGAATTTCAAATGATGAATCTGATATTGAGGGTGATAAATACAAATGCACATTTCTAGCCTTAGAGAATAAATCAGTGTCTACTAACCATGGAAGATGTGCAAGGGAATGTGGTCTGGAAAACAAGAAGGAAGAGATGGAAGGTACTATGGTTTCTTCTTTTCATGCTAGACAAGACAAAGACTATTGGATAACTAATAGAGGCTTCTCAAATTATATGACCAGAGACAAAAGTAAGTTTACTAAACTTGAAAAGTATGATGGAGGATTAGTCATGTTTAGAGATGACTCTAGTACAAATATTGGTGGAAAAGGAACAATTTATTTTGATAGAAAACACAATACAGATGATGTCTATTATCTTAAGAGCTTAAGGAATAATCTCTTGAGTGTTGGAAAAATGTGTAGCGAAGGATTTAAGCTTGTGTTTTAGGATAATACTTGTGAAATCAAAAAAGGTTTTGGAACTGTGGTAGTTGTAGGAAGAACGTATGGAAAGATTTATCAGCTTAAGGGTTTTGATGGTCAGTGTTTTGTGTCTCAAGTTAATGAAAGTTGGCTATGGAACCAGAGGATGGGACATGTAAAATTTGATAATATAATTAGTACTAGTTCAAGAGAAGCTTTGAGGGATTTGAGAAAAATCACAAAACCTACCTATGCTATTTTTAGAAGTTGTCAGTTGGGAAAACAAACAAGTTGTAGCTTTAAAGGAAAAGAACAATCAACTACCAAAGTGTTGGAATTGATTCATACAAACCTTTATTGTCCTAGAAGAGCAAGAAGTCTTAATGATGACAGATATTTTATGCATTTCATCGATGATTATTCTAGAATGACATGTGTTACTTTTCTTAGGGAGAAAGATCAAGCTCTAGATAGATTCAACGTGTTCAAGGCTATGGTAGAGAATGAAGTGAATCTAAGAATCAAATGTTTAAGGTCTAACAGAGTTGAAGAATTCACCTCCAATGAGTTTAATATGTTTTGTGAAGAGCATGGTATAAAGAGGCATCTTTCTACTCCTAGAACTCCTCAGTAGAATGGAGTTATTGAGAGGAAGAACCAAACATTTCAAGAAGTTGCAAGGACTTTGATGAATGAGGAAAATTTTCATGAGGTATACTATAGAGAATAAATTCACACTGTTGTCTATAGTCTTAATAGAGTCCAAATCAAAAGCAACACAAAGACTCCTTATGAATTGTGGTATGCAAAACCTCCTACTATTAAGTACTTTAAGGTGTTTGGAAGAAAATCTCATATTGAAAGAGATGATGATAATCTAGGAAAGTTTGATGCAAGATTTGATGAAGGTATTTTTCTTGGATATGTAGCTAAAAGAAAAGCATATAGTTTCTACAATAAAAGATTGAGAAAGATTTTTGAAAGTGCAAATATAAAATTTGATGAAAATATGCACGGTTCAATTGAAATATGTGAAAATTAACCAGATGAACTTGTTTGCAAACAAGAGAAAGAAAAGAATAAGGAAATATAAGAAAAAATTGAAGAAGAACATGCTCCTAAACCTACTCCTAAGACTCCAAAATATGTATAGAAAAATCATCCAAAAGAACAAAAAATTGGAGACAAAGGAAAATTTCTAACTATAAAAATAAAAGTGGAAGCAACTGAGGTAAATTTGTGTATACTTTCCAAGATAGAACCTAAAACAATGTGTGAAGCATGCAAAGATAAAAATTGGGTTAGAGCCATGAAAGAGGAATTACAACATATAGAGAAAAATAAGACATGGGAATTGGTTCCTAGAGCGGTAAACAAGAATATAATTGGTACAAAATGGGTATTCAAGAATAAGCTGAATGAGAATGGTGAAGTAGTAAGAAAAAAAGAAAGGCTTGTGTGCAAAGGTTATTCACAAGTTGAAGGAATAGACTTTGAGCAGACATTTTCCCTAGTGGAAAGAATGGAGGTTATTCAGATGTTTTCTATATTTTTTTCTCACAAAGATTTCAAGGTATACCAGATAGATGTTAAGTTTGCATTCTTCGATGGAGAATTGGAAGAAGAGGTCTACATCAAAAAACCAAAGGTATTTTAGTTATCAGATCAATCAGACATGGTTTGTAAGTTGAAAAAGGAACTATATGGACTTAAAGAGGCTCCAAGAGTATGGTATGTAAGGTTGGACAGTTATTTGACTCAACAAATGTTCAGAAAAGGCTCCGTAGATAGTAATCTTTATTTCAAGATTGAAGGAAACAAAATTTGGATAGTAGTGTATGTTGATGATGTTATTTTTAGAGGAAATGATGGTATGTGCAAGAAATTTATAGTGGAGATGCAAAAAGAGTTTGAAATTTCTATGATTGGTGAGTTGAATTCCTTCCTTGGACTTCAAGTGAATCAAACTGATAAGGGCATATTCATTTCACAATCAAAGTATGTTAAAGAATTACTGAAGAAGTTTGGAATGGATGACTCCAAATTGGTCTGTACCCCTATGGTGACTGGATCAAAACTAAGGATGATGAATCTCCTAAAGTTGATTAGAGAAAGTATGGATCTATGATTGGTGGACTACTATATCTTATTGCTACTAGATCAGATATCATGCATGCAGTATTTTTGGTTTCCAGATTTTAAGAACCTAAAGAAACACATGTTATAGCTATTAAAGGATATTCAAATATCTAAAATGGACTCCAGATTATGATTTGTGGTATCCTAAGGATACCGATTTTAATTTAAGTTCTTACACTGATGTAGATTGGGTGGGTTGTGTAGATGACTAGAAGAGTACAAGTGGTGGTGCATTCTTTCTTGGATGTGAGTTGCTTTCATGGATAAGAAAGAAATAGGATGCAATCTCTTTATCCACTATAGAGGCTGAGTACATTGCAACGACATCTTTTTGCACATAGGTACTATGGATGAAGAAAACATTGAAGTATATAGGAGTGTTGTGTGATGATACAAGTGCAATAAATATTTCAAAGAATGTGGTAATACATTCAAGGATAGAGCATATATCTATCGTATATCATTTCTTAACAGAGAAGGTATTGAAGAATGAATTCAAGCTTGAATATGTGCCTACAAAGGATCAGATTGTTGATGTATTTACTAAGGATTTTCCTAAGGATAATTTTGAGTGTCTCCAGGAGAAATTGGGGATTACTACCCCTCCTTCTTTGAACTAGGTTCAGATAGAGGTGCATCAGTCTAGGTTATCTATAGATTCATCATTTATCTAGAATAATGATTGGGGTCTACTCCTTAGGGGGAGTAGGAAGTATCATTGTTGCTATATGATATGTGTGTTTTCATGGGTGTAATCCTAACGAGGAGTGATCAAAACTATATATGGTTGAAGAATTAAGTAAAAATATTTTTTCCATTGATGTCAAAGGGGAAGACTGTCATGTGAAAAAGAGTAGTGAAAGAAAATAGAATTTTGTGTATGTTGTTTTTGATGGTTTTTCACATCATGTGTTGTCATCAATGACAAAGGGGGAGATTGTTGCAAGTATGAATGAGTATAGTGGTGTTGTAATTAATGTTTCCATTTATGTCAACACAATATAGGTTGTTGTAGTAAAAGGAAACAAGTTATTGCAGGTGGTGCATGTATAGTTGAGATCAGGGATAACTTTAAGAAACCCCCCCCCGACGAAGGTGTAAAATCTTGGCGAATCCTTCCGTTTTTTTGAAAAAATATTAATTTTCCTGGCAAAGATTATTAAAAAAAATTGTAAAATCCTCGCGAATCTTAATGAATAACTGGTAAAAATAATAATAACATTGGAAAATCCTAGCAAATAATCACTAAAAATATTAGTTATAATGGCTAATATCTCCTTTCAAAATTTGCATAGTTGATCACCGCAATTCCCCCATATATTTTACTTTTTTTGTAATATTGAAGTAGGGGCCCGGGGGTGGCAGCCACTGGCGGGGTAAAGGGGCAGTGCCCCTTGCAGGGGTAAAGGGGGTAGGGGCCCCTTATGGGGGTTGCGGGGGAAACGCCCCCTCATGAGGTTTGGGAATAGCAGCCCTGACATGCGTGATACAAGCGGGGTTGAGGAGCAGAGCCCCTCACCACCAAGCATAAATTCACTATTGAAAATGCATTGGAACACACACAAATTAAGTGTTTTTAAAAAATATCACTTTGAAAGTAAGACTGAATGAAAACTAAAAAATTTACCATCGATTATCTTTTTAATCGGATGGTTGTGAGTTGATTCTACAACCTAATACACATGTGCCTTTTAAAAGGCTTGTTGAGGCCCGAAATTTGTTTTGGACCACATGATTAGATTTAATCATGTGTCCCAAAACAAATTTTGGGCCTCAGCAAGCCTTTGAAAAGGCACATGCATATTAGGTCACAAAATCAACTCACAACCATCCGATTAAAATTCTAATCAATGCAATGGATAAAATGCATATTCAAGGCTAAGCTGCTAAAGTATCCTTAAAATTAAAAAGTATTTTATTATTAGTGGCAATATTACCCCAAAATTGATTGGAGGAATATAATATTACTGGAGAATATAATTAATATTTGTAATTATGGTATAAACTACTAGCGAATAATTTCCAATGATGCATCATTTACATGGTGAATTAATCGATACAAAATTATTTTTTTGTAAAAACCTGGCGATTCGATCTCCTTTTTAGCTTGCACTATTCGCCAATTGGTGAAGATTCACCACTAAATTTTTCCCTGGTTGAGATACTATAGAGATGTTGTGAGTACATGGATATATCTTTATGGTGTTTCACGTGTGCTGATATGATGAGTTACAATGTGCTTTTGAGAAACTGAATAAATAGTAAAGACAAATTTATGTGTGTTTAGAATGTGCTCCAATATGTGCTTCACATTTTTTCTATGTTGACCCTATGCTTGTATAGATTTGTAGTGTTGTTTAAGTTAATCCTTGGGTGATATATCTTGGATTATAGCTTCTGGTTTGATGAAGAGTGAAAGTCGAGTTCATCGGTTTGCCAATTAGTCTGGTAGAGTTATTTGTCTATGGATTAGAATAAATGTATCTTCTCCACAGTCCTCCATTGGTTTGTTTCAAGTCTTGTAGATATGGAAGAAATAATTTAATGGCGTTGTCTATGTTTTATCAATAGTGTTCATGGTTTGGTGCTCTAGAACACTAATTTTAGAGTTACTATGTGTTTGTATAGTCTAGATGGACTGATGGAAAGTGTTATTTGTATGAAGGTTGTTGCAGTAGCTACAAATGAATCTAAAGGCATCTAAGATGCATTCTAGTGTATGGTGAAGCATGTTATGTGGTCCATATGTCATCTTCATGTTATGCATGCATGTACTTCAAAGTTCATTGGTGTTTTCATTAGGTTTGGCCAACCTGGTGTTTACACATCATGTGAAGGATAAGTATCAATTAAGGAAGCATGCGATTGATCGAAGATGTTGTTTTTGGTCCTGGTTAAGTTTTAGTTTGGTCTTCTCTCATTCTCATCGACCACAGGTGTTGGGTCTGAAAAACTATGGTTTAAATGTACCACAAGAGGTTGCCAAACTCTCACTGCGTTATTGGTCAACTAATAAGGCCAACCAGTATGGTTGAACCCTCTACTCTTTCGGCTCTGCTAGACCTAGGCGGGTGCACCTACACATGAATAGTACATATTTTGAATTTTATGCTTCCTACTTGATCTAACTACCCACAAATGGCAATTTAACAGTGGAGAGACATGATCCTACTTTGGTATAAATTGTATATGCAATATCAAGGTATATGAATTAATATGTTCAATTAAGAGATGTCAAATGAAATGAATAAAACTAATGTAATGTAAATAAGGGAGACCAGTGCCTTATTAGGTAAAAACGAAGTCAAATGAAAGCCTTTAATGAATGGTTTCTATCTAGCAGGTTCTCTAATTGTTTGGAATATAACTATAAGTTTACAACTGGTATCAACATGCAAGAATGTACTTGATAAACCCTACTTGAGGTAGAATATCAAATCTAACTATCTAATTCTTCTTACTAATCCAAATGACATTCCTAGATTACTATAATTTTATTGAAAGGAATTTTAATTCTTCTTTAAAGAATCCAATGAACCAGATCACACAGAAATAGCAAATGTGTACTAATAAATCAAATATATACTTGATACTTCAATTTAAACAATCAAGAAACATCATATTGGAGACAATCAAATAATCACAAGAATCGAACAAATAATTCATGCCAGGATGAAATCACCAAATTAACACTCTTTCATTATCTTCCTTGAAATTCATACATGCAACATAGTCTCCTTGAATGTCATCATTCTGAAAAATATGTAGTGCTTACAGTAGTCTATTCTATTCTAATTCTACTTTCTACTACCATCAATTTATCCAACAATGAATATTTATACATCAGTTTGCAAAAGGACGTGCCTTTTCAAAAAAGTTT
This sequence comes from Sequoiadendron giganteum, assembly GCA_007115665.2. NCBI lineage: Eukaryota > Viridiplantae > Streptophyta > Pinopsida > Cupressales > Cupressaceae > Sequoiadendron > Sequoiadendron giganteum. Next base: position 791,602,744 of record CM021101.1, on the reverse strand, counting down.
AAAGCATAAAAAGTTAAAACAAATTCACTATTAACTAATTTCTATTAAGCCACAAATGGACTGCAGATATATGCTCCGTATAATCTTGGCACTCATGAGTATCAGCATCTCCCAACGCATTACAGATCACAATCTCCATCATTATCATTCGCTCATTCTTCTCACATGCTTCATCCAATGTCACATCCTTCATAGTGGTTGTCTTCAACATCTCTTGGAGTATTGTTTCGCATTCACTTTTCCATGTAGTCACTTCTTTTAGTTTCCCTTCATCATCACATAATTTGGTCAAACTGTCTTCGGCAGCCTCTGTCAATCCTTGCACATCTCCTTGTAACTCCTCAAAGAAATACCCGTGCCTATCCATGATACAATTAGCATTTTCAATCTCTATACTACTAGGAGTATCCTTTTGCTCTAATTCCTCAATTTTTTCCTGGATTCTGCTATGCACTCTCTTGTGCTCCTTTATTGCACCCACATATTGTGAATTTTTTCCCCAGAGTTTATTTAACCAAGTGGTTAAAACGACCTACCTTCTTTTGATTATTGCAGCAAGTGCATCCATTTTCCCTTGAAAGTATGCAGTTGAACCTTCCCAATGGTCCTTTTTCTATGAACTCTCACCTTGGGTGAGCATCTTTGTTGGCTCTATTACACCACCTACCAAGTCTTTTAGGTGTTCATTCTCTCTCAACATTCTCTCATTATTGGTTTTATACATCTCCCTTTCCTTGATCAATGCTTGGATTTGGGCTTTATTCAACTTGGCTATATTTATCCCAATATCTGTAGTTGCTACAGGTTCAACCTCCCCAGCCTTTAGGGTTATGACATGTTTGAAAGCCTTTTCAGTATCAATAACAATTGATTTCTTTTGAGGAGGATACAAGGCCCAAATCACCAATGTTTCATCATCAGGATTGTATCTTGATCTTGCATATACCTCTGTCACCTTCTCTATCTTGAGTTTGTGGGTAGCATTGTTATCTTTTAAGAAACTATCAAAAACTAATACAGAATTCAAATCCAAACTTGGAAAAATCATAACACCTGCCTTTTCTAGCATCTCCCTTCCCTTTTCAGGGGTCATATTAATCATCTATTTGTCTACATAATCCTTTAAGCTTTTTAATAGTTGATCTTCATTTCCTGGAGTGACATTTTCAACCTATCCCCTTATCATTTTCCCTTTTTGCTTATATAAAAATGTTTTAAACTCTGAGGTCTTTATAAATTCATCATCTAATATAAAAGACCTATAGTCTTCATGTCTTGTATCTACTATCATGGTTTCCTCAACATCTGTCTCTGGCAACATAGGCATAATCTTGAGTCTTCATTCTTGATACCTTCCTAGATGAGCTTTGTGGCCTATCTACTTCTAATATCCCTTTAATGGAGGATAACAACTCAACATCCACCAACTCCTGATCATGTTTCTCAATCACTATTTCAACTTCCATTGCCTCCAGGTTTCTAATTATGTCATCAAATTTATAGGGCACATGATGGTACCCTCCAAAATTTATTTTTTGTCTGACAGAGTGGATATACCCTTTTGGATCAATGTTTTTTCTTACCGGTGCTCTTCTCATGTTGTAGTGCAATAATTTATCCAGAATCAGATTGTAACCTTCCTTGGCTAATATAGTAAAATCACTAAAACACAATGTACTAGGCATAAAGGTCTATTGCCCATAGGAACTTAATTTCATAACACTGGAGTAGTTCAACAATTTCCAGGTATGCAATTCTATCTGAGATAGTTCTGGGTAGAATGAATGGTGTATCCTCAAAACCATAAACCGTAATCATTGTGGCATTCTCTAAGCAATACCAATCCCCCCAGTTGTGGTTGACTAGTCCATTATAGTCTCTAGGCCTAAGAAACCTTTTTACTTCTTCAGATAAAGAATAATCACATGTGTGATTGAAAAATCTATACAAGGGTTTCACAAAGAATTCTGCAAAATGCAGAAAATTTGAATTGGAAAACCTGTTGTCCCAAACAACAATCCATAATTGAACAGGAAATGGCCTACCTTCCTCGTCAGATTGTGAAATCCTCAGCTTGTGGGGCCATAATCCTATCTCTTGTCCAAAATACAACACTAAGTTCATCAGTAGTGAATAATTCCTGAGATGGAGAACAAAAGCACCATTCTTTATCGCCATCAAACCTGCATCTAGCTCCTTAAAACATGTGCAACATAATCAAATGATCTAGAATTGTGATGCTGAATGTCTACATCAATCACCATGGGCACAACTACCATATGCTCAGGTACCTCCATCCCCAATACTTTTCCCACTGAATAGAAAGTATATTTCAGGTAGGGTTTGGAAAGATCTACATGGAAGGGTGGTCCCTCACTATCTTCCATTCGAGTAGGTTTTCCATGACACCTAATTTTGTGGAAAGGTAACCTCCACCCTTTATAAATGTTGTCCATCCTTCTGAACTCACTATTGAGCTCCTCACTTATTATTTTCTCACTGCATATTCCCTCCATCCTGAAAACCTCAACAATTGCATTCTCAAATACATGTATCAATAGATTCCCTGACAAATCACATATAGCTTTATTCTTCGAGTCATAATGTCTAGCCAACAATCTTACCAGTTCAACATCAATAAAAACATTAGGGCACACCAATTTCCCTAAATTGAGCCTCCATGGATTGCATATCGGCTCAAAGCAATTTCTCTTGTGATAATAGAAATTGAATAACTCATAGCCCCTAATTAGAGTCCAAACATCCCTTATAAATTGTCATTTCTCGTCTAGTTTGTCAACTTCCACTTTGAGTTGTGCAGAACACCTAGCTTTAGGCCCAAAACTAGGTAACTAGTCTATGAGGTCTTGATTTAGTTTCCTTTCAGTTCCCTCTAGTTGCAATTTGGTTTTTATCTTTTTATCTTTTGATTGGCTACCCTCCCTAGGTTTTCTTCCTTTTAGTTTTCCTTAACTAGTGCCTTCCATAATTCATTTTTTTATGAATTCTGAGAGGATGAGAAACTTACTATAACTTTTTTGTAAATTCAAGCTAGGTGAATGCCTTAATTGCTCTGCTAGTTCCCTTGCTCTCCTTCACTTTTAATTATGTGAGACAAAGATTTCAATTGAGCATAACCTGATATGCAAAATATTCTACCCTTCGTGGTGCCATTAATGTCTTTACTTAGACATGAATGCTTCAAGTTTTTTGAAATTCTCACTATCACATCAGGGCTCATATCGGCAAGACATTTCAAATCTCTGGCCGATCCGCCTATTCAACATTCGCCCATCCGCTAAGACATTTTTTAGTTTCTCCAACATCACAAGTCTCCCCGATAGTTTCTGTCCTTTTTCCTTTTATATTGCCTAGACTTACTGAATCAGGCCAACGGTTCTTCACCTTACTCCAAAATATTTTCATCTTACCGAGATGTTTGCTTTGTTAACCTATGTCTCCAAGACCAAGATATTGTTCTGCCGACAGAAAAATACTCGTCGTGATGTCTCTTAGATCTCCCCGTGGTGACATGTCTCACCGATACACCTCTTCTTCGGAAAGACAATGTGCATCATCTTCTCAACACCCTTTATCTTAGCATGCTTAGTTTTTTTCATGTAACTAGAGGGGTCGGTAATACTTTTTGAACTCTCCCCGGGATCATTTGTCTTACCTAGTGAGTCATCCCTTTCCTTTATTGGCAAGACCAATAGCGCTTCGGGCAATGTTTTGAAATCTCTCTCTAATAGACTTTAGTTTTCTCCAATCGGAAAAAGGTAACTTAGCTCAATATGACTTTACATCATTACGCCAATACCTTTTGTCTTGCCATTAAGAAATATAGACCTGCATTCTTTTGGTATATAATTTTATTGGTGTGACCCTTCTGATGTCCTACCGATATACTGAGGATGTGTATATTATCATTGATGAGACCTGCATCAACTTATGCTGATATTTTTATATGTTAAACTTTTAATGCCATATGAATTTTATGGGGCTTTATGACAAATTTTAAATTGGATTTAGGTAAAAGATGCTATGTGAGGATTTTTATGTCTGTATTATGAACCTTTTGGGAGACTAATAATCATGAAGGGTGAATGAATGATTGTGAGATCATTGCAAGGATCCAGATCTCTGGGAGAGTAGACCACACATTATGGATGAGAGCAAGTGGAGATGGAAAATGATCCTAAACTACTGTACATGGAAAAAGATCAAATAAGGATTTCCAGGATTGTCCATGTACTAGAAATTTCATGTATCCTTTACTTCCTATACTACTATGCATGGAAAGTTTTATGATAAATTTTTCTTCAAAAGTTTTCCATGCACTAGCAACCCTTGATCCTTTGTGACTTTTAAGAGAAAAAGTTTTTCAGAAATTGCCCATGTACAAGAAACTCCTGTTCTTCACCACTCATATTTTGTAAATAATATGAATCCGCTCCTTGCTTTCCAATAATAACAAAAGGTCCTAACCATAGTGCCTCAAATTTTCCATGTTTTCCCTTCTCTTGGCACCTAGCATTCCACATCAATACTAGATCATCCTTTTCAAATTTCCTATTTTTTGCATTTTTGTCAAACAAATATTTCATTTGTGCTTGCAATTTCATGTTCTGGTTTTGAGCTATTCTCCTTATTTCATCAAGTTCTGCAAGCTGCTCCATTCTCTCCTCCATTGGTTCAGGAACATCTATATCTTCTTGAAGGATAAATTTGTAAACTGGCAATAAATTTTGCAAAGGCATCCTAGCTTGTGTTCCATAGACTAATTCATATGGGGATTTCCCAATTGCCTTTTTGATAGTAATTTTGTCTGCCAATATGGCCAATCTTAACTTTGAATCCCAAGATTTTTTGTTCTGATCGAGCATCCTTTTTATGATTTTTAAAAGACTCTTGTTGCTACATTCTACCTGACCATTAGCTTATGGATGATATGGGGCAGAATAAGAAACATTGATACTATATGTCTTACAAAACTCTTTGAACTCATCATACCTAAAACACATGCCATTATCTATAATCACTCTCAATGGTGTATCAAATCTAGTAATAATGTTATCCATTAGAAATTTGATCACAACTTTACTTGTTGCTTGCTTGGTTGGGATTGCCTCCACCCATTTGGTGAAGTAATCAGTGGCCACTAGTATCCACCTATGTCCTCCACTTGACTTCTCTTGTATTTCTCCAATGAAATCAATCCCCCATTGGTGAAAAGGGGCTTCAACCTGCATAGGTCTGAGTGGTAGAGCTCCCTCATACTTCATTTTCCCTAAGAAATTTTGGCATGCGTGACACTTCCTTACATATGAAAATGAATCATTGAAAACTTTTGGCCAGTAATAACCTGCCCTGAGGATTTTATGTGCAGTTGTCTTTGCTGAATAATGTCCTCCACAAACTCCTTCGTGCATTTCTTTCAGAACATGATCAACTTGTGATTCATCCAAACATAACAACAACATTCCATCTCTATTTTTCTAGAATAGATCTCCTATAAATACATATTTAGAAGCCTGCAATTTTAAAGTTCTTTTTTGGTTATCACTGAGTCCTTTTGGGCATTTTGTATTCCTAAGATAATGCATGATGTCTGTGTACCAGGGTGTATGCTCAATACTTGCAATTGCATTTCCTTCTCCTTGTACATTGCAGATTTGATTTGCCTCAATGTTTGTTTTTGCCATTAATTTGGCCAATCCTTGGCCTCTTATCAATTTAGTAATCTGTATTTCCATATCAAATTCCTCAATTTTGTTAATCCACTTGCACCTTTTCCCTATCACTTCTGATTGTGTCAAGATGTCTTTGATTGCTGCATGAGGAACATATGCAATTACTTTGGCTCCAACAAGATACGGCCTAAAAGCTTTTGTGGCCTTTACCAGTGCAAAGGCCTGTTTTTCCATTATGTCATACTTCAATTCTAATCGTTGTAAATATTTACTAAAGAAAGATACAGGTTGCTCATGACCATCCTCATTTTTCTGTAACATGATAGCAACTATTGTATCTAGGGAAGCAAATGAAAATATCTAAAAAGGATTTGTGAAATCAGGAGACCTGAGGATAGGGGCTTCCTTAATGGCTCTTTTAATGGATACAAAGGATTCTAATGCTTCTGGGGTTCATTCAATCTTTTGTCCTTTCTTTAACATTTTTTATATGGGTTTGACAATCTCATCAAAGTTGGACATAAACCTCCTAACAAAATTAATCTACCCAAAGAATGACTAGATGGCTTTCACACTTTTAGGGATAGGAACCTTATCTATAGCCTCAACTCTCTCAGGATCTATCCTAACTCCCTCTTTTGATACAATGTGTCCTAAGAGCTTTCCCTCTATAACAACAAAATGACATTTCTTAGGGTTCAAACTAATGCCATATTCTAAAGCTTTAATGAATATTTTTTCAAGGTACCCTATATGATCTTCAACCCTTTTTGAGTAAGCCATGAGGTCATCTTGATACACCACCATTATAGCATTGATCAGGTCAGCAAATGCTAAGTCCATAGCCCTTTGAAAGGTTGCTCCCGCATTAGTGAGACCAAAAGGCATTCTCACATATACATATGTTCCCCATGGGGTTGTGAAAGTTGTTTTGTACTACTCACATTCCTTGAGCTTAACCTAGTTGTAACCAAAAAAACCATCCATCATAGATAGCAAGTCACACATAGTTACCTTATGCAATATAGCTTCCATGTTAGGCAGTGGGTAGTTATCTTTAAGAGATGCTACATTCAAATTTCTCAAATCTACACATAGTCTTATATCTCCATTTTTATTTCTAACAGGAACAAGGTTTGACACCCATGTTGAGTGCCTCACAGGTTTGATGATACCTCCATCTCTAAGCTTCGTCAATTCTTCCTGTATTTTTGGTTCCAGAGTGGGATTAATGGGCCTTTGTTTCTATCTAGATGGCTTTGCATCTGCTTTCAATGGAATTTCATGCTGAAATAAATCCTCCCTATATGCCTTGAGGTCTTCATAAGACTATGCAAACACATGTTTATACTTTCTTAACAATGAAATCATAATTCTTCGGATAGTAGGGCTTATCTTTTTTCCAATATATACCTTCCTTGGTGACAGTTCAGTCCCCAAGTTTACTTCTCCAATATCTTCCCTTTTGACTGGTGTTTGTTTCATAAGGGATCGATCACTTCCATCGTATACTCTTTCCAAAGCTACCAACCCCTTGGGAAGTTTATTAGTCTTAAGTTGCAAGACCTTCTTTCCAAATACAGTCTCTTCTCCATTTATTTCTTCCACAAAGGCATTGAAATCAATTTCCCGAGCCTCATACTAGTCTATACATTGAAGGAATTTCAAAAGGTCAGTGTCATCATTGAAAACCTGCCAACTATATACATTGTCAGGTATTGCAGGTCTTTTTCTGAATTCCACTTGGGACACTTCTACTAATGTGATATCATCTTGTTTTAATGCTAAATTTGCCAAGAAATCTGCCATTATGTTTTTTGATCTGTCCACCCAATCAATGGAAAAAACATCAAATAGTTCAATTGTATCCCATATTGCATTTCTATATTGTTTCAGTCTTTTATTTTTTGCTATATATTTTGATCTGATTTGAGATACAACCAGTTCCAAATCTCCAAAAACTATTAAGATTTTGATCTTGTGTTTAACTGCTAAATTCAATCCAGTCAACAAAGCTTCATATTCTGCTACATTGTTTGTACATTCAAATGCTAACAGAAATGAATATTTATAATTTTAACCATCAGGAGATATAAAAACTATACTAGCTCCATCAAAGTACATTTTCAATATTCCTTGTTGATTTTTAGAAATATTTTGATCAATTGGATCTTTGCTTTCCAACTCAGGTTGATATAGTTCCACTCTAAACCTTCCCAAATCAACATCACAGAAGCAATTCAGTGGCTGTTGAGGAGCATATTCAATAATTTGATTCACTCTAGGTTCTTTATACAATTTTACCTCTTCTCCATTCACTGGTATGGTGGCATATGATAGGTCAAACTGTACATTGCCTCCTACTACAGCAGTCCAATGTCTTGATAGTAGCATCCCAAACTAGGGAGGTGTGTCAATTACAGTTATGTCAATAGTGTAAGTAGCTTTTGGGTAAGTTGCTAACCTTACTTCCACATTTTTTATGATTCTGACAACTAGGACAGGCTTGCTATTCATGGCGTAGCATTTACCTCCTTCCACATCTATCCATAAACCAAGCTGCTTCATTTCATACTAGTTTGCCGCTTATGAGTAAAGTGGTGAAAAATGGGTGAATTTGTGGTGTGTTCATTAGGTAGGCCTCTGGGATATTTACCTTCTTCCTTTTATTATTTATCTTAGAGACCTCTTTGTTTTCAGGGCTTATATTTTGATTTCCATTAGAAATTAATTGTATGGTACTTTCCCTATATTCCTTGATTTTCATCATTTCAATTAATGGTATAGACATTTTCAATTGAGATAAAGCTCTTATAAAATCAAAAGATGTACCCTCAGTTTTGATTGCCCTTTTAGGTTCAGTGCATTCTCCTTTGTTTTCTTCCTTTTCCCTTTTGGATGTTTGATCTGGCTTTTTCTTTTCAATCGGAAATTTCTTACTTTCCTCCGTAGGGGATCCTTTCTGTTCTCTTTTGTCTAACTATTTATCATCAGTTCCTTTTGATGTCTCATCTAATGCTTTTTTATTTTTTATAAATATCCCCCTTGGGACACCCTCATCTCTATTCACCATTCTGTTTCTCAAACGATATTTTTTTCTGGCATCCTCCACTGCTGCAATTGTCAATCTTTTAATCTCTTCTTCACTTGGTCTTCTTATGTTGCATCTATTAGTCTGTTTTGATGCAATAGGGGGGTCTTGCTCATTATCATTTTCTTCATGATCAGAGAAAACATGTTGTTCTTCCATGTGAACATTGTATTTTTGGTGATCCACATTATATTCATATCCTTCCTCCTCTAAAGATGCATACTCCTACTCCAAAGGGTTAAGAGTGTGGGAAGTTAGGTAGACATGTTGGCCTTCATCACCATCATCTTCTTGTGTGTCTTCCTCTAGTATTGACTGAGTTGTCACACAATGTTTAGGGGAATGTGGTGCATAACAGACTAAACACCGGGGACTTTTATCTACCATGTATGCCCCTTTTCTTTTTAATGGATTTGGTGTTTCTTTATTTCTAGGCCTATTACTAGCTTCCCATCTTTCGAATTGATATTATAAGTCATGTCATGCAGCCTTGGTCTTTCATTCCTATACGTGTTCTCTTGTCTGTTTGGGGGAACATATTGTGATTTATCTTTTGGGCCTCAGCCAGATTCCTAGGACCTCTGTTTCTCAATTCATATCATGTCTTGGGGTCAAAGGCCTTCAAATAGATACTCAATGCATCAAGATTAGCCAACTTGGATGCCTGAGGTATTTTATTGTGTATTTTAACAAACCTTTGGTTAAAATCAAAGGCTGACTCATTCTAATGTTTTTGGATTGTGACTAACTCATGCAAGGAAAAATATGATGCACAATGATTTCCATATTCTTGAAGAAATTGTTTGTGGAATACCTGTTAAACTAGTTGAAGAAATTTTTTGTGGAATACCTGGAATATTCTTGAGTAAATGGATGCAGTTGGTAAACTGTTAAACCAGTCTCTGTCATCCTCAATCAATGACATCCTCATATTGCATGTCTAAGTCCTGAATGACTGCCTTAAAATTTCTCAGATGTTCCTCAGTTGTAATTGCATTACTTCTTGTGAATTTAGGGACTAAGTTCCTCCAATTGTTGTCCAAGGGGTAAGGATAGATTTGTAACCTAGCAAGATGAAATTGTCTAATCATAGTTGTGCATTGTGGGAGGGGGGGGGGGTTGAAAATGCTGGTGTTGGTAGAGTGGGTTGTTGTTTGCCATATATTATGTCCCTTGTGGGGGTGCATATTGTTGATGAGGAGGTGGTTGAATATTTTGATGTTGTGGTGGAGCATTTGTGTTTCTATATTGATTTCTAGGCTGATTTCGGTGGGCTTGAGGGGAACTCGATGGCTTCATATTGTTGCTTTTATGGGGGGGTTTATATTTGGGTGATTCAGTCACTAATGTTTTGATTTGAGCTTTGTGTAACTTCATCTTTCTCAATTCTTCCCTTGCTTGAAGTTGTTGCTCATACTCTACCCTTAATCTTTCTGCATGTTGCCTCATTTGTTCCCACTGTCTATCTTCTTCATCTCATGCTGTAAGTTCTTGATTTTCTTTGGATGTCTCATCACACTCAAGACCTCCCTCATAGAGTGTTGCTCCTTGTTCATCGTCATATTCTCTCCTTTTTCAAGATTCGAACTCAGCCATGTGTTCATTAGCTTTCCCAAGGTCCACTGGGTGGGAAGGATTTCTCCTCCCCTCAGGAGTGTGGAGCTCTTTAAAATGGGCTCTCTTCGTTTGTATGCGTATCATACGAATTATGTGTTTCCAGCAACAACTTTGATGCTTTGTTTTTTGTTGATGTGTCCAAGTCGTTAAACACTTTCTTGCCCTGATTATTTTTGTAATTTGGCTTTTCTTTATTATTAGGACCATCCCCCTCTTTGTACAAAGATCTCCTTCCTTGCATGTTGTGAGAAATTGTGATGGTCTAAACTCTAGGTTGATTCCTTTCTGATTTATATCTTATTGTGTCAGTCTCAATTTTTTTATTCATTCAGAGTCACCACCCACTTTTTTCTAAAAGTGAGAAAACATTTTGTGGTTATCTTACCTAGTGGAGTAGATTTATTTCAAATTTCAATTATGGTTTTCTTTAGTGACTTTATATGGAAAGCTTGTCTACTAGTAGACAATTCTCTAGTTTTTTCCCTAGTAGAGTCACCAATTTGTTGGGTCTCAAAAACATTGGTTTGAATGTACCATGAGAGGTTTCCAAACTCTCATTGTGTTATTGGTCAACTAACAAGGCCAACCAGTACGGTTAAACCCTCTACTCTTTAGGCTTTGCTAGACCTAGGCGCGTGTACCTACATGAATAGTACAAATTTTGAATTTTATGCTTCCTACTTCATCTAACTATCCACAAATGGAAATTTAACAGTGGAGAGACATGATCCTACTTTGGTATAAATTGTATATGCAATATGAAGGTATATGAATTAATATGTTCAATTAAGAGATGTCAAACAAAATGAATAAAACTAATGTAATGTAAATAAGGGAGGCCAATGCCTTATTGGGTAAAAACGGAGTCAAATGAAAGCCTTTAATGAATGGTTTCTATCTAGCAGGTTCTCTAATTGTTTGGCATATAACTATAAGTTTACAACTGGTATAAACATGCAAGAATGTACTTGATAAACCCTACTTGAGGCAGAATATCAAATCTAGCTATCTGATTCTTCTTACTGATCCAAATGACATTCCCAGATTACTGTAATTTGATTAAAAGGAATTTTAATTCTTCTTTAAAGAATCCAATGAACCAAATCACATAGAAACAACAAATGTGTACTGAAAAATTGAATATACACTTGATACTTCAATTTAAACAATCAAATAATCGTAGGAATCCAACAAAAAATTCATGCCAGGATGAAATCACCAAATTAACAGTCTTTCATTATCTTCCTTGGAATTCATAAATGCAACATAGTCTCCTCTAATGTCATCATTCTGAAAAATATATAGTGCTTACAGTAGTCTATTCTATTCTAATTCTACTGTCTACTACCCAATTTATCCAACAACGGATATTTATGCATCAGTTTGCAAAAGGATGTGCCTTTTCGAAAAAGTTTAAAGCATAATTTTTTTTAAACAAATTCACTATTAACTAATTTCTATTAAGCCACAAATGGACTGCAGACATATGCTCCGTATAATCTTGGCGCTCATGAGTATCAACATCTCCCAACACATCATGGATCACAATCTCCATCATTATCATTTGCTCATTCAGCTCACATGCTTCATCCAATGTCACATCCTTCATAGTGGTTGTCTTCAACATCTCTTAGAGTATTGTTTCGCATTCAATTTTCCATGTAGTCACTTCTTTCAATTTCCCTTCATCATCACTTAACTTCATCAATCTATCTTCAGTAGCCTCTGTCAATCCTTGCACATCTCCTTGTAACTCCTCAAAGAAATCAATGTTCCTATGCATGATACAATTAGCATTTTCAATCTTTGTACTACTAGGAGTATCCTTTTGCTCTAATTGCCCAATTTTTTCTTGGATTCTGCTATCCACTCTCCTGTGCTCCTTTATTGCATCCATGTATTGTGAATGTTTTCCCCAGAGTTTATTTAACCAAGTGGTTAAAACGACCTGCCTTCTTTTGATTATTGCAGCAAGTGCATCCATTTTCCCTTGAGAGTATGCAGTTGATCCTTCCCAATGGTCCTTTATTTGTGAACTCTCACCTTGGGTGAGCATATTTGTTGGCTCTGGTATAGCACCTACCAAGTCTTTGAGGCATCCATTCTCTCTCAACATCCTCTCATTATTGGTTTTATACATCTCCCTTTCCTTGATCAATGCTTGGATTTGGGTTTTATTCAACTTGGCTATATTTATCCCAATATCTGCAGTTGCTATAGAATCAACCTCCCCAGCCTTCAGGGTCATGACATGTTTGAATGCCTTTTCAGTATCAATAACAATTGATTTCTTGTGAAGAGGATACAAGGCCCAAATCATCAATGTTTCATCATCAGGATTGTATCTTGATCCTGTGTATACCTCCATCACCTTCTCTATGCTGAGCTTGTGGGTAGCATTGTTATCTTTTAAGAAACTATCAGAAACTAATGCAGAATTCAGATCTAGACCTGGAAAAATCATAACACCAACTTTTCTAGCATCTCCTTTCCCTTTTCAGGGGTCATGTTAATAATCTCTTTTTCTACCTCATCCTTTAAGCTTTTTAACAGTTGATCTTCATTTCTTGGAGAGACATTGTCAACCTATCCCCTTATCTCTTTCCCTTTTTTCTTATATAAAAATGTTTTAAACTCCGAGGTCTTTATAAATTCATCATCTGATATAAAAGACATACAGTCTTCATGTCTTGTATCTACATACATGGTTTCCTCAACATCTTTTTCTCTAGCAGCATAGGCATAATCCTGAGTCTTCATTCTTGATACCTTCCTAGATGAGCTTTGTGACCTATCTACTTGTGATATCCCTTTAATGGAGGATAACAACTCAGCATCCACCAACTCCTCATCATGTTTCTCAATCACTATTTCAGCTTTCTCTACCTCCAAGTTTTTTATTATGTCATCAAATTTATAGGGCACATGATGGTACCCTCCAAAATTTATTTTTTGTCTGACAGAGTGGATATACCCTTCTCAATCAAAGTTTTTTCTTACTAGTGATCTTCTCATGTTGTAGTGCAATAATTTATCTAGAATCAAATTGTAACCTTCCTTGGCTAATATAGTAAAATCACTAAAACATAATATACTGGGTATAAAGGCCTATTTCACATATGAACTTAAGTTCATAACATTGGAGTAGTCCATTTGCCTAACAATTTCTAGGTATGCAATTCTATTCGAGACAGTTCTGGGCAGAATGAATGGTGTATCCTCAAAACCATAAACCCTAATCATTGTGGCATTCTCTAAGCAATACCAATCCCCCCAGTTGTGGTTTACTGGTCCATTATAATATTTAGGCCTAAGAAACCTTTTTAATTCTTCAAATAAAGAATAATCACATAGATGATTGAAAAATCTATACAAGGGTTTCACAAAGAATTCTTCAAAATGCAATAAATTTGAATTGGCAAACCTATTGTCCCAAACAGTAGTCCATAATTGAATAGCCAATAGCCTACCTTCCTTGTTAGATTGTGAAATCCTCAGCTCCTAGGCCCATAATCCTATCTTTTTTCCAAAATACAACACTAAGTGCATCAGCAGTGATAATTCCTGAGATGGAGAATAGAAGCACCATTCTTTATCGCCATCAAACCTCCATCCAGCTACTTAAAACATGTGCAAAATAATCAAATGATCTGGAATTGTGATACTGAATGTCTGTAGAAATCACCATGGGCATAACCATCATTTGCTTAGGTACCTCCATCCCCAATACTTGTCCCACTGAATAGTAAATATATTTCAGGTAAGGTTCGAAAAGATCTACCTAAAAGCGCGATCCCTCACTGTGTTTCATTGGAGTAGGTTTTCTATGACACCTAATTTTGTGCAGAGGTAACCTCCACCCTTTATAAATGGTGCCCATCCTTTTGAAATCACTGTCGAGCTCCTCACTTATTATTTTCTCACTACATATTCCCTCCATCCTGAAAACCTCAGCAATTGCATTCTCAGATACATGTATCAGTAGATTCCTTGACAAATCACATATCGCTTTATTCTTTGACTCATAATGTGCAGCTAGCAATCTTACTAGTTCAAAATCAATAAAAACATTAGGGCACACCAATTTCCCTAAATTGAGCCTCCATGGATTGCATACTAGCTCAAAGCGATTTCTCCTGTGATAATAGAAATTTAATAACTCATAGCCCCTAATTAGAGTCCAAACATCCCCTATAAATTTGTATTTGTCGTCCACTTTGTCAACTTCTGCTTTGAGCTATTCAGAATGCCTAACTTTAGGCCCAGAACTAGGTAACTAGTCTATGAGGTCCTTATTTAGTTTCCTTTCAGTGCCCTCTGGTTGCAATTCGGTCTTTTCCTTTTAATTTTCCTTAACTAGTGCCTTCCATAATTCAAATTTTTATGAATTCTGAGAGGATGAGAAACTTACTGTAACTTTCTTCTAAATTCAAGCCAGGTGAATGCCTTAATTGCTCTGCTGGTTCCCTTGCTCTCCTTCACTTTCAATTATGTGAGACAATGATTTCAATTGAGCATACCCTGATATGCAAAATATTCTACACTTCGTGGCACCATTAATGTCTTTACTGAGACATGAATGCTACAAGTTTTTCGAAATTCTCACTGTCACATCAGGGCTCATATCAGCAAGACATTTCAAATCTCTGTCCAATCCACCTATTCAACATTCACCCATCCACTAAGATGTCTTGCAATTTCTCTGACATCACAAGTCTCCCCAATAGTTTCTTTCCTTTTTCCTTTTATATAGCCATGACCTTCACTGGAGCAACTATCGCCCAGACTTAATGAATCAGGCCTATGGTTCTTCACCTTACTCCAAAATATTTTCGTCTTACCGAGATGTTTGCTTTGTTAACTTATGTCACCAAGACCAAGATATTGTTCTGCCGATAGAAAAATACTCGCCGTGATGTCTCTTAGATCTCCCCATGGTGACATGTCTCACCGATACGCCTCTTCTTTGGCAAGACAACACGCATCATCTTCTCGACACCCTTTATCTTTGCATGCTTAGTTTTGTCGGTGTAACCCGAGGGGTCTGTAAGACTTTCTGAACTCTCCTCGACATCATTTGTCTTACCAAGGTAGTCGTCCCTTTGCTTTATCGGCAAGACCAATAGCGCTTCGGGTAGTGTTTTTAAATCTCTCTCTGACGACCAAAGTCTCTCTAATAGACTTCACTTTTCTCCAATCGAAAAAAGGTAACTTAGCTCGATATGATTTTACATCGTTACGCCGATACCTTTTGTCTTGTCGATAAGAAATACAAACCCGCATTCTTTCGGTATATAATTTTATTGGTGTGACCCTTCTGATGTCCTGCCGATATACTGAGGATGTGTATATTATCATCGATGAGACCTGCATCAACTTATGCCGATATTTTCATATGTTAAAGTTTTAATGCTATATGAATTTTATGGGGCTCTATGACAAATTTTAAATTGGATTTAGGTAAAATATTCTATGTGAGGATTTTTATGTCTATATTATGAACCTTTTGGGAGACTAATAATCATGAAGGGTGAATGAAATTGCCAAAATTTCATAATTCCAACAACAAGAATTTTGAGTTGTGGACCTAATTTGAATTTGTAAAATGAAGAGTGTGTAGCCAACCTTGGAGAAAGTTTCTAAGATTGAAAATGGTATAAATACAAGAAAAGATGTTAAGTTTTGTATGCCACACGTGTAAGAAGCAAGATAGATGTGAGAGATTGTGTGAAAGTGAATTGAGGCAATGAGGACTTCAATGTATTAGACTCTTGAAAGCAGTGAGTTGATAATGTCTACAATTCTCTTATCAAGACTATAGATGTGTGCAAGTTGTTGTGAAGGATCTTTTGTTGCATTGAGATAATTTTCTCTATGTAACATTCTTCTTTCTATCTTCCTTTATCTATAGGCAGTGAGCCTCCCATCTAGACAGTGAGTCCTATCTTGGGAAGTGAGCCTCTTTGTAAATAGTTTTGTGATTACTCTTATATTGTAAGTTAATCCTCATTGTTGTATTTCCCTTATTAGGTTTTCCACAAAAAATTGGTGTTTCTTGTGTTTTCCTTCTATTATCTACACTTCATGCTCATACTTAATAATACATTAAAGTGAATGTGAAATTGTTTAAGATCCATGGTGAATGTTATTATATACAACTAATTCACCCCCCTTCTCAGTTGTCTTGTTCATTTCAACAGAATAAAACAAGTGATTTGTGATATTTTGTGTGTAGATTCTAATTATATTTTATAAATTAAAAATAAAAATCAATTGTGAACCCTTTTATGTAATTTTAAATAATTTATTTTTCTACTAAACAACATTTTTAAAAAGTGATGTTTACTTTCGACCGCATAAAATTTTTTATAGAAAGGATAAAATTCTAATTTTTAAAATACAGATTTGTCACACCAATATCTAGTGCATGGATATCTTTTCATAATTTTTTGTTACATATGTTTTAATTAATTTTCCAAGTTAGAGTAATTATAATCTGGACAAGGGTGTACTTCGAATTCCATAACATTTTTTGTATGCATTTGAATTAACTTATTCTTTTTTTGTTGAAATAAGGACATCAATACCTAGTGCACATGTATTTTTTAGAAAAAAAATTCTCTTTTTTCCTATTTTTTCGTATGTGGGAAACAAAGAAATTGATGCTTGTTGAAAAACCTTCATTCACAAGAAATAAAAAATAAATATAATAATCAAATTAAATATATTTAAACTTTTAATTTTTAGGAAGCTTATAATGAGAGATGCATACTTACAATACATAAATTTTAAATGAATTCATTTGATCACAAAAACATAAATCAAAAGTGATTTTTCATTATCATTTTGATAGGTGTAGAGAAGACTCAATTATAGGTATGGTTTAAAAGTAAGGGGATTCTATCTAAGGGGGTTTGATCTAAAGGGATTTGATCAAACAATCTTTAATTAAAATAATTTAAATGGAACCTATAAAGGCTTAAATCATTATATTTTCCAAAAACATGTGATTTTAGGAAAAAATTAGGATCTCCTAGAAAGTGTAACCCATTATTGTGGTAGCACAATAATTTGATCTTATGAAACAAATGGGATATAATGGTAAAATTCCTCTAGGTTTATAGAAACAAGGCATACTAGAACCAATAAAACCTACTCATATGAAAAATGTCCCTAGTTTAGGATATGATGATTCGAAAGATAAGAACTTGACTACCGCATGTACTTCAAGTAAGGAAGTAGATTCCTCTAATGCTACATAGAGAGACGAGGAAAGTGTCATCGATGACTTTATTGATATCTATGATGATGATAGTTTATTTATCTTTGAACCTAATCATAACACTTGTACCCTTGAATCCATTCAAAATCTTGACTCAAATCATGACCCTTTACCCCCGGTTCACCCCCAACTCATTGATGTGGAGCAAAAGAGACCGCCACAACTATATGTGTTCCAAAATGATGAGGAAATCATAAAATTTATAAGAGAATGAGAAGAAACGCCTCTTAGGGATCATAAATTAGGTTTTTTCATAGATCTCAACAATGTGGCTTACTTCAAAGAAGGTGCCAAGCCTTTCAGTCACAAAATTATTAAAAATATAAATAGGTCTTCTAGTGAAAACTGCTCTACGGTGCTATTCGACCTAGAAAAAGTAAAAATAAAAGATGTAAATAAGGGTGAAAACCTCTCTGAGGTTCTTGAGGATGGAAGGCTTGACACACTTCCCCTAGCACCATATCATAAAAAATCATCTATGTTGGTGTAGAAGATAATACAACAAATTTGGGCACAAAAGAAAAACCAAGGATAAATCATGTGGAAAAATCATTAACACCTAAAGAGAGAATATAGAATATATAGTTTTACAAAGAAAGAAAAGTAAAATTTGTGTGATCCTATGTATAAATATCAATACTTGATCTAGATTTAGTAATGCAACACTTGTCTTTTCCACAAGTGGAAAAACCTGTTAAGAAAAAGTTGACAAAAATACACCCTCATGTCACTCTATTGATAAAAGCTAAATTAAAAAAGTTGCTAGATGTGAGATTTATAAGACCTATTGACTATGGTGAGTGGATTTCAAACTCAGTACCGGTTTCAAAACCTAATGGCAGTGTCTGTGTTTGCACAAATTTTAGAGATTTAAATAAATCTTGTCCTAAAGATGACTTCCCACTTCAAAAAGTTGACATGATATTAGATTTAACAATAGGGCATGAAATGTTATCTCTCATGGATGATTTCTCAAGCTACAATAAAATTAAAATTGTTCCTGAAGATAAAATTAGGACAGCGTTCACTTGTCCTTGCGGAACCTTTTGTTTGAATGTCATTCCCTTCAGGTTGAAGAATGTGTAAGCTACATACTAGCATGTAATGACCACTATCTTTCATGATATGATGCATACCTATTTGGAAGATTATGTAGATGATTTATTGGGAAAATCCTTTACTAGAGCTAGACATCTAAATATCATGGACAAAATTTTCACAAGATTATAACAATACAAGGTCTAGTTGACTCCAAATAAATTTTTATTTGGGGTAACCTCTAGGAAACTCCTTAGATGCATTATCTCATCTAAAGAATTGAATATGATCTTGCAAATGTAAAAGCTATGCTTGAAATTCCTCAACCTAAGAATATCAATTCGCTATGATCATTGCAAGAAAAAATCAGTCTATCGGTCATTTTATAGCACAACTTATAAATAAATGTAAACCATTTAAGCACATATTATGCAACAATTTTCCCTTTAGATGGGATGAAAAGTGTGAACAAGCTTTTCAAAACATCAAAGAATATTTGATAACACCACTAGTATTACTACCTCCTATAGATGTCAAGCCTTTACTCCTTTATATATCCACAACCACCATAGCACTAGGGGCACTTTTGGAACAACATGACTTTGAAGGAAAGGAACATGCAATCTATTACATCAGTCATACTCCAGTTGGATATGATCTCAATTATAGTCCTATCAAAAGGGCATGTCTTGTCATAGTTTTTGCCTCATAAAAGCTACAACATTAAATTATTACACACTAGAAAAATCTCATCACAAAAATTGATCTTCTTAAGTACCTCCTGAACAAAGCAACAATCACAGGATGATTGGCTAAAAGGGTTATGATTCTTAGTGAGTTTGATATTGAGTATATGGAAAGAAAAGTAATCAAAGGATAAGCTAAATCAGATCAACTCACCAATGCTCCTATGATATATGATCATCCTCTTATTAAATAGTTTCTTGATGAATCAATATTCAACATGGAATCTACACATCTTTTGACTTTATATTTTAATGGATCTTTCACATAAAGTGGTTCAAGTGTTGGAATTCTCTTTGTCATACCACAATGGGATTGTATACCTAAATATTATAAGATACAAATTCATTGTACCAACAATATTGCATAGTATGAGGCATTACTTTCTAGGCTCTGTATGACTATGCAATAGAAAATCCTAGAGTTCTATGTCCTTGGTGATTCTCAGCCAGTGATCAGACAAGTTAATAATAAATATACAACAAAAGATGAAAAGTTGATGCCTTACAAAAGAATGGTAGATGAGTTTAAGGTCTATTTCAAATCAATTTCTTTTGAGAAGATCCATTCAAATAGTTAACAAAGCAACTGATGCAATAGAAATAATTGGTTCACTTGTGTAAATTCCAAGCAATTCCACCTACTATGAGTTCTTGGTAGAGCCTCTTTTGGAACCTAATTACAATGTATTATAGTTTGAAATGATTTTTCTTATTTTTGGTCCTAATTCTCAATGGTATGGGGATATTTATACCTATATTTGTGATAAAATATTTCTGTCAGACCTATCCAATAAATTCTATAGAACCTTTATGCGTCAAACCTCCTGTTATATAATCATAGTCGATACCCTATCTCACCAAGGTCATGATGGTACTTAAATCCGATGTCTTGAGCATCACGAGATCAAAACTACTTTATGAGAAATACTTGAAGGTATATGTGGGGGATATTCTAGTGGTCCTACCTTAGAAAAGAAACTATTTTTAATGGGTTATAATTGGCCTAGAATGGAAAATGATTCTTAGCATTATGTTAAAAACTACAAGCAATGTCAAAAACATGCATACTTGAAATATGCTCCTACATAAGAATTGTAGTTGCTCACTACATCATGGCCCTTTTATCAGTAGGGACTTGATCTCATGGGCAAGATCCATCCACCTTCATTCAATGGTCATAAGTTCATTCTCATTGCCATAGACTACTTCGTGAAATGTATTGAAGTTGTTCCCCTCACCCACATCACTGGAAAAAAAATAGCCACTTTAATACTAAACTATATCATCCATTGTTATGTTATTCCTTTATCCATTATCACAGATAATGGTCATTTGTTCAAAAATAAATATGTTCGTGAACTCTATGAGAAATTCCATATACAACATCATTTTTCTACACTTTACTACCCTCAAGGTAATGGCCAGGCTGAGGCATCTAACAAGACTATTCTCAAAATTCTTAAAAAGACAATCAATGAAGATGGTCAAGATTTGCATGTTCAACTAAATCTTTCTCTGTGGGTTTACCGCATGAGTGTATGTACTCCCATAAGTGCTACCCTATATACCCTAATCTATGGATCTGAAGCCATCTTTCCCATCGAGGTTGAGTTGCCTTCTTTGTGGATCTCCTTGCATAGCCAAATCAGTGATGGTGACTACCGAGTTTCTCATTTGTAAGAATTGGAACCATTAGATGAATGAAGACAAATTTCTTTCAGTCATCTCAGAGAATACCCTTCTTTTAAATAATGTAGACTAATCACATTATTTATATGTAATTGTGAATGTTTGACATATTTAGGACTAGGAGTGATTCCTTGTGATTTGGATTATTTCAAGGAAATGAGATATAATGAATGAATTTAGTTGAGTAAAAGATAAGTTCCAATGTGGTAATAAATTCTAGTTCAACATAGGTAATGTACTAATGAGTTTAATTTCCTTGATGAAGTTACTATCCATGTTAGACATTGAAGGCCTTCAAGAGGTTTCAAAAAAATTCAAGAAAATTGGTCACCAATCAAATGTGGATGCAAACAAAGGAAACATTATTTGAACTAAATATCAACTTCAGGTAGGTATGGGTGGTAAGTTATACACATAATAAATGGTATCTTTCTTGTTAAAAATAAAGTTTTTTAATACAAGGTTAGAAAAGAGTAAACCTAATGTGCATGAATTTATTTCACTTGATGATAAGTTTGAATTGATTATATGAATTTTGTTATATCAATCAAATTAGGAAAGTGATCGTAATACAATTAATGATTTGTGTGATTATTAATGATTCTTAACCATGTGAATATTGACACATTTATATAATTTTTGGTTGTTGTGCATGAAATGAGTGTCAATGGAGGAAATGGGAAGACACCAAAACCCTATAGAGATATTTCATTATGAACATCTCAAATCATGATTGGGATGCTTGGGAAAGAGTCATTGTGGTGACCTCTTTATGTCTAGTTTGACTTCTAATTTTGAGATCAATAATTATATTACTATGTTTTGTTGATTTATTTGACTTTGGAAACAAAGGGATAGGATGCGAAGTCGCAATTAAGGCTAATATTTCTCTAAATTGTTGTTAATAGGTGATACCCATTTAATTTGGTTTTTTAAAATGTCTTAAGATGTTAAATTTATCTTTATTTTTGTGTTTTTAAATACTCTAACTATACACCTAAGGATTAGGTTCACTTTGAAGACAATAGCTCATCCTAAAATTGATTTTTCACCCACTTGATTGGGATTTTCTGATCGTGACGAAATTAGAGAGTTAGGGTTCTATTTGTTTCTTTTGGGGAAGAGAATAAAGAGGCTTCTAGAGGGAGGATTTTGGACACTTTTTTGGGGGGGCTGGTTTTGTTTTTGGTATTTTTGGGGATTCTTTTGAGGGGGGTTTTACTTTTGGAAGCTAAAGAAGAGAGAAGGGTTAAAGGAACGATTTTGAAAGTAAGAGAGGAAGGAATAAAAGAAAAAGATAACCAGGTTGAAAGATAAGTCCTCTCATCTTTTTTTTGTTTTTTGTTATATAATGTTTGGATTGTTATTTGTTTGAGCTCTTTAAGGTTACTCATTTTTTTGTTGAGGAAGGATGTGAAATTTTTGGTGTTAAGTATGTGTATTTATTTTAGTTCCTCGAGTTGTGAATGAGTCAAGGTGTGATGATTTTTTTTGGGTCTTGTAAAATTTTATGTGGAGGTTATGTGTAAATCATTTCCTCGAGATTTCATGGAGGGTCATGGGCTATAGAAATCAATGAACCATGGGTTTTTGTGACTTCCCCTACTCGAGGGATGGCTAGAACCTTGTAATGGCTTCAAGATGCCATGTTGGATGGGTGGTGAGCTGGTATCCCCCATTGGCATGATTCCACCCCAATTTTACTTTAGGGGATGGTTAGAATCAAAGACTCTTTAACAGGTTATTTTTGGTGTAGCATTTGCATGTATTCTTCAGTGATGAACAATTTGAGATTGCACATATTATTGTGAAAGACACAAGAGAAGAAAGGAGTAACAATAATTTCATCTTCTATATCGACTGTTGTAGTTTATGGAATATAAAGGAAGAAGGAGAAAATGAATCTCTAAAACTCTAATCTATTCATTGTCTATGTAACTTGGTCACAAATTTAAGTACCAATGTAGTTATGGTTCAATAAGTTCCAAATTTATGTTTGTAAATGACATAGTACCCTTTATTGGAAACATGAAATTATTGTTACACAAACCTCAGTTACAAATGGCATTTGGAATAAAACAAAATAGAAAAGGATAAATAAATATATATACCGTAGTTATATTATCTAGACTTTCATCTACCCAGTTTAGGCTGAGTGCATTCTTTATTTGTAGCCATGAATGGTTACAATGAGGAATGAAGAATATATATATTTGAACTCATAAGGCTCATAGAGTCATGGGTGTGATGCAATAAATCCAATGTGACTATTTTCTCTAGAAGTTTGTGCTTCTGCTTATTTAATAAGCCAAAAACAAAACAAAATAAAATAAATAAAAAATATCCTCCTCTGCAGTCTATCCTCTAAAATCTGTGTACCCAGCTGCACTGATTGACCCAGTAATGAAAATCCAAAAAAACACAGGCCGTGAGAATATTTTATTTTTTTAGAATAGGTATAATAATGTAAAATGAATAAATATATGAATTAAATTAAAAAAATGCATATAATGGAAATTAAATAAGAAAAAGATAAATGTCAAAAAAATTCATTTGCATATATTAAGTCTACCTTTCAAGGTGGGCATGACAAGGTGAATGAGAAATTCCATTGCTGCAATCACCCCTTTTGAACCCTGGCGGAGGCCAAAATGCTGACGAAGAAATAAGGTAGGAAAAGAAAAAAAAAGAAACATTAGCTTTAGGGTTTCAAATATTTTATTTTATTTTATGCCATAAATTTCTTCTCTATAATGGCGCCTATCTTGGCTCAGAATGGATGGAAAATAAAATTATATTTTAGTTTCACAAAAAAAAAGTTAGCGGAAACAATGTAACATTAAGATTAAAACTTCTTGGTCTACTATACTTCCACTCTGTAAGTTCTCATCCACTTTTTTTTAAATTTTCATGGTGTTTATAGGTTATAGGGAGGCTTCTTCCTTCCCTTAGCCTAAAGCCCTGCTTGATACGGATAATATTCGTCTACATGCACCTCATGGGGATGCGACATGTGTGATTCCCACACACATTCTGGGTCTCCAACCTGTGGGGACAATGGCATCCTTAAGGATGTTGACTCTTCAAAATAAGACTGGAAGAATGTCCTTACGAGGGATGGAAATAAGGAACTTGAGATATTTGGTCCTAAAATTGTCCAAATAGAGGAAGGCATTGATATTTCCTTGCCTGATACAATTATTTATGAGGTTGCTTCGTCTCTCCACCTTGCGTTGGTGGGAAGATTCTTGGCTTTTAGACCGACTATCAACATGGTTTGTAGATGGACCAATGCCGGATGGAAGCTGAAGGGTAGTGTGACTATTTTGGCAATGCCTGGTGGGCTCTTCCTTTTCAAATTTGTTGCGAAGGAAGACTTGATCTATGTCCTCTTGGGCTCTTGAGCCTCCGGTAAACATTTCTTGAACTTGGTGAAGTGGAAGATGAGGTTTGACCTATCTGCTGAACTTACTCGGTTGGCCCTTGTTTAGGTTTGTCTGCTGGGTCTCCCATTGGAATTTTGTGATCGAAGTATTTTCTAGTGGATTGGGAACTCCTTTGGAAGCTTTGTTTTGGTGGATGTGGTTACTCTGGCAAAATCCAGGTTGGTTTTTGCTCAATTTTGTGTTAATGTCTCCATTAACAAAGCTCTCCCTAACTTTATTACTCTCAAATCTAAGTGGGGAAAATAGACCCAAGCTTTGGTTGATGAAAATTCTACCTTGTTTTGTTAGCAATGTGGCAAGGAAGGCCATATTATTGCTGGCTACAAGCTTACTGCCTCAAAGGATCCCCTCCCTAAAGGGAAAACCCCTTCTTGCCCCCTGATCTACAAGAGACTCATATGGATCCTAGCACTAGTGCTATGGGGGAGAACATTCAAGATAATGAGTTAAATGAATATCCATTTAAGGATGGCTTGTATGAAATGATGAAGTCCCTTGACCTAGGAGAGAAGGAAAAAACTACTTTAGAGTCCTTGAATATTTCCCCAACCCCCTTGGAAGTGGGAGAAATCCCCCCTCACAAGGAGTGCAGTTTGGTGTCGGGCACTCTTACCTCTAGTGATGCTAATGCAGTTGTCAGGTCTCCCTTGTCCTCTATCATTTTTGGACTTGGGAGACAAGAAGTTGGGGTCTAGTGTAGTTGACAATTCTCTGAATGTGTTTCTGAGGGAGACTATTGTTACTACTACTCAGTCGGATGGTGTGGCTGTTACTTCTTGTATCCTCTCTCCCTAGCAGGTCAGGGTGGAGGACAGTGTTGGGTAAGTAACAAAATCTATTAGCCTTACCCCGAACACTAATTCCTTATCCTCTAAATATCAAGCTAATGAAGACAACTTGGAAGACTAGCAAAGTCAAAAAAGGAAAACAAGGACCAAGAAAGTGGATGTGGGAACTGATAGTAGAGTTGGAAGACCTTCAAAGAGATTGTCAAGACATAAAGCTACTGCTAGGGATATTGCAAATGGTAGGCAATCAACCCTTGATTCCACTTAGTGAAATAAGAAATGAAGCTCCTCTCATGGAACGTGTGAGGGCTGAATAGTCCTCAAAAATATTTTTCTCTAAAGCAATACATTTTTTATCTCAAAATTGATGTCATTTTTACTGCAAGAGGTTAAAATGGCATACCAAACTTTCTCTTTTATTTCTACTAAGATCTAGCCGAGATCCACCTTCTACTATAGTGAGGCAGATGGTGCTTTAGGTGGTGTTGCTACCTTTTGGAACCCCACTATAGTTGATGGGGAATCCTTTGTGTTCTCCCATATCTACCTTGTTGTAACTCTCAAAACTAATAATCTCACTTGGCACCTATTTAATGTCTATGCCCCTAACTCTAGAGGGGTGAGGGGTCATTTTTGGGAAGAAGTGTTATCTTTAATCTTGATGATTAAGAGTTATTTTTATATGGTGGTTAGGGATTTCAATTCCCCTCTTTTTCCTTTCAAGAAACTTGGTGGCCTAATGGACTATACTGACAACATGAAGGATCTTTCTGACTTCTTATGCAGGTTTGGGCTTTTAGATTTAGATTTATAGGCTAAACCATTCACATGTTCTAATAACAGGAAAGGAAACCATCTTATTCAAGTTCACCTGGATTGGGTTTTAGTCTGGGCAGGTTGGGACCTAAGTTGCAGTGCTTCCCTAGCTTCCCTCCCTAGAACTGTTTCGGACCAGAGCCCAATCCTCCTCTAGTGGATGAACAAGTCATTTATTGGGCCTCACCCTTTCAGATTTGAAATTATGTGGATGTCACATCAGGATTTTAGAAAGCACATAGAAAATTGGTGGAGCTAATGTGTCCAAGGTTCATCTATGTTCAGAGTCTCCCATAAATTAGAGCATATTAAAAGCTAAGCTAAGGGGTGGTCTAAGGCTACCTTTGGTGATTTTCTTAAAACTAAAAAGATGATTAAGGAAAAGCTTGAGGGCATTCAAAAACTTATGGCCAAGGGATCCTCCCCAAAACCCTTGCATGAGGAGGAAATTCAAAGAAGAAAATGGAAAGATATGCTAAGTAAAGAGGAAATATATTAGAAACAGAGATCCAAAATTCAATGGCTGAAAGAGGGGGATAGGAATTCTACCTTTTTCCATAGGATGACAAACAACCATAAGAAAATAAACACCATTGTGTGCCTATGGAATAATGATAAAAAGGAAGTCACAAAGACTGAGAAAATTGGTGAATTAGTGGAGCACTATTTTAGATAGATTTATTCTGAAACTAGTCACCCTCAAAATGTTGAATTGTAGAACAGACTCCTCAGGCACCTCCCTTGCAACATCACTATGGAGGATAATTTGCAACCCTATGCCCCTATTTCAGAGGAGGAAGTTAAGTCAATTGTGTTTTCTATGGATGCCTATAAAGCCCTTAGGCCATATGGTTTTCCCCTAGCCTTCTTTCAGGATTACTAGGATATTGCCAACTTTGATCTTGTCTTGAGTGTCAAATATTTCTCTAGGACTGGTAAACTGCCAAAAAAATTGAATAATACGTTTATTGTGTTGGTCCCTAAAATGCAAGAATCAAAGGATATGGCTAACTTTAGGCCTATTAGTTTGTGTAACACTATTTATAAGATCCTTTTTAAGGTCCTTGTCAACTAGCTTAAGTTGTTGGACAAGATTATCAGCAGATACCAAAATGGATTTATTCTTGGGAGACAAATTTTGGATGCTGCTATTATGACTCACAAAATAATGCACTCTATGGAGAAAAGAAAGAATGAAGGTATGAATTTCAAATTAGATATTTCAAAGGCATATGATAGGGTCAGATGAAACTTTCTCTACGTGGTTCTTGCTAAATTTGGGTTCAATGATAAGGTAATTGGAATTATTAGAGAATGTGTGGAGTCAGTCCAGTACTCTATTCTAGCCAATGAGATTCTGAGGGGATTCTTTAAGGCTAGTAAAGGTATTAGACAAGTGGATCCCCTCTCACCTTATCTATTTATCATGGTTGTTGAAGTTATGGATCGATTATTTTTATCCTTTCTCCACTCTTGAAAGATTCAGGGGATCAAAGTTGCCTCCACTCTTCTTGCCTTTCTTCTTCAACAATTTGTGGATGATACCTTCCTTTTTGGAAAATCTTTAGTGATAGAGGCAAGGGAATAGAAGCGACTCCTTCAGGACTATGTTGATGCCTCTAGGCAATGTATAAATTATTTTAAAACTAGTATCTAATTTTTCAATATGAAGATTGGCCTTTACGATAAAATACTTACTATCTTAGGCTATCAAAGTGCTACTCTCCTAGGGACTTACCTTGGTCTACCCCTCACTATCAAGGAGGTTACACACTATTTCTAGAACAACATTTTGGAGAGAATGAAAAAGAAACTTATAGGTTGGAAAGTCAAATTCTTGCAGCTTCTCAAGGCCTCCCTCCAAGGGATTCCAGTCTACTTCCTCTCTCTCTTCAAGATTTCGGGTGGCATGGATGATAAACTTGAAAGAATTAAAAAAACATTCCTTTGAACTAGTGTTGAAGAAAAGAAAACAATTGCTCTCGTGAATTGGGATACCGTTTGTCATCCCAAATTTCAAGGAGGTCTTTGGATTAGAAATATCACCAATCTGAACAAGGCCCTTATCTCTAAGGTTGGTTGGACTCTAGTGGTAGGAAAATTGGATTGGTGCAACCTAATGAAGGCTAAATATCTATACCACGACCACTTTTCCAAGGCTTTGGATTGGGCTAGTCTCCCTTTTGGATCAAAAATCAGGAATAATATTATAAAGTACATACCCCTTTTGAAGCAAGGTATCAGGTGGAAAATTTGGAATGAGAGTTCAATAAGATTCTGGGAGGACTGTTGGTTTGTGGATAGACCCCTCAGTGATAGTAGTTTTAATAGCTTATGAGAGCATGCCAAGGAACATTTTGGTACTTTTATTGTTGACTATATTATCCCTAAATCCAAAAGGAAAAACCTAGAATCAAGATTTTTGGATAGACCTGACCTCCTCCCTAAGGTTGCAAAGCTCCAAGATCTGTTAAGCAAGGTAAGACACCCTCTCCTTCCCACGGAGGATAGGGTCTTTTGGAATAAGAATCGGTCAAGAGATTTCATTGTGAAGTCTTCTTATTATCTACTGCTTAAGTTTGATGGTGATGAGAATTGTTGGAAGAAGGTGTGGAACTCTTAGCTCATTCCCAAAATATTTTTTTTGGTGGGCCATCATACATGGTAAAATTCTTACAATTGACAACCTTGTCAAAAGAGGCTTCTAATTCCCCAATACGTGCATCCTCTGTAAATTGGCAAAAGAGACTACCCCCCACCTCTTCATCCACTGCCAATTTGCTTCCAAATTTTGGCAAAATGTCCTCTAAAAGATAAATATCTATCGGATCCCTGATAGAAATATCCATCAATTTTTCCTTAGCTGTAGGTGCCCCTCTAAACACCCTTTAATCAAGTAACTTTGCCACCTTATCCCACCTCACATTTGTTGGTGTTTGTGGAAAGAAAGGAACAATAGGATCTTCAGAGAGAAGGAGAACAATGTGGAAAGTCCGATGATAGTCCTCAATAAAATTCTTGTCGACAAAATTTATGTCTTCCAATGGAAGCCAACTAGTTTCCCCCTATGAGCCGAGAGAAAAATATGGCTAAAATTTGGAGTTTTCCTAGTGGATTCTCGAAATTTGACAATTCCAAGAAAATTGCCAGATGAAATACGAAATGGAAGGCTCCAAAACCACCATGGTTCAAGCTAAACTTTGATGGTGTTTCTAGAGGTGGGAGGGCTACTAGTGGTGGTATAATCAGAGATCACAATGGGTGTTTGGTTGTTGCCTACACTGGGAATCTAAAGGACTATACTAGTAATCAAGATGAAAGCATGGTGCTCCTATGGGGCCTCATGTTTGTGAGGTCAATTGGAGTCAGGTCCATGGAAATTGAGGGGGACTCACAACTTATTGTGGAAGACACGAAAGGCACAATGGGGGTTGGATGGTCAATTGAAGGGATAATTGATGACATTCACTGTCTTCTTACTAGTTTTGGGGAGTTCACTATTCAACATGTTTACAGGGAAGTTAACGCGGTTGTTGATAGTCTGGCTATGGCGAGGCTTGATTGGGAAGGCTTACGGTGTTGGAGGAAAGAATATTCTTTACCCCCTTCTACTATGGCACTTCTAAGAAAGGACCTTAATGTAACTCATCATGATCCTTAAAAAAACAAATTGAAACTTAGGGTGGCTGTGTTTAGCCTTTGTTTGCAAGGTTGGTGGGATTTTTTATTCAAATAACTAGTTGTTATGTGGAAATAATGAAGTGGAGTACTTTCCAAGTGTCATCGATGTTGGGACTTGTAATTTCACTCCTAATGATTGATGGGGTCATCATTTTTTGTACACCCTCAAAATTAGTGATGATTTTCCTTGCCTTGCGGATTTTATTCAATATTTTGAGTTGCATGGTTTTATTCTTGTCATCATTTGTATTTGTGCCCTTGACTCCATGCATAGAGAAACTAGCAAGCCCACGCTAGCAGTGGGAAGTGGCATTATTGCCATCTTCTGTGGCTCCATAAGATACCTTTCTTCATCTTAATTGTCGTGGATGTTTCTAGACTTGGCTTTTGTTTCCACTCTGCTCTTTTGTTCATTGCATTGGTTTTTATGGGTGGGGACCAAGTGCATGTGGAGCTAGATAAATATGATGAATGGAAACCGGATTGCACTATTTGGAATATATGTAAGGAGGGTGTTATTGCTCAGTATATGGAATCTATGACTGGGCATGATGAGGGAATATCCAAACAATTCATCTCCTCTTGGAATGATAGAAGGGTCACCATTGGCAACATCTCCTTCAAAATCAATGAGGAGGTCATTGCTAGGGCCATGGGTCTTGCCCTAGATGGCCGTACATGGAAGAAAACCACCAAATTTGTTGATCAAACTAGTCTTAATTTATTCTTCAAGGGCGATGAGCAACCTGTTAAGCTGTATGGTGGGTACAATCGTGAGGAGCTTCTTGAGCCATGGGACAAAACTTGCCTAGTGGTTATTAAATACTTCACTCTTGAAGGAAGGTATGGGGTGTTTTACTACTATCACTTCAATTTCCTCAATCATCTTAGGAACCACCATAATATTTCCATTTTTTTTTATCTCATTCATTCCCTTGAAAGTATTATGTGTGATGCGGTAAAGCCATGAATTTAAATGAAAATTTCACCATCCTCCACCAAGGGCTTATATCCAGACTTTACCACTTCTACCTGGCCCTTTTTCCTCCTCATCCCATCACTTTTGAAGAAGCCCCTCGACCCCTTGATGTGGATGAGGCTCAAGTTTCATCTAATCCATCGTCTTCTAGTATCATGGACACCCCTGGCCCTAGCAAGAAAAAATGTCTCAAAAACCCAGCTTTGAAAGCCTCCCCATAGGACTCATCCCCCACCTAGGGGCCTACGACGAAGGGAAAATATAAAAAACATATAGCCCCCACCCCAAGAATGAAGACTAAATATTCTAAAAATACTAAACTTTGACTCCACCAAATTGATTCGGACATTGAGATCACCGATGAGACTAACATCCCTCGTAGTTCTAATCGTTTGGTCACCAAGCAATAAAAAGGAAAGAGTTTTAAGGAGGCCTCAGACTCTAACAATGGGAATGAAAGTGAGAGTAAAAGCACAGAGGATAAGGAGGCAGGGGAGAAGGCCCTCTCGGCCTCTACTAGTAGCTCCTCCCATGTTTTAGAAAGCTTAAAAAAGGACCCTACCTCTATTAAAATTATGCAAGCCAAATCTAGGGCTTCGAGTGTTGAGGAAGGAAAGACTCCCATGAAGGAATGTTATAGTAAATGGGATGCTACTTGGGAGAAGGTTTCCAATTTGAAAAACATAATGGAGAGTCTGGAAAATAGGCCGCAAGAGGTTACGCATTTCGCCTTGAAGATCATGCACAAGTCCGCCACTACGTTATGTCTACTACAGAAGGACAAGTCGATGGATGATGAGAAGGAAGAGGCTGGAAATAAGGAGCTACTTAGCTTCCTTGCTAAGGATTGGGCTACCATAAAGCTCATCAAACCATGTAGTGGGAAAAAGGATTAGTGTCTTGGGATTATGGGTTTTTTGGTTATGGTTGGTTGGTCAGCCTTTGTTTAGTTTATACTATGGACTTCTCTAGTTTTTTTCTTCTCTATGACTGGTTGGACCCTTGGTGGTCTATGGATAAAACTTTTTATATATTAGCTCTGGTTGAACTATGCTAGTATTTCGGTTTTTTGATGTTGATTGTTTTTAATATGTTTTACTGAGGGTGATGGTTAGGCTTGTTGGTTTGTTGTTAATGTGTTGTTAATGTTAATCTGCTATGAATGGCCTATATGGTCTTGTTTTAAGGGACAAAACCCTAGTCTAATGAAATGTTAAAATAAAATATCTATTATAAACATTAAAATTAGATAGTCTCTCGGTAACTTTATCATTAATATTTAGCAATGTTTATTTATTATTCTTTTTACTAATAAGTGCATCCGTGACTGTTAATATCACTACCATTTTATTTAAGAAAGAAAATTTATTACAAATATCAACATTAAAAATACTGGAAGGAATTAATAGTAATCATTTATTGATGGTTAGTAATATTATTAATATTGTGAGTTACAATTTCCATAAAATTATTATATAGAAAAAAACTTAAGTTTCCTTCCATTATGACTATGATAATATGGAAAGAGATAATTAATTTTAATATTCTCCAAACACATTCATGAAGTATGACAATGAACTAGCAATATCTCTATCAAACATCAAATATTATTAATATAGGTACAATATAGATATAAGAATCCATATTATTATTACACGAGAGCATAAAAGAACATTATCACTAAATTTACCGTGATAAAAAATAAATCTTAATATTATTATAGTAATTAAAATTATTATATTACTTAAAAACTATAATAAATATAATGTAAATTTGAGGTTGAACATATTAAAAAAATTATTTGATTGATTGGGGTTAATATTAAAATTAATTTAGGTGTCAATCTTAATATCAATATGACATAATAAATAATTAATGTTGAAGAATAAACAAATAAATAAACCTTATTTGATCTTTTAAATTTTAATCATGTGGGTCAAAGAAAAAAAAGGTAATTTAAAAGACTCATTCAAGTTTCACTTTCTTTCACCTTGTAGTAAATAATATGAACATAGATGTAATAAGTAAATAAAAAATGTAATATCTTTATAGATTTTTAATACAATTTTGGCACTAATATTTTGAGATGGTAATAATAACATTGTAAAGTGAAAATGTAAATAATCAAAAGGGTTTTACTCTATTTTAAAATAATGGGATTCTAGGACAATAATAAGAGTGGATTAACAACCATATTAAACTTACATAAATAATAGTATTAATATGAAAGAAATAATAATAATAATACTAGTTGTAAAATTAGTAAACAATAAATGATACCATTATTTTAATAATATTATTTAATAAGTAAATAACATTATTGTTAGTTAATTAAATAGTAATAAAATTACTATTGTAATACACAAGTAAATGCTACTAAATTATTATGGTAAAATAAAGACAATATTAATGTTAAATTGAGATTTAAAAATAACTATGATAATGGTTAATTAGTAATCTTACTATTTATCATTTTAATATTAAGAATATTATTTGTAATATATTTGATTAAATATCATTACTATCCTTATTGGATTATTGTTAAAGGACAAAATCATCATGGTCATCATGATCCTCCGAGAGTAATACATGAATTTACATTGTCAACTTTTAAACAAAAGTTAAATAACAATGTTACTTGAAATACCTAGAATACTAGGATCAACCTTCCCAATTTAGGGTGTTCAAAATGGGTTCCATATTACCCAAATTGCTCTTGCTTTCCCCACCTCTCTCAAGTAACATGTCTATGAAAAAATTTCACATGAAACTCATTGGATGTGTGTAAATTTTCATACCATGTTAAACTTGATTAGTAATTATTAGTGGTTTACATGTTGTTTGCTCAAAACAAAAAAATTGGTTGTCTTTTGTCTAAGATGTAAAATTATGGGCATGACATTTGATGTCAGAGCATCCAAGTTGCAACACTAGGAACTCTAGAAATCAAATGGGTCTTGATAGTTTCATATGTTGGTGTTATGCAAGTTAGTCTATGTTAATCATTTTAGATTGTGAAAATAAATTGAATGAATAATCTAGTCACATATTAACAATTTTCCTTTGGAGGAGGTTAATTTAATTTAAATGTTACAGTCTCACTAAGTTGGTAAGGATAAGTTCAGGCCAAAGTTATTATTGTTAAATAACTCCCTCTCAATGTGTTTAAAGTACAATGATTAATTTATTGAAGATGAACCCTCCTCACGAACCTAAATCATTATTAATGTCTTACAACTCCTAACCTTAAATAAATAGATAGTGTTCCTTGGAGCATGCTAAATTTACAAGTGTGTGTTTAGTTAATAAAATGGCACATTATAATATTTTATGAAAGGAGCACCACCTTCTTGAATCTCGTATGTTTAATATTAAACTCGTAAATCATGGCTATTTAGAGAAGAATGACAAGATTAAGGAAACACTAGTGTATATACTAAATATTGTTATATAGTCTCCCATATATACTTCCTTACAATCTTGAGACCTAAGGGAGTGTGATTGTTATATGCTAACACAAAATAAATTGGGGACCTTGATTGGCTAGAGAAACCCTATTCTAACCCCATAATAAGAACAAATAGTATGATTATCAAGTGCAAACCATTAGAACAACCACCCTAGTCATATTAGGAGTTCCATTAAATGTTAAGGAAGTCACCTACTAAATACAATAAATTTGGGCTTAGTGTAAAGTTACAAGTAGAACTTTCCATATTGACAATAATTGAGCATGCAATTGATCCTTGGACACCTTGTATCCCTAGCCTTTCAAGTTCCTTTTTACAATTTGATCATGTTTAAACATAGATTTTATCTAGGTGTGATCCCTTGAAGGAGATTATAGCACAAGGTATCGTGCAATTTGGATGGTGGGATAATTGTTAAATAATGAACGTAATAACTTAGGAAACCATCTTTCCCCTTCCTATTAATAGTTAATAAATAAAATTAAATAACATGCATGATTCCACCTTGGGAAAAAGTGATAGTTATAAGACTTCACATAACATAATAAGTAAATGAGGAAATTATTCTTGAAGATCTGAAGGTACCTCAGCATCTATCATATTTTTTAACTCCAATATAACAAGGTCTATAGACTATAGATGTTGGAAAACAAAAAAATTAGAGGTGTGAGTATGAATTTGTAAGAGAAACTAAATAAATAACTCAAAAGTAGCTTGTTAAAATAGAAGGTAAACATTTCCTTTTTTCAACAATCAAGTAGAAAGAGACTTCCCCTGTAGAGAAAATTTTCAGTTAAAATATGGTTAGGGTTCAAATATTGTTAGAACACTTTATCCTCCCACGTGTTTCCTAAAAATAAAATATTCATTATTGTATATAGGTAGAGGAGAAATTGATAGTTATGCAATTGTTAACCTGTTGAAAATATGTCTCTTGATCATAAGCTATGAATTTCTACAAGATAGATTATTTTAATATTTTATTTGATGGAATAAATAGGGAAATATGTGATTGAAGTTATAGAGTAGGAACACTGAAATAGACATATCAATTTCAAATGATGATGATGATGTGTGTTATTACCCTATTGATCAAGGAAACCATGCATACATGAATTATGTGGAAAATTGTGTAAGCATTATATTTTCTTGGGAATTCACACTTTCAATTTCTTTTATGTTTATGATATTATGTGATTTTAAATAAAAATTGGTCTAGGTGTGTCTATGATTACCAAATTTGTTAGATGAATCAAATTATAATATTGATATGTAGAGTTGTAAGAGATTGTACTAGATGAGTTATTGGAGAGTTATGTATTATTTATATCTTCCTTTTATTGTAATGTCTTTTATTTTATTTAAATTGAAATATTGATGTCTTTTTTTCAAGTAGGAACATTGCAAACTCTTCATGAAATTCTATAGTTGATTTAACACTCAATTATGAAGAATGGAACCTTGTGAACCTAGTTATGCTAGAAAGGGAACACAATTACCTTCATAGAGGTTACCTAAATTTATAGTATAAAATGCAAATGAGTAACCCTAGTGAAATTTAGGTGTGATTGGAAGTGTGATGTCTTATGCATGGTAAGTTTTAAATTGAGATCTAACTGATAGTTAAGACTATTATTGGAGATAAGATGTAAATATTTAACAAATACAATAGATAAATATAGACCTTTATGGATTGAATGTAATGTGTGCATTTTAATTTCATGATTGTGTTAGAACCCAAATTTTCAATAAAATCCTAAGGGTTTTTCTCATTTAAACCTCATATTTTCCATTGACACTCTAAAATGATTTTATCCTTTTATATTCATTTTCCTATCTTTTCATTAAAAATTCATTTTTTCCCCCATTCATAATATCAAACTACCTTTCACCACCATATACTTACCCTTCATAGCTTTCACCACTTTACCGTGGCCTTTTGCAAAGTGGCTCATGGTATAGTGGCAACAGTTAGGCATTGTCACGATAAGGTTTACTGCTATACCACACACTATCAATTCATACACCGCGGTGGCATGGTAAACTGTCAGCGGTCAGCGAGGGCATTCAACATGGATGGGAATTAGTAGTGTGGTAGTCGGTAAGTGGTTACCGTTGTACCGCATATGGTCACTAAGGAGTTCGTGATGGAATGGTAGGCAAGATAACAGTTAGAGGTAATGGTTAGTAGGCCACAGAGGAGTCACCGTAGTACTGCATGCTGTCAAGACATAGACCACAGTACCACATTGGGTGGTTAGTAAGCGATGAAGATAACGGCTAGTGGTTATTGCAGTACCATGAGGAGGC
Source organism: Sequoiadendron giganteum (assembly GCA_007115665.2). Lineage (NCBI taxonomy): Eukaryota > Viridiplantae > Streptophyta > Pinopsida > Cupressales > Cupressaceae > Sequoiadendron > Sequoiadendron giganteum. The sequence continues at coordinate 791,566,098 of CM021101.1, read as the reverse complement.
AATGAGCAGACCTTGGTAACGCGGGTAATGGTGAGAGATAACAATGAATGCTAGGCACCGCCATACCGCCAATAGCAAAAGTGAAGATGGTAGTGGAGTGGTGGATAGGAGGAAGCGGCTACCGGTCAAACTACAGTACCGCCGGAGAATAAGGCATAAGTCGTGGTTGAGCGGTAAGGAGATAAGCGGCAGGGAACCAATCAAAGTCAAACACTTCTACACTGCAGGAGGAGATAAGGTTGACCATGGTGGAGTGGTGAAACTAATTAAGCCACGGGAAATATAAAATAAAGAGCGCTCAAAGTATTAAGATAAAATGATGATGTAAGACTATAGTTTAAAATATTTGATTTTTCGATAAGGAAACTTAATCAAATATTTTACTTTTTGTTAGGAATATCAAACAGAATGTAAATGGCCATAATGAAAAAATTGAAGGGTCACGACCCTTGGGATTGTAATGTATAAATGTTTCTGAAACGGGGTTAGAGTAGGAGATAGATTTCTAATACTGGGAATGTAAACAATGATAGACCTTCCTGACACAATGCAATGGAGATTAATGTTTTAAACTAGTGAATATTATTTTCATTGTTCAGTTGTTGTGATGAAATAATTCATATTTCTTTTATCTAGTTTTCTCCAAGTTGAGATCCTTTAACTATTTAAAACAACATATCAAGTATAATCTCTGATTTATCAGAATGTATTCCCATTTTTGTGTGATATAGTTGATTGGTGTCTGTAAGTCATATTTAAATCCTTTTAAATAAGTCACTATAATTTTAGGATTTCTTTTGGATTGTTGAAGAAGAACCTGATAGAGAAACATTCCAGCATTATTTATGCAAGACATAAATAAATAAAGTTATATGCCAGTCATTGAGATTTCATTTTAAAAATTTCCTAACAACTAGAATTAAGCCAAAGAAGGAAACACACATAATTCATTATTTTTGACTCCATTGCCCATGTGGACAAAAGGTAGTGATCAGCCTCAACCAAGAGAAAATTTCATATCAAACAGCTTATTCAAATCCTTTTTTTTGTGCAGCAGGAGTAGGATTAGTTGTAGTAATTTTGTCTATCCACTTCCATTTGCCATTGTGGGTAGATTGTTTCAACAGTAAATACATTTCAAAATCTGCATCATTCATATAGGTACACCCACCTAGGTTTAGCAGAACCTGAAGAATAGAAGGTACAATTGCATCAATGGCCTTGTACATTGGCCAAAAGAATTGTGATAGCTTGCCAACCTCTCATGGTTCAAACCTACGTTTTTGAGACCCAACAATTTGGCAACTCCATTGGGGAATTATTCAGTAAAAATCTTCCAGCCTTTCCATTGATTGAGTCAACAAAGTTTTTTAAATTTTTTTTGGAGATTCTGCTAGGGAAAACCAAAGCAATCCATTTCATTTTCCTACTTTTGGAAAAGTAGGTGGCGACTCTATTTTAATTTGATATATAATGCATGGATTTTATGGAGCAGTAACATTTGTCAAGATGGGAGAAGCAAAAAGAAGACAACAGTCAATAGGAGAGTTGAAGGAATTGAGACAAAAAAGGTTGCAATTGGACCAACAAATGCTACAAGTGAACCAACAATTGCTACAATTGGGAGTCAAAAGTATTCCAAATACATCACCGAATGGGTCATCATGCAGTAAGAATGAAGACACAAATGCTAGGAGATCTTGGACACCACAAGTGCCACATGATGCAACTGAGAACTTTGGTAATAAAGATAATGTACTCTATTCATAGCAAAATACTTTTGATGAGTATATTCAAATTGAAGGGAGAGACAAAAATCTTGTGGATGCTTTTTTTGAAATAAGGAGATATAAGGTAGAATTCGTGAACTCTTTGTACAATAGGATGATAGACATCTGTATGCAATTAACTTCTCATTTTAGGCCTACAAGACCCACATTTTTTGCACAATTTTTAAGAGCATTAGAGCCTGAATAAATTTATTGGTCAAAGTCATTAAAACAACAAGCCTTTAATGTGGTGAATAAATTTATTGATTCCATTCTTGGGACAAGGTATGTGGATACTACCAATAATGCTTCAGAAGCTGAAATATAAGAAGATATCATGCCTTCCAACAATGAAGATATGGAGAGTTTCTCTTGCATAATTGATTGTGATTCAAATTGTGAATATGAAATTGTGGATGTTGATCAACAACTAGGGGATTGTTGTATTTCTTATGAAGATCAAGAGGTTGGAGATATGGTAGAAGATATGGAAGAAGAGACCTGTTCACTCAGCAGTGAGCAAGTTTCAGATTTGTTAACTCTTGAATACCAGAAGTATGCACATAAAGATGATTCTAAATTTTTGGCTCTAGCCCATATACGCTTTGACAGTGAAGGTGTTGTGTGTAATGATTCAAATGGTTCCATGTCCATCTCTCACAGTGATGAAATTTTTGAAGCTGATCATGAATCTATTTGTGTCCAAGAAGAGGTATGTGATTTAAATTATTTTTTCCTACAAGAGAAAGATGTTGGTTTGCATGATGATGAGTGTTCAACATTTGTTGATTTAAGTATGTGTGAGGATGACTGTATGGATCAAATGTATGTGTCGATGCCAACTGGTGATAGAAAAGAAATGCAAATTAATTTTGATTTGATTATTTTAGAAGATGTTGATGAGATAGAATTTTTTGATTTCCAAGAAAAGCATTCAAATTTTTAGGTCCCAGTGCAGTTGTTGGATCATTCAGCAACATATAATAATGATCAAGCCTATGAATTTTTTGTTAAATGTGGATACACTTTGTGTGTTGAAGGTGATAAAGATTTTTCATATGATAATGAGAATGATGAAATGCAGAGTGGTAAAATGAATATGAATCAGATTGAACATAGTGATTTCCTGAAGGTTTCAAATGGCAGTGCATTTTGCAAGGCAGGTGGAATTGATAGTTTCAAAAGAAACTTGATAAGCTTTAATCAGAACAAAGTCTATGATAGAGGAAAGTGCAAGTTTTTCTTTTGGGTGGCCTGGGGCCATTCTTTATGGTTTGATTTTTGAACCATAGCAGACATAGAGGATTAGGGATTGCCAGTGCATGGACAATTCCTAACAAACCTCTTTAATCATTATCTTCCATGCACAATAGTTTTTTTAAGGGTTTGGGTTTGCCAGTACATGGACATTCTCAGAAATTCCCTTGTTGAAAAAATATTTTTTCCATGTACAGTAGTTTAGGGTTTTCCATTCTCCATGCTCCATCTTTCATATCCTTCATATGTTCATTCCCTCCATCTACCATTGCCTTCATTTTTCTTTTCCTTTGCTTGGTTTTCTCTCACAAAGATATTCTGGATTCTTGTAGTGATTTGCAAAATCACTCATCCCCAACAGGAGCCACTACTAGAACCCAAATTTTCAATAAAATCCTAAGGGTTTTTCTCATTTAAACCTTATATTTTTCATTGAAACTCTAAAAGGATTTTATTCTTTTATATTCATTTTCCTATCTTTACATTAAAAATTCATTTTTTCCCCCATTCATAATATCAAAATGCCTTTCACCACCATATACTTACCCTTCATAGCTTTCACCGCTTTACCGCGGCCTTTTGCAAAGTGGCTTGTAGTAGAGCGGTGACGGTTAGGCACTGTCATGATAATATTTACTACTATACCACGTACTATCAAGTCATACACTGCTACCGCAGTCTATGGTACAACGATAACAACAGTCAGCGAGGGTAGTCAGCCTAGACAAGAATTAGCAATGTGGTGGTCGATAAGCAGTTACTGCTATATCGTAGACAGTCACTGAGGAGTCCGCGATGGGGCGGTAGGCAGGGTAACAATCAGAGGAGTCACCACAGTACCACGCGCGATCAAGATGTAGACCGTGGTACCACTATGGGCTATTAGTAAGCGATGAAGATAATGGTTGGTGGTTACTTCGGTACCATGAGGAAGCAATGAGAAAACCACAGTAATGTGGGTAATAGTGAGAGATAACAATGAATGCTAGACACCGCCATACCACCAACAGTGAAATTGAAGCCGGTGGTGGAGCGATGGATAGGAGGAAGCCACTAGAGGTCACACTATAGTACCGTCAGAGAATAAAGCATATGTCGTGGTTGAGTGGTAAGGGGATAAGTGGAAGAGAACCAGTCAAAGTCAAAAAATGCCACACCGCAGGAGGAGATAAGGTTGAACATGGTGGAGTGGTGAAAGTAATTAAAGCCATAGGAAATATAAAATAAAGAGCAGTCAAAGTATTAAGATAAAATGAATATGCAAGACTATAGTTTAAAATATTCAATTTTTCGATAAGGAAACTTAATCAAATATTTTACTTTCTGTCAGGAATATCAAACAAAATGTAAATGGCCATAACAAAGAAACTGAAGGGTCGCGACCCTTGGGATTTTAATGTATAATTTTTTCTAAAAGGGGGTTAGAGTAGGAGATACATTTCTTAAACTGGGAATGTAAATAATGATAGACCTTCTTGAAACAATGCAAAGGAGATTAATGTTTTAAACTGGTGAATATTATTTTCGGTGTTTATTTGTTGTGATGAAATAATTCATTTTTCTTTTATTTGGTTGTCTCCAAGTTGAGATCCTTTAATTATTTAAAACAGCATATCAAGTATAATCTTTGATTTATCAAAATGTATTCCCATTTTTGTATGATTTAGTTGATTGGTGTTTGTAAGTCAAATTTAAATCCTTTTAAATAAGTCACTATAATTTTAGGATTTCTTTTGGATTGTTAAAGAAGAACTTGATAGAGAAACATTCCAGCATTATCTATGCAAGACATAAATAAATAAAGTTATATGCCAATCATTAATATTTCATTTTATAAAGTGCCTAACAACTAGAATTAAGCCAAAGAAGGAAACACACATAATTAATGATTTTTGACTCCATTTCCCATGTGGACAGAAGGCACTGATCTGTCTCAACCGAGAGATAAAAGTTCATATCAAACAGCTTATTCAAATCCTTTCTTTTATGAAGTAGGAGTATGATTAGTTGTAGTGATTTTGTATATCCACTTCCATTTTCCATTGTGGGTAGATTGTTTTAATAGGAAATACATTTCAAAATCTGCATCATTCATATAGGTACACCCACCTAGGTCTAGTAGAATCTGAAGAGTAGAAGGTACAATTGCATCAATTGGCCTTGTACATTGGCCAAAAGTGTTGTGAGAGCTTGGCAACCTCTCATGGTTCAAACCTACATTTTTGAGACCCAATAGGTTGGATGTAGTGGATGCCACCGAAGATATATGTGTTTTGGAATGTGAGAAAACTAGTAAATTTGTGTTGTGCCTCAAGTGTGGGATATTTAGTATCCAACTTGGGATAAGGGTAATGTGGACGTCAAGTACAATCCACCTATGTGTACCCCTCATTAAATTTATGTATGTCTAAGTGTTAAACTATAAAAGTTGTCATGGTTGTATGTCTATTGATAGGAAATTGTGGTCATTTGTTGTTTTATGTTGTTGTTACTCCCTTAGTGTTGATCCATTCTTTAGGAAGAGGGTCTTCTAATGTGATTAGGGGTTGACGGGCATAGGTCCATCTAATGAAAAATTATAAGATTCTAAATGTTGTTCCTACTTCAAATAAAGGAGCTACATCGAAGCGTTGTCATTTTTTATGGACATTGACCATGATCTACTCCCCCTCATATGAGAACCACATTTGTTGGCTTGTAGTGCACACCTACCCTTGAGATCTTGTACCATAGCAGATTGGGGATGACCTACAATGTGCCATGGCTGGATTTAATTCTACTCTCAATTTTTTCATCATTTGGTACTTGAGGATATGTCTACGAAATAAATTTTTTAGACCCTTGGGATATTTGATAGCATCGTGAGCTAGTCCATAAGTATATGGATAAATCTTGTATCAGCTGTAAAGATCATTAGGAAAACTTGTATTAAGAGAAATAAGAAAGTAGTATTATGGACAAAAATAATGGAACATGGAAGTAACAATGACAACTTGGAAACAAGTAGTAGTGGTTAATATTATATACGATGTATAAATTTGGATAGTGAGATAATTATAGGTAAGATGCATATGGGAAATTTCATGGCAGAGGATCTATGGATTGGTTATTCAATAAGACCTAGGTTGTGTGGGACTATGCTTGTTATTTAGGACATGGTTACTATGTTGATATATGTGGTTTGAGACCACCATGATTATGCATGCTTCTATATACATATTATGTGGTTTGAGACCACTATTCCCCTCCTCCCCTTGGGTGGCTTTAGCAAAGCCATATAGTGCATGTGATGTGCAATTCAATAGAAATATGGTTTATTGTTGTTTTATTTATTTATGATTTGTTCTCGTTATTTTAAGCCAACAATATTAAATCTTAACATTAGGCTACTTAGCCATTTGGGTTTCATTTGGTCCTCTTTTCCTCAAGGACATTCTTAATTATTATTATTATTATTTTATTGATTGGAATTTTTCACCATTGATCAATTGAAATGTTGAATTTTATATCTTCTTACATGAAGTTTTTCTCATGAATTTGGTTTATGATTTTATAAATTATTGACTTGACTTTGGTTTTGAAAATTTAAGTAACATTTATAGGGCATTTTACCCTTCAGAAGGAGCCACAAGGGTCAAAAAGGAACAAGTCTAAAAAGCTAACAATGAAGCAAAAAGTAATAGAGACAACACTTTGACAGCACAAAAACCATGGAAAGGTAGCCAGAAGTCAAAACACTGGCACAAGAAGTAGCTAATTGGCATTATCCCAGTTTTTAAATAGGAGGTCCATGACATCATCACCAACCAAGTCTTTATTCTCATGGCCATTATTACCCTCCAAATCCTCCTTGATAATGGTGGATAGGATGCTAGTGACGAAGTGGCCCAAATTCATTGTAAACTGGGTCAATCCACGAAGCCTTTTGTTGAGCATGTCCATTTTCTTCTCCAAGGCACAGGGCTCCTCCCCAACATCCATAGCCCCTAGGATCTCTTCAGGCTCATCAACTGGGGGATGCGAAGAATGAGAGGTCAAGGTTTATTTTGGTAACTTGTTGTCTTCTACGATAAACTGGGGCCCCTTCACATTCTCGTCCTTCTCTTCCTCAATTTCCTCATCCTTATACTCTTTGTTGTCAGACCGCTCCTCCTCTGAATCCTCAATTACCTGTCTCTTTTTACTATTTTTTTCCAACCTCCTGGATCTCCTTATGGTGTTCTCCCCACCAGTCATTACCATGGTTTCCACAATAGTATCTCCTTTAGAATCTTTTCCTATTATGTTTTTTCCCTTCCCCTCTCTGACACTCAGCTCCCACATACCTTTCTTACCATCCTTTCCTTTTTTGGTAGTGTTGGCCCTGTAGGAAGAATTTGTTGGGGTGGACTTCAAATCATAGAGGCTAGCTACAACACTAGCATGTGCATTACCCAACCCTCCCTTTAGTTTTTTGGTAGCCGGTTTGGCTTTGGGGTTTCCCGTGGTACCTAGATTGAATTCCCCAGAGGGCTTTTTGACTTAGCCGGGGAAATGTTCACAATAGTTAGGGGTACGATTTTGTCAATGCGCAGCCGAGATGGCTTTGGGAGGAAAAAGGGCTAGGTGGAAGTGGTAAAGTCTCAGGATAAGCCCTTGATGGAATGGAAGAGGTGGGAGGTCATTGGGGTTAAGGCTGACTAGCTCTTTGCATTTCTTGATTGAATTTTCTAGCTCCATAAGCAAAAAGAAGGGAAAGCTAAGCAACATCTTATGTCTTAAGTGATTTAATAGGGGAAATGATAGAAGAAATAGGTTTTGAACCTACCTTCAAAAGTGACATATTTCATCAACGCTAAGCACACCTAGTCCCAAGGCTCTGAAAGAGCTTCTCGCTCAAAACCTGACTGGATCTACACCGGTTCACCGTTCCCCATGAAGAAAGCTTTCAAGCTTTCATTTTCCTATTTCTTAGTGTGCTAAGGGTATTTTTTCCCGGTACACAACATTTCAGTGGCTTGCACGATAACTTCTTCACTAACTTTAAAAGAAATATTGCCTATTGTGACCCTTCAGGCCTTCCATGAATTAGGAAACTGGCTAGACAAATTATGGTCATGGCCAACCAAAATCTCCATGAGAGGAGCAATGCCACCTTCAACACAGATGTGCCAAACTAAGGGATTCTTTTGGAATTCATCATAGTTGTCTGGCTCAGTTCAAATGTGATCACGACTCATTCTATCCACCTACACGAAGAACCAAGAGTTTGCAGAAGACACAAATTCTAAAAGCCAGCAAGGCAAGGAATATTCATCACAAGGTCATTTAGGCAAGGAATGTAGTGATGGGTAATGACGCTAGCGTGTAGGTCACACGCACGGAAGGGAAAATCACCACAGGGTGACTTGAAAATAGAGTAAAAGTGGATCTTGGGAAGATTGTGGCTAGCGAAATAGGAATTGGTAGGCATGCAGAGTCCCTTAACCTTGGAGTAAGCGCACAAAAAACAAGACAAGTTGGTCATATTGCTAAAAATATGAACATTCTTATGTGTGTAATATGAGACCCATGCTAAACTAGCAAGCACGAAGGTGCTAGAAGGAATTTCATAATGAGGGGTCAAATCAGTATTTAAACTCACAGTCTTATGGAGGCTATGATGAGTTAAAACAAGATATCACACAATCCCAAAGAGGAGAGATTGCACGATACAGCCTCTCAGATTCATCAAAGTCACGTACTTTCTTATTCCCTTCATAAAGCTACCTTTTTTATTCATATTACAAAACCTCAAAATTTAAACCCCGCCACCTATCAGCCACCTCAGTAATAGAGCTTGTCCACCAGGCCCAAAGGACAAACAAGTGGGTCCTCCAACTAGCACCCAACACCCAAAGATATCTAAACACATAATGAGTCGAATGGTTAGAAACCATTTACTTGTCATCCATCTCAGCATTAGCGCTCATCCACCAGACCCAAAAGATAATCAAGTGGATGCCCCATCCAGCACCCAACACCCAAAGATTTGAATTCATCATGATAATTGGTTGCTTTGTCCTCTCAAGATGATATCTTGAATTTCTAGCGATATCTTCTCCATTTTCCTCCAACATCTAGAGTAGCCCCAGCAAGTGTCGAGATTAGCCAAGGCATCTGCCACTTGGTTTCCCTCCTTAAATATATGTGTCACTTTTTTACCCCTAAGTTTGGATAAAAGGAACCTAGTGTCCAACAAGATATCCTTAGTATTCCAGCCAATTAGTCTATTCATATTCAAAGCATCAGTAATGGAATTAGAGTCTCCTTCAATGTGGATATTAGCAATCCCTAAAGAGACAACGATTCGGAGGCCCATGAGCAGCGCCCTAGCTTCTTCCACAATAGAAGACTGAAAACCAATAACTCTAGCAATTCTCGCAACCATAACCCCCCCGGGGTCTCTAATCACACCACCGATACTAGCCCTGCCTGGGTTGCCCTTAGTAGCCCCATCAAAATTTAGTTTAAACAAGCCTCTATTTGGAGGCTCCCATTTGGTATTTTCCTTGGCTAAAGATTTCAAATTGTCAAACAAGTTAGCCTCTAACCCTTGGTGCCAAGCCTTGGCCATTCTAATTTCATAATCAAGAGGTCCTTTCTCTGGGAGTTTCCCATTAAAAATGGATATGTTTTCCTCAATGAGTCAAACGCCAATGCCAAAAACATCCCTAGGATTCCTCTCAATAATCCTAAAGACCTTGTTATTCCTCTCCTTCCATAGACACCAGCCCAAAATAGGAGGAACCTGATTTCAAATTTCACTAGGCAGGGGATGGGAATAGGGACCACTCTAGCCCAAGATGAAGGATAAGAGATTCATACTCATCACCCAAGAGACTCCTAGTTTTTCAAAGGCCAGCCCCCAAAAGTCAGCAGCAAACGGGTAGTTTAACAAGAGGTGACTAACATTTTCCTCCCTACACTTACAAAGTAAATATCTATTGGGAATAAAAAATCCCCGTTTCCTCAAATTGTCCTAGGTAAGAATCCTATTATGGCAGGCCATCCACCAAAAGAAATTTATTTTAGGGATCATGTGGCAGTTCCATATCTTCCTCCAAGATTCCTCTGCAGTAGCCTAGTTTGTCAGCAGTTTGTACGCTGACCTAACAAAAAGATCCCCCTATTTGTCAAAGGTCCAAAAAAACTCATTTTCTCTATCATAAGAGGGAAACCTGGTGGTAGAGAGGATCTCCTGGAGGGACCAAGCTAGACAAGAAAGGTCATGAGACTGGGGACAATAAAGGATTAGGTCCTTCCAAGCCCTAGCCTTAGGGGGTCCAGAAACATAATCACTTATATGGATACCAAAATACCTCTTTGTCGATCCCATAAGAGTCCTAAAATCAGAACAAACCAAAGGGGTCTCAATTAGCTACATATCATCCTAGAATATAATCTACTTTCCATTGCCCATTTTCCACTTAATCTCATTCCTTAGTAGGCCTTGTGTGCTACAAATGCTCCTCCAAGCCAAGGAGCCCTAGGGGTGAAACTTCGATAGGAAATTCATCAAAGGTTTGTCCTGAAGATATTTGGAATTCAAAATTTTGCACCAATCCTTAGTGTTCCTTAACTGATCCCAATCAACCTTGGCCATCAACGCCTTGTTAGTGTTGACAATAGTCTTGACTCCTAGGCCACCACAATTTTTTTCCTGATAGACCTTTTCCCATTTAACCAGAGTAAGTTTATTCTTATCCTCTGTCCCAGACTAGAGGAAATTCCTTTGAATTTTTTCAAACTTATTAGCAATGTACTTAAGCATCTTAAATATGGAAAGGAAATAAGTTGGTATACCTTGGAGGGCCGCTATGAGTAGTTGGAGTTTGTTAGCATGGCTTAGGATGGAGCCTTTCCACCTAGCCAACTTTCTTTGGATTCTTGCCAGTATCGAATTCCAGAAGTCAGGGGTAACCTTCTTAATCATGAGAGGGAGCCCAAGGTAGACTGAGGAGAGGGACCCACTAACACATCTTAGAACTATAGTCACTCTGGTTTGCAAATTAGGTGCATTAGTAAAGAAATAGATCATTATTTTATTGTAATTGATGCATTAACTAGAACATGAAGCATAATTTTCAAGGAATTCTTTCCATTTCCTAGCTTCCACCACAGAGGCTTTCCCAAAAAGAAAAGTGTCACCCACAAATTTTTGCACAACAATCGGTTCCAAGGAAGAAGCCACTCTGATGCCCATAATGGAGCTTTTTGACAGAAGACTAATAAAGTTCCTGCTGAGCACATCAACAATCATGATGAAGAGATAGGGAGATAGGGGGTCGCCTTGTCTGATCCCTCTTCCAGTAGAAAAAAACCCAAAGGGGGACCCATTAATAAGAATAGAGTACTTAATAGTATTAACACACTCCATAATGAGTTTGATAACCGGATTGTTGAACCTAAAATTAGCCAAAACCTTTGGGATGAAATCCCATAAAACTTTATCATAGTTTTTAGAGATGTCCAGTTTAAGGGCCATCCCTGCATAGTTACATCTATCCATAGAATGGAGCAGCTCATGGGTGGTCAAAGTGGCATCAAGAATATGGTGCCCATGGACAAAACCTTTTTGGGTAGGACTGATGATTTTATCTAGAAGGGGCTTGATACGGTTCACTAAATTCTTAAAAATAATTTTATAAAAGGTGTTACATAGGCTAATGGGTCGAAAATTAGTCATCGATTGAGGCTCACCAATCTTAGGAATATGGGAAATGAAGGTGTGATTCAATTATTTAAGGATTTTACCAAATTTGAAGAAATCCCTACCCGCTAGCACGAGATCCCCACCCACAGTATCCCAAAAAATCTAAAGAAAGGTAGGAGGAAAACCATCAGGGCTCAGGGCTTTAAAAGCACCCATGCTAAAGGTAGCTAGCCGACTTCTTCTAGAGAAATAGTACTAAGAATCCCCTTATTATCTTCCTGGGAAATGATGGTAGGTAGATGGTTAAGTAGCACATTGTCCAAATTCAGGTTTGGCGCCTTAGTTGGGACCGAATAAGCCTCCTAAAAGTAGTTAGCAGCACAAAGGCTAATTTGGGCAGGATTCAAAATCACCACACTAGAATCATCAATCAGTTTAAAATTTTGATTCCTTTTCCTATGCTTGATGGCTGACACATCAAAGAAATAGGTGTTCCTATCACCTTCCTTCAACCATTGGACTCTAGATTTTTTCTTCCAAAAGACTTCCTCATTTTTGAGCACCTGTTCTCATTCCATCCCGGTTCCCCTTTCCTAGTTGTGAGTCCGCTGACTATCATCTCCTTCCTCCATTTTCTTTTGTAAGGTCCTCAACTCTTCTTCTAACAACATTTTTTTTGGAAACACGTCACCAAACACACTCTTGTTCCATCATTTAACTATGTTTTTAATATGTTTGAGTTTGAAAAAAATCCTAAACATGGGAGAGCCATGGATAGGAATATTCCACCATTCAACAATTTTATTTTTGAAGTCAGGGTGAGAATTCCACATTATCTCAAAACGAAAGGGGATGGGACCCACAGTAGGATGAATATTAGTGGTCAACAAAAGGGGGTTATGGTCAGAGACCATCCTGGGTAGGGTTATTAGATTAGCATCTAAAGAATTAGTCCAATGTGGAGAGCAGAGGAAACGGTCTAAACGGACTTGAATCAGGTGTTCACCAGAGCGTCTGTTAGACCAAGTAAATTTCTGACCCATGAACTCAATATCAATTAAACCCAAAGAATTTATAAAATTAGCCAAGTCAGACATGTTGTTGGAACTATAAAATTTTGATAACCTTATTAACCCTTCATGCTTATTATTTTCCCAAGAATTTCATATTACAGACATAAAATTTCCTCACATAGCATTTTTCACTAAGGTCTGGGTTAAATTTTGTCATATAACCCCATAAAACTCATCTGACATTAAATCTTTAACATTTGAAAATATCTGCATAAGTTGAAGCAGGTCTCACTGATAATAATATACATTTCATCAATATATCGGCAAGACATCAGAAGTGTCATACCGATGAGGATATATACCAAGAGAATGCGGGTTTACATTTCCTATCGGCAAGACAAAATGTATCAGCATGACGATGTGAGGTCATATCGAGCTAAATTGCTTTATACCGATTGGAATATGAAAAAGTGTATCAGCTAGACTATAGTCATCGGAGTAATATTTCAAAGGACTACCTGAAGTGTTCATTGGTCTTGCCGATAAAGAAAAAACAAGACTCATTCGGTAAGACAATGATGTCAGGGAGAGTTCGAGGAGTCTTACCAACCCCTCATGTTGTACTAACAAAACTGAGCATATAGAGATAAAAATTTGTTGAGACGACAACATGTGTGGTCTCGCCGAAGAAAAAGTGTATCGGTGAGATAATTCTTAGTGGGGAGATATAAGAGAGGTCATGACAAATATCATTATGTCGTAGGACAATTACTTGGTCTTGGCGACTTAAATTGACAAAGTGAATATCTTGGTGAGACAAAGAGATTTTGGAGTGAACTGAAGAATCATTGGCCCGATTCGTTAAGTCTAGGTGACAGTTTGCTTCGGTGAAGATCATGGCGAGATAGAAAACTAAAAAGGAAAACTATCGGGGAGACTTGTGATGTCGAGGGAACTACAAGATGTCTTAGTGGAAGTGTGAATGTTGAACAAATGGATCGGTTAGAGATTTGAAATGTCTTGCTGATATGATCCCTAATGTGACAGTGAGAATTTTAGAAAACTTGCTTCATTCATGTCTCAGTGAAGACATTAATGGCACCATGAAGCATAAAAGATTTTGCAAATCAGTGTGAGCTCAATTGAAATCATTTTTTTGTAGAATTGGCAGCGAAGGAGAGCAAAGGAATGAGCTAAAGAATCAAAGTGTTCATCCAACTTGGATTTTCAAGCAAAATACAGTCAGTTCCTCATCCTTTGAAAATTGTAAATTTCGAAGAATGGACGGCACTAGTTCAGAAAAGGTAAAAGGAAGAAAACATGGGGAGGGTAACCAACCAAAAAATGAAAAAAATTGAAATACAACCAAAGGGCATTGAGCGAAAGTTAAACCAAGATCTCATAGACCAGCTACCTAGTTCAGGACCTAAAGCAAGATGTTCCACACAGCTTAAGGCGGAAGTGGATAAATTGGATGAAAAATGCAAGTTCATACGAGATGTTTGGACCCCAATCAGAGGATACAAATTGTTCAGTTTCCATTACCATAGAAGAAATCGTTTTGAGCTAGTATGTAATCTGTGGAGGCTCAATTTGGGAAAATTGGTGTGCCCTATTGTTTTTGTTGATGTCAAATTGGTGAAATTATTGGCTGGTCATTATAATCCGAAGAATAGGGCCATATGTGATTTATCTGGGAACCCAATGATACTTGTGTATGAGAATGCAATAAGTGAGGTTTTTAAGTTAGAAGGAATGTGCAATGAGAAGATCATAAGTGAGGAGCTTAAGAGTGAATTCAAAACAATGGATACCATTTACAAGGGTTGGAGGTTACCCCTGCATAGAATTAGGTGTCATGGAAAACCGACTCTGATGGAAGATAGTGAAGGACCACCATTTCATGTGGATCTTTTCGAAGCCTACATAAAGTACACTTATTTTTCAGTGGGACAAGTATTGGGGATGGAGGCCCCAAAGCATATGACAGTTGTACCTATGGTGATTGTTGCGAATGTTCAATATCATAACTCCAGTTCATTTGATTATGTTTCACATGTGTTTAAAGAGTTGGATGTAGGGTTGATGGGAATAAAGAATGGAGCCTATGTCCTGCACCTCAAGAATTATTCATTGTTGATGCACTTGGTGCTATATTTTGGACAAGAATTAGGATTGTGGCCCCAGGAGCTGAGGATTTTGGAATTTGATAAGGCAAGCCATTTCCTATTCAGTTGTGGACTATTGTTTGGGACAGTAGGTTTGCTAATTCTAATTTTTTGCATTTTGAATAGTACTTTGTAAAGCCTTTGTATAGGTTTTATAATCATCCTTGTCACTATTCCTTGTCTGATGAAATAGAGAGGTTTCTCAGGCCTAAGAATCATAATGGACCAATCAGCCACAACTATGGGGATTGGTATTGTTTAGAAAATGCCACCGTGATTAGGGTTTATGGTTTTGAAGGTACTCCATTTATTTTTCCTAGGACAGTTCCATATAGGATTGCATACTTAGAGATTGTTAGGCAAATGGATTTCTCCACTATCATGAACTTAAGATCTTATGGGAAGCAAGCTTTTATGCCAAGTATGCTATGTTTTGGTGATGTTACTGTGTTAGAAAAGGAGGGATACAATTTTATTCTGGATAAGTTATTACATTATAACATGAGGAAAGCACCATCAAGGAAAAACTTTTATCTAGAGGGATATATTCATTCTGCTAGATAAAGGATAAACTTTGGAGGGTATCAACATGTGCCCTATCAGTCTAATGACATAATTAGAAACTTGGAAGCAGAAGAAGCAGAAATGGTAATTGAGAAACATGATCAAGAATTGTTAGATGTTGAGATGTTCTCTTCCAGTAAAGAAGTATTGGATGCTAATAGGCCACAAGGTCCATCTGGGAAGGTATCAAGGACAAGAACTCAGGATTACACCTATTCTTCCAGAGAGATAAATATTGAGGAAACTGTGGATGTGGATACAAGACATGAAGAATATAGATCTTTTATAGGAGATGATGAATTTGTGAAAACCCTGGAATTCAAAACATTTTTATACAAACAAAAGGGAAAAGAAATAAGAGGACTGGTTGACAATGTCACACCAGGAAATGAGGAGCAATTGTTAAAAAACTTGAGGGATGATGTGGAGAAAGAAATGCCAAGCATGACCCTTGAGAAATGGGGAGAGATGTTAGAAAAGCCTGGTGTCATGATTTTCCCAAGGCTAGATCGTAATTCCGCATTGGTTTTTGACAGTTTCTTGAAGGACAACATTGCTACACAAAAGCTCAACATAGAAAAGGTGATAGAAGTGTATACAAGATCAAGATACAATCCTGATGAAGAGACATCGGTGATCTGGGCTTTATATCCCCCTCACAAGAAGTCAGTTGCCATTGATACTAAGAAGGAATTTGGACATGTCATGACTTTGAAGGTTGGAGAGGCTGATCTGGTTGCAACTACAGAAGTCGAGATCAATATAGCAAAATTAAATAAAGCCCAGATACAAGCATTGATCAGAGAGAGAGAAATGTACAAAACCAATAATGAGAGAATACTAAGGGAAAATGAACGTTTAAAGGACCTGGTAGGTGTTGTAATGGGGCCAACAAATATGTTGACCCAAGGTGAAAGTTCACAGGTGAAGGACCATTGGGAAGGGTCAAGTGCATACTCTCAAGGGAAGATGGACACACTTACTGTAATAATCAAAAGGAGGCATATCGTTTTAACCACTTGGCTAAATAAACTTTGGGGAAAAAATTCACAATACATGGATGCAATAAAAGAACATAGAAGAGTGGATGGTAGAATCCAAGAGAGAATTGAGGAGATAAAAAAGGATACTCCTAATACTACAGGGATTGAAAATGCTAATCGTAGATCATGGATAAGAATAGGGAATTCTTTGAGGAATTACAAGGGGATGCACAAGGATTGATAGAAGTCACTAAGGACAGATTGACTAAGTTTTGTGATGATGAAGGAGAATTGAAAGAAATGACTACATGGAAGAGCAAGTGTGAATTAATACTCCAAGAGATATTGAAGACAACCACTGCGAAAGATATAACGTCGGATGAAGCATGTGAGCAGAACGAACGAATGATGATGATGGAGATCATGATCCGTGATGTGTTAGGAGATGCAAATACACATAAGTGCCAAGATTACACAGAGAACATGTCTGAAGCTCATTTATGGCTTAACAGAACTTAGTTAATGCTAATCTTGTTAGCATTTTATGCTTAAAACTTTTTTTCAAAGGACACATCCTTCCACCAACTAAATGTATAAATGTCTTTTGTTTATGGTAGAAAAAGTATTAGAAGATAAGGTAGAATTGGAATAGGATAGATTGCTGTAAGCACACTATTTTCAGAATGATGGCATTCAAGAAGATTATGTTGCATATATGAATTTTGAGGAAGATAATGAAAGACTGTTGATTTGGTGGCTTCATTCTGGTATCAATTGTTTGTTGGATTTCTGTAATTATTTGATTGTTTAAATTGAAGTATCAAGTATATGTTCAATTTATCAGTGCACATTTTTTGTTTCTGTGTGATTTGATTTATTGGGTTCTTTAATGAAAAATTAAATTCCTTTCAATCAATTATAGTAATCTGGGAATATTATTTGGATCAGTAGGAAGAATCAGATAATTAGATTTGATATTCTGCCTCAAGTAGGGTTTATCAATTACATCCTTGCATGTTTATACCAGTTATAAACTCATAATTTTATGCCAAACGATTAGAGAACTTGCTAGATAGAAACTACTCATCGAAGGCTTTCATTTGACTCCGTTTTACCCAATAAGGAACTGATCTCCCTTATTTCAATTACATTAGCTTTATTCATTTCATTTGACATCTCTTAATTCAATATATTAATTCATACCTTGATATTACATATACAATTTATACCAAATTAGGATCATATCTTTCCACTATCAAATTTCCATTTGTGGATAGTTAGGTCAAGTAGGAAACATAATTCAAAATTTGTGTCATTCATATCGATGCACCCACCTAGGTTTAGCATAGCCTTAAGAGTAGAGGGTTCAACCATATTGGTTGGCCTTGTTAGTTGGCCATTAATGTAGTGAGAGTGTGGCAACCTCTTGTGGTTCATTCAAACTAGCATTTTTGAGACCCAACACATGCTGTTAGAGTAATCCAATAGGCCACCACTTTTTTTCGACGAAAAGAGAGGAGAGTCAAAATCTCCAGCAACCAGCCAATGGCCTCCCCTATTCTGATTAATTTTAATCACAAGGTCATGCCACATCGTACTCCTTACATTCCTTTGATTAGGAGCATAAATATTAATTATAGACCAAGATTCACCAAGGTAAGTAAACAAGGCCCCCACACTATTTTTATAGTGGAATAGTTCATAGCCCAAATTTTTTTATGGATTCCAAAGCATAGCCAGACCCCCTAAAGCACCCTCAGCATCACTGTAGACATAGGATGCATTTGGCCAAATAAATTTAGCAACTTTATCAAAATTTTCCATCATCATTTTGGTTTGTTCTAGTAGGCACACATCAATCTTATGTTCCAAAACATAGTTCTTCAGAGCAAGTTGTTTGTGGGAGCTATTGAGCCCACAAACATTCCATGACATAACTCTCATTTCTGACCTTTTTTTGAGGACACATCCAATGTCCTCTATTTACCCAAGGAAATCTCATTTGTTGTTTCTCTCATCCTAGTGTGTCTCTAGGAGGGTCTTCTTGGCTTTGAGTCACCTCCTACATCTTCCTTCTTATTCCTTCCTTTTTTCCTTGGCATTGTCCAAATCCCTTCTTCTATAGTTTTCTCAAGCTTCAAAGCCCCCATACTTTCTATAGATTCATCAACCATCCTAATGCTCTCTTCTTCCCAAATTTCACCATCCTCAATCATTGTCTCGCAGGTCCCCACAGAGACCATCGCAAATGGAGGAATAGTCGTTGAAGAGGCAGGGTCCTAGGTCATCTGGATAGTTAGGGGTTTAACAAAAGACTCCAATAAGGCACTAGGGTTGACTAGGCCAGATGGTGTTTCAACAAAGGTGGGAGAAGGCAGAGGGTCATTAGGGGAAAGTGCAACATTTGGAGAAAAATTCCCAGAGTTCTCCGATGGAAGGGGGTTGGTTCCTGTAGGATTTGTAAGATTCTCCAAGGTATAGTCAACCTTTATCTCTTGACTAAAAGAGGATTTACAGTCAGAGATAAGATGACCAAATTTTGCACACTTTTGACGGTAGACCACAACATTTTCATAACACACTGGTTGTGTCCAGTTACCAAACATCGAGCACAACTTAACTGTGTTTGGAAGGACTTTATCAACACAAATATTAACACAGAATATAGCAAATACTAACCTAGATTTTGAATTAGTAATAGAGTCAGTGGTGACAAAATGACCCAACGAATCCCCAATACATTTGAAAATGACTTCATCCCAATACTCAAGAGGTAAGCCCGACAACTGCACCCAAATTGGAGCCGACTTATTCAGATCTATAGTAGGGTCAAAACTCAGCTTCCAATGACACATAGCCAAGCTATGTTTCCCATACACCCATAGACCCATTCAAAGAGTCACCACCATGTCTTCCGCAACCGTGAATCTAAATAGAAAAAGACCACCAACCATCATGCAGATCTCCACACTACCCTTGAGATGCCATTTTTCCGCCGCCCATTTCTGAACCATATCCACCATTGGATAGAAAGAAAGAAATATACCCACCGCAACATTCTCCATGGAGGAGAGAATCCTATCAACAATCGAATCAAGAATGTCAAAATCCATCCCAGAAGCCATGACAACCTCAAGTAAAAGAGGGGTCATGGAAGAGACTTTCTTTCCATTGGATAACACATCCTTCTAGCCAACAACCGGAAAGATCTCCACTGCCAACACAGAAGATTCGCCCGAGACCGCAAAGGTCTTCGAAAGGCCCGTAGGTGAAAGCGTTGTCCCCGCAAGAGTGGTACCCGAGGGACACGGGCCCGAAATCGAGGTGATTAGGTCATGGGTGATAGAGGGGGACCTTTGGGTACCCCCACAACAACTTCCACCATGCCGGTAGGAAGTTCAAACACAGGCAGAGGAGAGGGAAGCGGGAAATTATTTTTATTCAACTCCTATTGTTGGAAAAATACTTGACTTTGTTGTTTTGAGGCCTTATTATGGTTTACAACTATTTTCTCATGTGTTGTGATGTGATTTATGTAAACTACCATATCTAGGAGGGATCCCTGGTAGGTCGTATAGGGGAGAAGATGGTCTAGGGAATCTTATTATGAGGATGGGAGTTGTAAATGGGATCGGTATAGGATGGTCATAATCTATTTCTCCCTATTTTTTTATGTGTGATTATTTGTGTACCTTCCTTTTGGAGGCTAACCCCCTTACACAAACAAGGCGAAGGTACTAGGAAATGCATGGAGGGCCCTTAGAGAAGGGTCTCAAGACCATATTTCCTATTATGATCATGGCATTATGACATGTAGTCTCATTGGATATGGGGTTGCATGATGATATGGTGCATTTACTTTACTTCTATTCAATATTTGATTACATAATCAACTATCAGATGGTAATGTGGAATAATCATGGGCACTCGATATGGTTCATCCTCATAAAACCTGTTGTGTGAACCTTGTGATGTGACTCTTTGTGTGGTTGATTGTGATGTATCTGTTAATAACTAGTGTATGCGATGTACGTTAATTCTATATTATATGCTAGAATTTTGCATCAATAAGATGATGTTAATTACTCCTTGGAAAGTGATTTATTTCAAAGAATTTTCATTGTAAAATTTAGCACTATATGCTGATTATTGACGAATGGGATTATTGGCTTAAAAAATATTGATGTGATTCTTACATGTGTGTGACCTTAATTCAAATGGTTGGGGTAATAATTTGAAAAATAATGTGAATAGTGTAGATATTTTGTGTTCTGATTTGCATAACAACTATAGTCAATAATATGGCATTTTACTCTATTACATGGTTCTTAGCATTATGGGAGAAACTATTTTATATTATACTTATTCTTATGCTTTGACTAATTGTGGGAATATAACAAATTAAAAATTGATACATTCAAATTTTTGTGCACAAATAGTTTAAGGCACACTTACCAAATGCTAATGACTTCCATGAGGAAGTCTAATCTAAGGGGAGGGGAATGTAAGGCCAATGTGGTGTGATTGTTAGTACTCTAGCACTCTTTAGCATGGGTTACATTATGACTTAAATAAATTTGATTCGTGATGCGCTTTTATTGATGTGTTGTATCATTGAGCATGTCTGTGAACCATATGGATTGATTACTCTCTTTGAACATAAGAAAACATGATTATTAAAATTGTGAAAACTCTACATGAACCTCTTACATGATTTCCTATTTATGATATTATTAGTTCTTGCAATTTATTACATGTTGTAATTCTAAGGATGTGTTGAATGCTATGAATGACAAAAGATATAGATTACTTAATCTTGGCACAATTAATTAACATAGACTAATCACATTATTGATATGTAATTGTGAATTTTTGACCTGGGTGAAGCCAAAATAGTGGTTTACAATTCGAGTGAGGAAGGAGAACTTCCCAAAAACTCACCCATGTAAACAAATTTCATTTTGAGGGGTTCGAGCGAACTCAAGGTTCGAACGAACCCCAAAGGAGTTCGCTCAAACTAGGGTTCGAGTGAATCCCTTTACATGTGGAATCTGCATTTCCACATTGTGGAAAGGGGGTTCGCTCGAACCCCCCTTTTCCCACCTTCCCACCCTTCGACACAAAAAGACTCCAGATTTTTTCACTTCGAAGCTCGGTTTGAACATGAAAAATGGCAGAATCTTCACAAACCCAACTTGAATCAGGTAGTCCTTGGAATTGTTAGAGTAAAGTAATTAATTAACTTTACTCTCCTCTTAAGATTTTTCCTTGCACACATATTAGTCATTTAATAATTAATATTAATTATTAAATGCACTCACCTTTAAGGTTAGGTTTTCCTTTTAGGTTTTGATCTCCTTTTATAAGGATCGATCTCTTGTATTTCATTCATGCTCTATTTCATTTTTCTGGAATACATCTTGCATATTGTGAGAGCCAAACCCTTGTCTTGATCTGTCTCTTTCTCTGTGACAAGTCTTTTGCATGCAGGTATTAATCGGGGTCTGTGGATTTGCATTTCTCAAATCCTACATGGTATCAGAGCCAGATCTGCTGCAGCTTGTTCAGTTTTTGAAAGGATTAGATATCTAGGTTTGGTTGCATCAGATCTGTGTTTGTTTTCTAGTTTTTATTTGGAATAGGGGGTTTATTTTTTTGGTGCACTTTGAGCTCAAACGGACCTCACCGTTGAGCTCGCAGCATCCAAAAACCCCTATTTTGATATAAAATTCATCAAATTTGGCTTCACGGTGTTAGATCTACGAGGGTTTGATGTTTTTTTGAGGGTTCCTGATCCAGAGCGTACCTGCAATTTTGGAGCAATTTCAACCCAAACGGACCTCACCATCGCATTCAGAGCACCCAAAAACCCCTAAATCGACTGTCAAATCGTCGAAATCGGACACAGTGACTCCGGGAGGCAAAATTTTTTCATTTCTGGGTCGTACGGCCTGGTACGGCACGCAATCCGAAAAAAAAAATTTAAAAATCACAGAGTTATGGGCGCCGCCGTCAGTTAACCGCTAGCGGTTAAAAACTAGCGGTTAATGCTAGCGGTTAATGCTAGCGGTTAGCCTGACCACCAGGCTTAACCTTCAAACCTTTTTGGAGCAGTTTTGGTATTTTGGTCATAACTTTTGCATACAAACTCGGTTTTTCGAAACCAAAATATTTTCGGAAAGCTGGTTCCGAGCCCATTCTGATGGTATATGAATTTCTTCAAAAATATTCAGTTTGCATGTAGTTTTTCGCAGTCAAAGTCAGATGATATTTTTGCACTCCGAGGGGCATAACTTGCTCAATTTTGCTCTGTTTTTCGAAAACGAATAGGCGTCAGAAAGGTGGTTCTGTGCTCTTTCCAGATCTGCAGTTTATTTCACCAGAAAATTCTTCAGGTACTCAGAGATTTGTCTCATACCAATTACTGCTTTTTATTGTTTTCTGGCTTTCAGTTTGTACTGGGGATTGGATTTTTGCATTGTGGGGGGGTGTTTTTTTTCTTGCTTTCTGTCATCTACATCAGAAAACCAGAATCTATAAACACCAAAACAAAACAAACAAACCCCTTCTGCATCTTCTATCTAGTTCTGAAAGACCACTAAATAATAATAAAAAAAAAAAAACACATTCAGAGCAGTTGAGGCACAGTTCACAGCATGGCCGACAGATCTATTGAGCTTCTCACACCGCATAATTATCACACTTGGAAGGGTCGCATGATGACACTTCTTCAGTCTCGAGGGTTATGGTCCTGTTTGGATGCGGTTCAGCCTCCATTGACTCGCGCCTTTGAGGTTATGCAGCACAGGAACAATATGGATCAGGCTATGGGATTGATTGCTTTACACATTTCAGACAGTCTCCTGTTTCATCTTGAAGGGTGTCTCACACCTAGGGCCTATTGGACCAAGTTTGAGGGACTTTTTGGCACTATCAACGAGTTTAGAGCATTGCAGATTGAGGCAGAGTTGACTTCACTTGTACCTGATTCTTTTCCCTCCATTGAGGACTTTCTGACGAAATTCAAACAACAAAGATCTCTTCTACAGGGTTGTGGTAAGGTTAAGACTGATACAGAGTGTATTTACCTGATTTTGTCAAAACTTCGTGGGAACTTTCAGATATTCTCATCTACCTTCCATTCCACTATGGATGCCTTGGGTGCACGTTTTACCATGCCTTCTTTTGAGGTGTTTTGTGATCGTTTGACATGAGAGCAGGCTAAGATATCACAGTTGGATGCTCTCACAGGATCACCGCACCGAGCATTGGTAGCACAGTCATATCAGGGGAAGCAGAAGCAGAAGCAGAAACAAAAACCACAGACCACAGAGCATTGGAAGGATTCTAGTTCACAGAAGACTTCTGATTCACCTTCTCCTAAGGGGGAATCATCGAAGAAAGATAGACCTAAGTGTGCTTATTGCACTAAGCTAGGACATGATGAGTCCAAGTGTTATGAGAAGAAGATAGATGGATATGCAAAACAGGTTTCAGATTTGACAGCTCTTCTTGAGAAGAACCATATTCATCACTCTTCTTCATCTACTTCAGGCGGGTCTTCTTCTTCACCATCATTCCAGATAGATGGACAGGCCCCACATAAGGGTCATGCATTATGTGCAACCACCAGTTCACATTCATCTAGATGGCTACTGGATTCAGGTGCTTCACACCATATGGCATCTTCTCAGGACATGTTCTCATCTTTTGAGGCTGCGTCCTCACCACACATATTGATGGGTAATAACACTTATATGAGTGTATGTGGGAAAGGTTCTATTGATATTGATGACGGTACATTCAATGATGTACTATGTGTTCCATCTTTGTCCACTAACCTTCTCTCCATCTATCAGATTGCTCACAGTGGGACAGGGAAGACAGTTGAGTTCACACCTGATTCAGTGCACATCAGAGACATTCAGACTGGCAACATTGTTGCAACAGGGACAGTTGATCATTCTTCCCGATTGTATGCATTCACACACTTTGGTCCACCATCTCCCTCTCTTTCTACAAGAGAGCATGCAGTATCTGAGGAGAAGTTCGGTCACTTGAACTTATGTGTTCTTCCATCTGTTCATGAGACTAGTGTTGAGACTTCTACACCTCTTCCTCCTGTTGAGATCACATTTGTTCAGCAGGATACCTCTTCAGTTGTGACTGACATTGTTGCTCCACTCATCGAGCCATCAAGTGCAATTGTTGAGGCCATATCTGAGGATATTCCTTTCCTCACAGATGATAGATTCAACACACCTGTTATCCCTTCTTCATTGGAGATTACATTTCAGGATCATCTTGAGTTGTTTGATTCACCATTCTATTACTCAAACACTCATTCTCCAGTTCAGTTCTTCAATGAGCATCATCCAGGACTTCCATTTTCACCTCACTTCCAGGGATTTCCTCTTCTTCGACCGTTGGATCTGTTTCTTCCTCCGGGGCGACACATTGGTTTGATCATTGGCACAGGGGTTCTCTCATTCTGGGGGGGCTTTGGAGTCTCCACTCTCTCTCATGGGGGGGTATCTGATTGTATATCTGCATATGTTCTTGAGAGAGTCTCTTGAGACATTCATTTGTACTTTCTTTTTGCATCTCTTTTTGGAGAGGAGTTTTTTCCCACTGGGTTTTCTCCTTTTCTCCGTTTCATAGAGATTTCCTTGTACTTGGGTACCTGATCAGGCCTAGTTGCCGGGACCCAATTTTACTTTCTTGCACTGTAGTTCTTTTGCTTTCTTGCATTAGTCTGTAGCTGCACTCTTGCTTATCTTAAGGGGGGGTGTTAGAGTAAAGTAATTAATTAACTTTACTCTCCTCTTAAGATTTCGCCTTGCACACATATTAGTCATTTAATAATTAATATTAATTATTAAATGCACTCACCTTTAGGGTTAGGTTTTCCTTTTAGGTTTTGATCTCCTTTTATAAGGATCGATCTCTTGTATTTCATTCATGCTCTATTTCATTTTTCTGGAATACATCTTGCATATTGTGAGAGCCAAACCCTTGTCTTGATCTGTCTCTTTCTCTGTGACAAGTCTTTTGCATGCAGGTATTAATCGGGGTCTGTGGATTTGCATTTCTCAAATCCTACAGGAATGAGCTATCCAACAAATATAATTTTGATATGTTTTGGTTTTATTATGTATTTATTTATTTTATTATTAAACATAATTTTTTCACCGAAAATGAAGGTCTTTGTTCTGCACATGTGGAAAAATAGCAGATTATCATTTTATTTTTTTGAAAAACATGAGTGCACTAGATATTGAAGTCTTTGATCCAACAAAAAAAAAAAAGAATTTTGATATATACAAAAAAAATTACACGTTATACAGTCGTGCTATGTTTGGAATGTAATTGGTTTGACTTCAAAACTTGATTAAAGAATAAAATATTCAATAAAAACCTATCTAACCAAGTGGAAGCACTAGATATCGGAGTTGAAAATCTAAATTTGAAAGAATTAGAATTTATCCTTCGTGGAAAAAAATTTATGCATTATACGGTGTGTGTCACTTTTTAAAAATGTTGTTTTCTAAAAAAAAAAACTAGTTTTCGTGAGAGATGGAAAAAAAAGTGCAATCTGATTCAAAAAATTTTGAAAAAATATTTTTAGAATCTACAGACAAAATGTGACGAGACTCTAGTTTGCATCATCTTCAAATTTCTCACACTTTAGCCGCTATAGGTGCCCGAATGTGAAGATTTAGTTAAAAATAATAATTTCAGGGTCCAATTTGGCAAAAAATTGTAAACCACTATTGTGGGATCACCCACCTAGTTAGGACTAGGAGTGATTCCCTATGATTTAGATGATTTGAAGGAAACAAGATATAATGAATGAATTTAGTTGAGTAAAAAATAAGTTCCAATGTGGTATTAAATTCTAGTTCAATATATGTAATGTACTAATGAGTTTAATGTCCTTGATGAAGATACTATCCATGTTAGACATTGAAGGCCTTCAAGAGGTTTCAAAACAATTCAAGAAAATTGGTCTCCAATCAAATGTGGATGCAAACGAAGGAAACCTTATTTGAACTAAAGATCAACTTCAGGTAAGTATGGGTGGTAAGTTATACACATAATAAATGTTATCTTTCTTGTTAATAATAAAGTTGTTGAATACAAGGTTAGAAAAGAGTAAACCCAATGTGCATGAATTTATTTTGCTTGATGATAAGTTTGAATTGATTATATGATTTTTTTTATATCAATCAAATTAGGAAAGTGATCGTAATAAAACTAGTGATTTGTGTGATTATTAATGATTCTTAACCATGTGCATATTGACACATTTA
Organism: Sequoiadendron giganteum; assembly: GCA_007115665.2. Classification (NCBI taxonomy): domain Eukaryota; kingdom Viridiplantae; phylum Streptophyta; class Pinopsida; order Cupressales; family Cupressaceae; genus Sequoiadendron; species Sequoiadendron giganteum. Next base: position 791,539,357 of record CM021101.1, on the reverse strand, counting down.
TATACTTTGTGGTTGTTGTGCCTGAAATGAGTTTCAATGGAGGAAACGGGGAGGCACCAAAACCCTATTGAGATATTTCACTATGAACATCTCAAATCGTAATTGGGATGCTTGGGAAAGAGTCATTGTGGTGACCTCTTTAAGTCTAGTTTGTCTTCTAATTTTGAGATCAATAATTATATTACTATGTTTTGTTGATTTATTTGACTTTGGAAACCAAGGGATAGGATGTGAAGTTGCAATTAGGGCTAAGATTTCTCTAAATTGTTGTTAATAGGTGATACCCATTTAATTTGGTTTTTTAAAATATCTTAAGATGTAAAATTTAACTTTATTTTGATGGTTTTAAATACCCTAACTATACACTTAAGGATTAGGCTCGCTTTGAAGACAATAACTCATCCCAAAATTGAGTTTTCACCCACTTTTATTGGGATTTTAGATGGTGACGAAATTAGGGACTTAGGGTTCTATTTGTTTCTTTTAGGGAAGAGAATAAAGAGGCTTCTAGAGGGAGGATTCTGACACTTTTTTGGGGGGCTGGTTTTGTTTCTGGTATTTTTGGAGATTCTTTTGAGGGGGGTTTACTTTTGGAAGCTAGAGAAGAGAGAAGGGTTGAAGGAACGATTTTGAAAGTAGGAGAGGAAGGAATAAGAGAAAAAGATAACCAGGCTGAAAGATAAGTCCTCTCATCTTTCTTTTTCTTTTCTTTTTCATTATATAATCTTTGGATTGTTATTTGTTTGAGCTCTTTAAGGTTGCTAGTTTTCTTGCTGAGGATGGCTATGAAAATTTTGAGGCTGGGTATGTGTATTTCTTTTAGTTCTTTGAGTTGTGAATGAGTCAAGGTGTGATGAATTTTTTTGGGTCTTGCAAAATTTTATGTCGAGGTTCTGTGTAAATCATTTTCTCAAGATTTCATGGAGGGTCATGGACTATAGAAATCAGTGAACCATGGGTTTTGGTGACTTCCCCTGCTAGGGGGATGGCTAGAGCCTTGTAATGGCTTGAAGATGCCATGTTGGATGGGTGGTGAGCTGGTCTCCCCCATTGACATGATTCCACCCCAATTTTACTTTAGGGAATGGTTAGAATCAAAGACTCTTTAATAGGTTATTTTTGGCGTAGCATTTGCATGTATTCTTCAGTGATGAACAAGTTGAGCCTGCACATATTATTTTGAAAAACACAAGAGAAGAAAGGAGTAACAAGCATTTCATCTTTTGTATAGACTATTGTAGTTTATGGAATATAAAGGAAGAAGGAGAAAATGAAGCTCTAACACTCTAATCTGTTCATTGTTTATGTAACTTGGTCACAAAATTTGAGTACGAATGTAGTTATGGGTCAATAAGTTCCTAATTTATGTTTGTAAATGACATAGTACCCTTTATTGCAAAACATGAAATTATTGTTACACAAACCTCAATTACAAATGGCATTTGGAATAAATTGGGCCTAGAATAAAACAAAATAGAAAAGGATAAATAAATATATATACCGTAGGGGAGAGGACCCAGTAGTTGTGCACCCTAACTTCACGCTTCCCAAAATAATACGTGGAAATTTCAAATCACTCCAAATTTTTTACAGCAGCTTACATGGCAAGTCCCCTGCTTATAACTTTCGTTTCAGGGCCACATCATCAAATATGATGCCACATCAGCATACTTTTTGTCAAGGTGTCCAAAAAGGCCCAAAAAAAAGTGCTACCAATACTTGTGCATTCACATCATGACTAGTTGTTTTTTAGATCTAAGGGATACATTTTGTTTAAGTTAGGGTACTTATGTCACAATTATTGAGCATTATATAAACAATTATTGAACATTATATTAACAACTCCTATCACAACCATTAGAACATGCTCAACTACTGGATCCTTTCCCCTAGTTATATTATCTAACTTTCATCTACTCTGTTTAGGCTGAGTGCATTGTTTATTTGCAACCATCAATGATTACAATGAGGAATAAAGAATATATATATTTGAACCCATAAGGTTCCCAGAGTCATGGGTGCGATGCAGTGAATCCAATGTGACTATTTTCTCTAGAAGTTTGTGCTTCTGATTATTTAATAAGCCAAAAACAAAATAAAATAAAAAGAAAATAAATATATCCTCCTCTGCAGTCTATCCTCTGAAATCTGTGTACCCAGCTGCACTGATTTACCCAGCAATGAAAAAACAAAAAAGCACAGGCTGTGAGAATATTGTATTTTTTCAGAATAGGTATAATAATGTAAAATAAATAAATAAATGAATTAAATTAAACAGATGCATATAATGGAAATTAAATAAGAAAAGAGAAATGTCAAAAAAAAATTCATCTGCATATATTAAGTCTACCTTACAAGGTGGGCATGACAGGGTGAATGACAAATGCCATTGTTGCAATCACCCCTTTTGAACCCTGGCAGCTGCCAAAATGCTGACGAAGAAATAAGGCAGGAAAAGGAAAAAAAGAAACATTATGCCCTAACTTTCCTCTCTATAATGGTGCCTACATTGGCTTGGAATGGACGGAAAATAAAATTATATTTTAGTTTCACAAAGAAAAAGTTAGCGGAAACAATGTAACATTAAGATTAATAGAAATAATAAACTACAGGTCTAACGAAATGTTAAAATAAAATATCTATCATAAACATTAAAATCAGTTAGTCTCTCGATAACTTTATTGTTAATATTTAACAATGCCTATTTATTATTCTTTTTACTAATAAGTGCAGCCGTCAATGTTAATATCAGTACCATTTTATTTAGGAAAGAAAAATTATTACAAACACCAATATTAAAAGTACTGGAAGAAATTAATAGTAATCATTTATTGACGGTCAGTAATATTATTAATATTGTGAGTTACAATTTTCATAAAATTATTATATAATATTTTTTTAAAAGTTTTCCTCCATTATGATTATGATAATATGGAAAGAGATAATTAATTTTAATATTCTCCAAATGCATGCTCTTTAAGTATGACAATGAATGAGCAATATCTCTATCAAACATCAAAGAGTATTAATATAAGTACAATATAGATATAAGAATGCATATTATTATTACCAGAGGAGCATAAAAGAACATTATCACTAAATTTGTCATGATAAAAAATAAATCTTAATATTATTATGGCAGTTAAAATTATTATATTACTTAAAAATAATAATAAATATAATGTAAATTTGAGGTTGAACATATTAAAAAAATTATTTGATTAATTGGGTTAATATTAAAATTAATTTAGGTGCCAATCTTAATATCAATATGACATAATAAATAATTAATGTTAAATTGATGTTGAAGAATAAACAAATAAATAAACCTTATTTGATCTTTTAAATTTTAATCATGTGGGTAAAAGAAGAAAACGAGTAATTTAAAAAACTCGTTCAAATTTCACTTTCTTTCACCTTGTACTAAATAATATGAACATAGATGTAATAAATAAAAAAGAAAAAAGAAATGTAATATCTTTATAGATTTTTAATACAATTTTGCCACTAATATTTTGAGATGGTAATAATAACATTGTAAAGTGAAAATGTAAATACTAGAAGGGGTTTTACTCTGTGTAAAAATAATGGGATTATAGGACAATAATAAGAGTGAATTAACAACCATATTAAAGTTACATAAATAATAGTATTAATATGAAATAAATAATAATAATAATACTCGTTGTAAAATTAGTAAACAATAGATGATACATTATTTTATAAGTAAATAACATTATTGTTAGTTAATCAAATAGTAATAAAATTACTATTGTAATACACAAGTAAATGTTACTAACTTATTATGGCAAAATAAAGACGGTATTAATGTTAAATTGAGATTTAAAAATAAGTATGATGATGGTTAATTAGTAATCTTACTATTTATCCTTTTAATATTAAGAATATTATTTGTAATATATTTGATTAAATATCATTACTATCCTTATTGGATCATTGTTAAAGGACAATGTCATCATGGTCATCATGATCCTTCGAGAGTAATACATGAATTTTCATTGTCAACTTTCAAACAAAAGTTAAATAACAATGTTACTTGAAATACCTAGAATACTAGGATCAACCTTCCCAATTTAGGGTGTGCGAAATGGGTTCCATATTACCCAAATCATTCTCGCTTTCCCCACCTCTCTCAAGTAACATGTCTATGACAACATTGCACATGAAACTCATTGGATGTGTGTAAATTTGCATACCATGTTAAACTTGATTAGTAATTATTGGTGGTTTACATGTTGTTTGTTCAAAAACAAAAAATTGGTTGTCTTTTGTTTAAGATGTAAAATTTATGGGCATGACACCAAAAGTCCCAAAATAATCAAAGCATCTCAAAAATCCAAAAGAATCAAATAACTTCAAAAAAATCCAAAACAATGATACTTTCATATCGCCACATAGCTTTTAAGTTCAACAAAATAAAAACATGTCAAGATTGATAATCAAGAAAACATTGCAACATACCTATCAATCCATCTTTCAAATCCAACCAAACACACAAACTATGACAAGAATCAGTTCTACATCGAAGCATGATGCCTATTTGTTAGTCGATCTTTGATTGTTTTATGATTTATCTTTGGTGGCATGTCTTTTAGCTTCTCGAGGATGTCTTGAACTAGATAGGAAAGAATGGGGCATGTGTCACTTCTTTGTTGTTTGTAGATTGTTCCTTATTCACAAGATGACTCATCTTAAGACATGGTTGTCCAAAATCATCGAGGACCTATGAGTCAAGTGTGGATGCGAGTATTCCTTTTTTGATAGTGTCTTCCATGCAATAAGTATTCAATTCTTTTATCTAAGGTCCTTATACCTATATTCTTATACTTCATTGCTAAATCAAAATGCAAACAGTATTCAGGTCATCTAGATGTTCAGGTTATCTATACACATACTAATTTTCAACAGAATAAGCTCTATGATGATAAAGCACAACGTAAAGCACAAAAAATTTCATCACCTTCATTTCCTTTATATCTCTTTTCATCTGTCATTTCTTCCATCATTCATTTCCTTCATCATTTCATTTTTCTCCATGCTCTTTATCTCAAAGATCAATTAATCACATTATCCAATTGATACATATCTTTTAATCCAAATATCAAATCAATCAACTTGTTTTTTTAGCATGGGACTCCAATGCTCCCTAATCATTCAATCTATTAATCAATCATTTTTTCACTAGCATCAATCTCAATCAGCTTATCAACCTGGCTATATTGAGCATTTCCATCAACTATTCGGTTACACCTATCAGTTGTGCTTTTTCATCAAATGTACATCTTCGCTTATCAATTGTGTATTTTCATCAAATGTGCATCTTCACTTAGTCACTCACACAATATCAATTATCAAATCTTCTTCCCATGATCTATCAAGAGATTAATCTTATCATAGCCTATTCAATCAATCTCCTGAGGGGGCATATCATCCTTATCATCATCCTTACCAGGATATCCCTCCAGTGCATGTATTAGTTAATCATTTTTTTCTTTGAAACAACGCGATAGGTTGCATTGTCTCAAAGAGGGGAAAAATGCAAACACTTAAAATTGTCTTGAGCTTATGTCATCATTTTTTAGATTAATTTATCATCTAATTCTTCATCTAGAACTAATTCTTGATTTAACCATAATTCCTTGTCTAATCCTTAATCCAATTTCACCCTCTTTTCATGCACACATAACTAAATATTTTTTATTAAATTTAATTATTAACATTGTCTTTGATTTAATAAGTAATTTTATTTAATTAATCTCACTAATCTAATAATTAACGAAATTATTTAAATTTATTAATTATCCATGGTTTTGAAAATAAATGAATTTTATTTTTTTAAAAATGAACTCGTACATTTCTCCATGATTTTCAAAAATTGAACTCTTACACACCTCCACTAATTTCAAAATTTAAACTCTTCCAAATGGCCATGATTATTGAAATTTAAACTCATCCAAATTGCCACTAATTTGGTTGATTTTCATACACCCACTAATTTTTCTTCGGTTCCACAAATTTCTCCAATCATGTGGCACAAATTTTGAATTTGAGAATGATCAAGTTACCCATGAAATTTATCTCATTTGGTCTCAAACCTTCATTTCTCTACTCAATCTCATCCATCCATTTCACCGTCTTCTCATCTTTAAATTTGGGCTTTGATCTCTTCATTTCTCTAACAACCATCATCTTCAATATTTCACTATCCTCATTTTCTTCTTAAGCCTTTACTTTGTGCACTTTAAAACTGGGAGCAACATATCTTAAATATTCAAAAGTGAAAGAGAGAAGAAGAATGGAGATCAATCAATGAAGGTATAAAGGTATAATTTGCTTTGTTTATTTGCATTTAATTTCCTTTATGCTTATTTGTGCTTTAGTGTTTTGGATTTGATTTTATAAGCTTAATTCTAATGGTTTGGTGCTTTCCTTCAAGGATTTAAGCTTCACCAATCAAAATTTTAGATCCATAGGGTTCTCATAACTAGGAAAGATAGTGGAAGGATGCCTAACATGTTTCTTAATGAGCTCATTTTTGTGCTCTAAATTGAACTCATAAGATGGGATGTTGTATTTCTACAATCCATTCTTAACCATATCAAAACCACATCTCTTGAAAGGAAACATGCTAACATGAAAAGCAAGCTATCTAAGTTATGCAATGCTTCAAATATGTAAACAAATTTCCTACAAATTTGATGATTTTTGCTAGTAAAATGATTTTGGAATGATTTAATAAATGACTACACTAAATGGATGTTTAGACCTAGATGCATAAAATAGAAATTTCCAAAACTTTCTAGATCGATACTATAGGTTCCCAGTAGGCCTAGGAAGTGTAGAAAACCGCAAAAAAGCTTAGAAAAGTTGATTTTTTTAGGCCTCCAAGGACTCATTCTCCCTGGGGTGAATGGGTCTTGGTACAGGTATTTTTTAAATTGAAAAATGAAAATTTTGAGTGATTATATGTGTTCTTTGTTCCAGGTTTCAAACTAGTATTTTTGTAACAAAATTTTCTAGAATTTGATGTGCAAGTGCAATGAAGGACAAATAATGAGCTATATGACACATTTTGAAATGCAATTTTGATCCAATATTTTAATATGAAAGATGAAAACTACACTAATATACAAACACTATGAAAAATTAATGTAATATGCATGCAAATTTTAAATTTTTTGGGATTTAAACAATGCAAAAATAAAAATTTAAACTCTTATATGTAATAAAAGGTAGTGAAAGATTTAAAGAACCCTAAATTTAATTCAAATAATGCAAACCTAATGCAATCTATTGAAAAACTTAGATCTAGGGTTAAAAGGACTCCAATTAGAATGTTGTTGTACAAGGTTAGGTTCACCAAAATGAAACATAGAAAAATAGGATAGGGGAATTACCCAAAATGGAAAAGTGGATCCAAAGAGGGCAAAGGGGTCCTAATTCTATAATTTCATTAGTAAATAAGATCCACACTATGAAATGACTATCAAACTTGAGGTGAATCAAGTCAAAGTGTGAATCTACTAATTTCCCTTTTTATGCAAGGACATGGGTATTAGTTAAATGACACTTTAGGGAGAAAGATTAAAAACAACAAATAAACTCCACATTGTGATCTATAAAGAGCATTTAGAAGCTTAAACATAAAACTGATGTAACCTACAGACTTCAAGGATAATTTGGAAGGGATAAATGTTGTGTACCTCTCACAAAAAGTGTTTTTTGAAGGCTAATTGAGGACTCCTTCACCCCATGGTGAATGGGTCTTGGATAGGGCTCTTGGAAATCTATTTTTGGGTATTATTCTCCTATTTCTACACTCCCATATTCCTGAATCTCACACATGGAAAGTTGGAAACAAATTCCATAGGTAAATTTCTATGATTTTGCAAGAATGATGACAACAATTCCAACTTTGACAACATTGTAGTTTTTGTTCTTCAATAGATCTTCCACCTAAAATCTAAAAACACACATCAAAAGGGAAAAATATTGTTTGCTAGGTGAATGGGGTTTTCCCTTGGTCAAACACTATTTTGGTACCTAATTAAACCTTGAAATGAATAAAAGCATGAAAGGAATGACGAATAAACAAGTCAATGTCACTACTCACAAAAGCCTTAAATGAACCTTTGAAGGATTGAAATCTTGATGTTGTCTTTCATGAAATGACTTCAATGGATGTGGATCTTGATACTTGAATCTTTCTTTGAATATTTAACGTGAATTCTTGGCTTAGATCTTGAAACCTACATCACAATGTGGGCTCCAAAAACATGTATGATTGAACATAGCTTTCACATGATGTTTGAGATCTTGAATGCTGCAATAAATCCTTGATAAATCTACTCTTGAATTCTCTTGAAAATAATCTTGGCTCTTGTAAATTTCACCTCTTGATATATTTTTGAATTGATGAAATAACCTTTTATTTATAAATACTTATCCTTAATTTCCCAAAATTCAAATTTCATAAGCCGACATTGACATTGAGATATGGATTTGAAAACGTTAAAATACCACGAAAAATATAATTTAATTTTAGGTCCTAGGCTTAAGTGAGGACCCATTTGCACTATGAAAAATGGGTCCTAGGTCACTTACCTAGGACACTCGTTCTTCAAGGATGAGTATTATGTTATGGAATTTATGAATGTCAGGTTTTACCCTTTGGAAATTGCAATTAATTATGCTTGGGTTTGAATTAAAGGGGCCAATAAAGGCATAATTAACCTCAATTAATTAATAAATCCCTAGATTAGTGAGAAAGTGTAAAGGTACACCTTATAATACTAAAAATGAAGGCACACTTAAGTCCATTTTAATTAAAAAGGCCCAAAAATTAATGTGAATATGTAAAACATATTACAACATTAAATTAAGGTATAATTAAGTTTATTTTATTATTAATTCCAAAATTAAGTGTGAAAGAAGGATGCTTTTTCCTACAATACACAACTAACTCTATTAGTGATGATGCTTGGCTTATTGATTCAGGTTGTTCTTACCACATGACTCCTCACAAGGAGTGGTTTACTTCTTATAAAGTATATGATGGGGAAGATGTTTTCTGTGGTGATAAAAACACTAAGACTATTGTTGGTAAGGGAAAGGTAAATTTGTGTTTCAATGATGAGATGATTAAATCCATCGATGATATTTTACATATTCAAGTCCTTGTGAGAAATTTACTTTCATTATCCATGTTGAGTGATTCTGGAATGCATGTCGCATTTCACATGTCTAGTTGTAGGTTGGTAAGAGAGAGTTTGGTGATAGTTAATGGATCTCGAATATGGACTTTGTTTAGGCTAAATTCGGCTACTTTATGTAACTCTTCCAATGTAAATTTCACCAAAAGTGCATGCATGTTGCGGCACCATAGAGTGGGCCACATTAGTGAAAAAGGTTTTAAGACCATTCCTAATAAAAATTTGGTTGATGATATGTTTGATTATTTTGTTGGCAAAAATGATTTCTATGAGAATTGTGTGTTTGGTAAAAAGAATAGATCTTAAATCCCTAATGGAACTAATAAGTCAAAGATATTATTAGAGATCATTCATTCAGATGTATGTGGACCAATGGATGTTGACTCTTTGGGTAAATATTGGTATTGTGTTTCTTTCATTAATGATGTCTCAAGATACACATGGATCTATTTTATGTGTTCTAAATCTGAAGTTTTCACTAAGTTTAAGGAATTTAATGCCTTAGTTGAGAACAAATAAGATTATAAGATAAAGTGATAAGATCTTACAATGGGGGTGAATATTGTTCTAGGGAATTTGATAAGTTCTTTAAGAATGCAACAATAGAAGACTACTACTTGCACTTCCCAACAAAGTGGGATAGAAAAAAAATGAATCGAACCTTGATGGAAAGAACTAGGAGCATCTTGAGTGGTCCAAAGCTTGATAGATACTTTTGGGAAGAAGCAATTTGTACTAATTGTTATTTTGATTAATAGACCTCCTTGTTCAACTCTTGTTGATAAAACTCATTACAATGTTTGGATATGTAAAATTCATTCTATTTGAAACTAAGTCTTTGGTTGTGAGGCTTTTTTTCATGTGCCTCAAGAGAAGCAATATAAATTGGATCTAAAAACTTAGAAATACATCTTTGTTGGTTATAGTGGGAATGTAAAAGTTTAAATTGTATAACACCCAGAATACTGAGAGGAGGGGTGGTGAATCAATATTCTCTTAAACCATTCAAACACTAAACATCTAGTTACCAAGGAATACTCAACTGTAATAAACAAGTAAAGCAGGATACATCAACAAAATCACATAACACTTGAACACAAGGATTTTTACATGGAAAACCCAAAATGAGAATGTAGACATGGAAAATATACCGACATACTTGATCTTGATTACTAACACCGTTTCATCCTAAATCATCTCGTCAGCTTGTCATCACTCTTCATCCCTTAAATAAATAAATAATCATTTATCTGATTAAGTCATTCTCTCTTGTTAATTAAATAAATCAAAGTTATTTAATTAATCATTTTATCTCTACTTAATTAAAAAATTCATTTTATTTGATTAAATCTCTAAATTCAACTTATTAAATAAAATAAATTAAACCTTGTTTGATTTAATCTAACATCATCATCCCTCTTTAATTAAATAAATCAAATCTTTTATTTAATTAAATCTAAATCACATTCTCATTTTTTTTATTTAAATCAACCCATAAATCTAAATCAAATTTGTCACATCACCTAATCCCTCATTAAATTAATTAACCCTTGATTAATTTAATCCTAATCTCCAAATTTCTCTAGATTTCTCCACTTGCACATGAAAATACATTTTATAGATTTATTAAATCCCTATTTTCTTTCAACTTGGCATCTTTTGAGAATATTCCTCCAAAATTTGAAAATCCCTCCAAGTGGATTTGTCCTTCCAACAAGACATTCATTCCTCTTACATGTCCTTGTGCATTGAGCCAAGTGGCATTGAATTCATTCTTTTTCCCTCTTCCATGTCATTTCACTATTTTCAGATTCCACCTAATATCATTTATTGTGCACAATCAACAAAATGTACTCAAGCTTCCTCCATTCACATGTTGACAAGTGGAATCTAGCCATTGGTTGAAGATTAGTCCCACATTCTTCCATTTTTCCTCTTCTTCTATCAATCTCATCTATAAATAAGAGGATTTTCTCCTCATTTGATCATCCACAACCTTAGTAAACTCACTATACTCAATTTCACCCTCAAGCATATCTATTTTCATCCATTTTATCAAGATCTTAGCTAGGTTATGCATATTTTTCATCATGGAGCTCAATTGAATCTTCATCAAAGTGCATGGGTATGTGCGGGATCATGATGGGCCAAAAAGTGGCAATATGATGGGTATGTGGCTGACGACCTTTTTTTTACCCAAAATTAATGAAACAAAAAGAATTTTTAAAGGAGATTCTCAGCTTTCCACCAATATAAATTATGCTTTACTTTGAATTTAATAAATTATTATTATTCATTTTCTATTGAATTGTGACTAAAGTCCTGATTGGTAGGCTGATTGAAAAAAATCTATAGCTTTCAAACGGTATCACATTTTTTCAATCGAAAACATGCGTCACATTCTATGCTTCACATACTATAAGATTAAAAAATAAAAAATTGAATTTCATGAAGTTTTGACCAAATTAAGGTGGTCAGCCATATGAGTCTTTATATTTTTTAAAATTTGTAATAAAAAAATTATAATTAATTATTTACTTGGAAACAAATTACAAAAAAATATGCATCACATTAGGACATGAGTCCTCTACTTATATCTAAAATATTATAAAAAAATATTATCATTTTAATGTGGTTAGGGTGGTCAGACAGACACCTACTTCTTATTTTTCCCTAAAATTTAAGTACTACTATATTGAAATTTCAGATTTTCACCAAATAGATTTTATTTTTTTGTAAATAAACGTAGTAGTTTAGAAAGTACATTCAATTTTAAAGAAATTCTATTCTTACATATTTTTCAAATAATATAGATAACTTATTCAAATTTTTATGTCAATTTGTCTAACTCTGATTTTTATGAATTTTTTGCTGCTTAAGGGCCTGGTTTTTCCATGATGATCCTGCACATACCTGCATCACTCATCAACATTGCATAATAAGAGTTGGGAAGGGCGATTTCCTACACACAAATTGGCACCAACTCCTCCATGGGATCAAGATTTTGATTTACATTGAATATGATTTGATAGCTTTTGTTTATGTTTTTCATCTCATTTCTTGTTCTTTGCAATTTAAATGGATTTCATGGGAAATATTGATTCTCAATTGCATTTGATCTAATTATGTGCTTGTTTCTTATGTTTGTATAGGTTTAGGATTGGGGTTCAGAGGGAAAAACCATGGTGAGCATTAGCTAACGATATATTATAATCAATTATAGTATATTTACTAAAGTGCTCACTATAGGTGGACCCACTGTCCAAGTGGACTGGTTGCCCATAGAGAAAAAGATAGAAAAGATATTGTGGCTCATAGCCTATTTTGAATTGTTATAATTGCATCTATTATATGGATGAAATATAGTTCCAATAAATATCAAGAAACTAACTTTACACACTTCTTTTGATTCTGATCTAATTGTCTTCTTTCCTCTACATTTGCATCACTTTAATCTTCTACTCAACATTCACAACTTAAATTCATACTGCTTTGATAATATTGCATTTCAAAAATTTGTAGGATCCAACACACACCTCAAAACACCGAAAAATATCTAACATATATATTTTCTTCTAGCATAACATTGACTAGGTCATCCTAATTAGATGTAATATTCAAAACATAACTTGTCAAATTCAATCCTTTTCACACACACTTTGCACCAAGGTTCAAAATTCAAAGAAACTTGAAATAGGTCTGCATGTACCTATAATAGATCCCACATAAGACCACAACACTTATTGGGTCAACACCGTAAAAGACCTAATACCAAAATTCTTCAACTATGTATCCACATTCTGACACGTGAACCTCAAAATTCGATGCCAACTAGAATTCATACACTAATGCTATCTATCAACATATCTTCAAAAGAACAAAACCAAAATATTATCTGCAAAGAAGTGTAAACTCTCCCACTTAAATGCATTGTATAAAAAATAAATGTAAACTACTAGACCAAAATTTTGTTACTTAGATCTCTCAAACCAAAATCCAAAACATGATGAAATTATAGAATTAGATACTTCTTACAACCAGCAAAATAATATTATAAGTGTAGTGTGAAAAAATTATTTGCAGACTATTGCAGACCCAAAAATGAATGATCTATCACACTAAATCAGTAGAATTGACACTTAGTAAATTTCCAACACAACTAACTACTTTGGATCAAACCATCCTCAAAAAATTTATACCATAATCATTTTAATACCTATTAGAACCAACCAAAATTATATACACCAAAGTCTTCATATCAAGATACATTGTTGACATCAATGAAAACACTGCAACACATAGTAATATACCTTGTTCTTATCCCTCATGATCATGTTGCGAACAACATGAATGACATTCTTCCAACAATCTCCTCCTTTGTCATTGATGGCAACATGCCAAAAATTTCTCCAAACCATTCTCCCCCTTTGACATCAAGGGAAAATTCTGCATATGCCAATTGTTCTGAAATTCATTGGATCTCCCCCTAGAAATATGTGCATGTATACAAACTAGAAAGATAGGATTGAATCCCCTTGAGTCATATACCAGAGTCAACAGCCAAAAAATTGTATTAGAAACTAATTTATATGCTTTTCATATTTACAAATAATCTGAAAACTAAAAAAATGAAATGCATAAATGATAATAAATATGTCAAATAGAGGAGGTTTACACCTGCAACTTCTCTAGATGGGTCCATCATGCTTTCTTACCATCATCCCATGTCTTTAATGTTGGCCTAGGAAATATGCACTATGTTTCAAGCTCCATTAATATATCTTATCCTTCTTCCAGAGTACCAGGTATCAACTTCATCTTCATAGCCTTATTGGAACTCAGAAGGGAACTTGATACATGTATAAATTTTTCATTCACCAAATCCCTTATTTCTCTAAACCATAAGATGATATTTTCCCTTTGTCCTTGCAGCTAGAAAAAACTACTATGCATATCTTCAATAGTGTTCCTTGTGTTGCTAGACAAGTCCAATGCTAGATCATATCCACCATAGGCTTTATTGATCTAGGAATTAATAGAGTCCATCTCACTTTTTATACTTTGTATGGCATTGGGTCGCTTCATGAAATATTCGAAAAAAGCCTTCACCTCACCAACACAAATTTGTGCATTCTTCAACATTTATGAGAATTTTTTGTGTGCAAGTAGACACTTCTCTATGATTTCCATCATCTTATTATCATTTAATCTCTTCTTTACCTTTTTTTTTACTTCACTCTTAAGTCCAGATGCATATTCTTTAAAAGAATCAATTAAAAGTTTTAATTTTTCCATACTAGAGAGAGATGTATCAAGGTTTTCTCTAGGTGTTACTTCATGTAATGCTTTTATTGCTTCCTCCATTAATTTTCTTCTCTTCTGGTGAGTCTCTATATTCTCTTTTTGGGTAGATGGATGAAATACATCTCCTAATTGCAACTTGTGGAGGGGAGAGATCTTGTTCATATCTGCATTGCCCTATTACATCAGTAGTTGTAGTAATTGAGATTAAATAACAGGTTTGAAGTTCAATTGTATGCCTAGTAGATTCCTCAAGGAATCTCCATAAGAGCCGAAGAATTCACTAGAAGGCTTCGTAATCTCCAAAATCTTTCCCTTTGAGCCCTTTTCTTTAATATTTATGAAGTTTGTTGCTTCTTCATCTTCTATTTGTGCATATTTGGATGCATCCTCATTCTTATCTTCACAATCATCCTTTTTTTTATTCTCTTCATTTTGATGGTTCTCTATATTAACCAAAGGAGTAGTATATTCCTTTGTAATGTCTTCTCTGATGACCACTTCCTCAACATTGTTTTATGTCATGTCTTCCACTTCTAAAGGTGTATTATCCTATGTAGCATCATCTCTTCAATCATGCTCATGTTGAGCATCATTTATCTGCACTTCTCCTTCAGTATTTCATTTCAAAGTAGGGGTATCCACATTCACTTCTTCTTTATGCTCTAGTATCATTCTAAGCTTCTACGCTATATTTTCTTCATTTTCAATGCTTTCCTTTCTGATTATTTCAAGATCATTTTGATCTTTAAACATAAGGATTGTCACCAATTTTTCTTAGTCTTGAGTTCCTTAATGAATACTATGGTGAAAGTGGATTTCTTTTCCTCAGAGAGAGGAGCACTAATCCTCTCCAATTCTTCTTCTCTTAGCCTTGCTTCTTATTCTAAAACTTCTTTCCTTCTCTCTATCAAAACATTCCGTAAATCTTCAGGTATTTTTTTCCTAATGTTTCTCATGTCAACCTCAAGGACAACAATATACTTGATAATTTACTCAACAATGGTTTCCCTATCCACCTAATTTGCTTCTTTGTATAGGTTTTAGTCTCTCCTAACATATCATTTTGCAAAATTCTATTAAATAATGCTTCTAATTTCATAGGAGAGTGAGGCCTTACCGGTTTTGTTTATTTTTTTTCTTTTCTCTCATCTGGAGTCTTCTTCCTCTAACTCCTCTTCATTATATGTGTCAATAATGTCAAATCTTGTTCTTTTAGCACTTTATTTACCTTATGAATCATCACTCCTCCTTTTGTGGACCAAATGTGGTCATTCTTCCTCTATTTCTTTTTCTTCTTCTACTACATTGACACTTGCAATATTTTCTCTTACTACCATTTTATTTTGTCTCTTCTTTGTAGTGGCAGTAGGTGGTGCTACCAGAGTAGCCTTATTCTTCTCTTGTCATATGCACAACTAATGGAGACTTTTCCTTCATCAGAGGACTAACAGTTGATTTCCTTTTCTCTCAAACAATATGCCTAGTCTCAGATGACTTCTAAATAGAAGGAGTGGTAGCTATACTACTAGATTTTCTTGTGCTTCCAGATCCTCCTGCAACACTAGATTCCCCCTTAGCTTTTTACCTTGCATACTAATTTCTTTCATATGAGATGCCCATTTCATTTGCAATCTCTTCAACCATTTTTGGACCTTCCTTTGTATTACTAGTTTCTTATGCTCCATGTACACCTCCATGGGTTTATCTTCATAAGCACCATATATTTCTTTAGTTGCATCCTTTGCACTTTTCAAAAAAATATCAACTAAACTAGTTATCCCTTATTCAATGACTGCATATCCCAATGTAGGGATCCACACTATCCTTGGTTTAACTACATCCATGATGCATTCATCACTACTAACCAAAAATATGATTTCATTTTTATATTTTTGTATCATTTTCCTTTGAATCATTTATCTCTCATGCATTCTTTTTTGAAAAACTACAAAAGACGGCAACAAGTACCTCATCTTGTGAATTCTCATAACCATGACTACTCATAAAATATCTGATCTAATAAAAAATTGGTCTTCCTTGTAGCCATTTCACTCCTTTTATTCCATGGAGTTCTTTTAGAAAAGATAAAAGTAAACACATAAGCAAAGTACCATACTTGAAAGCATATTTCTTTTCTTTTGTTTGCTTTATATTTTTCATCATTTTTTTCCTTAGCAACTCACAAATATCGTAGTCCATTCCTTTTTCAAACATCTCATATGCCACATTAATTATGGTGACAGATATAGAACTATCTCTATGAGTGAAATAGATTTTGTACCTAATCAACATTGTTTCTTACCTCACAAATAGATTCTTGATGGGATTTAATGTTAATTCCCTCTTGTCATATGTTGCACTTATGAGTTCCATTATCACTTCATTCTTAACTGATTTCAACATAGGAATAGGTCTGATGGAGCATAGACTTGTAACCTCTCTAGTCAACTCTTTCGTTATCATATTAGGAATGTTGGTCCAAACAAATTAATGATGGAATATGCTTAATGCAATTCTAACCCACTTGCTATCAAAATAAAAATTTGGAAACCATTTCCATACATCTAATTTCTTTATGACTAAGTTTTGATACTCTCAATTTAGGGAAATATTGTGTCCAATCAATTCCTTCATCCATAGATCTGCTAGCTTAGTGTGATCAAATTCTTCCATTTTTCCATGAATATAGATTTTGATATCCTCAATCAAAAAATCCCCATATGGAACATGCGAAAAAGTGCCTAACAAGTTGTCTTCTACTAATTTTGTAGGATATTTGTTAAACTTAGGTTGTGGTTTCTTTGTAACCTCAATTACCCTCACTGTACCCTTTGCAAGATAGGTTCAAAGCTCTTTCAAACAAAGTTCTCTAAAAACCAGGGCAAACAATATTTGTAAATACCTTTTCCTTTACTTGTCAAAGTAGGGTTTCGATGCACCAAATCTTAGATCACCTTGATAACTCCTTCACTACTCTTTTCCTTCTCATTGTTCGTTATGAATGAATTTTCCTTAGTGAAATTAGTTATAATACTTTTGATCTTACCTAATTTTGCATTAAATGCTTCAACCAATAAAGCTAGTAAACCTTTCACTATGTGCACAATCAACTTTTGATGCTCTAAAAACTTATGTATTTTCATATTTTCTTTTACAATATTCACCAATAGATTAAGCATGTTGATATACATCACATATCTTCGTGTTGAGGCATCAACACCTCTTCTTTGGCAGTGGATATAAGATGTTCATTAAAGATCCCTCCAATCTAAATCTCTTAACTTAGTTTCCAAATGAAACATCTACACCAATGGATGGTACAAATTCATCCTTGACTTCTATCTCTTCCTTATTTCTTCAAATATTTTCCATCTCCTTGTTTGTTTCTACCAGATCAACCCTTTTTACTAGTTCATTCCTCTTTGTCGGATTATCCTTTCTCATGTTTCTGCTTCTACAAAACTTAGCAAAGTGTCTAGGTCTATTACATTTGTAGCATGTGACATTCTTCTAGCCAATATTCCTTCCATTAATTATAGATCTACATTGATTATCTTTATGGCCAAATCCATAGCATGTATAATAGTATCCTTTGAAATATTGAACTATTATATCATTTTTATAGTCATTCATCATTTGAATTTTTCATTCACTAGCTCTATGACCAAATTTATTGAAAGTAAAGAATTAACCAAAGAAATATGGAATATTATGATTCATTTCACTTCTACATTCCATTTCCTTATTTCCAAATTTATTGCAAGAATGACAAAAACCATTAAAAGATGGGTACCTTTGTGCATTTGGTTATCTAACTAGTGGTCTTTGATTTTGGATCTACTTTCCATTGTTCATCTTATCTTCAATCTTCTTTTTAGTATTTGATGTCTAGTCTAACTTTGAACATTCTCCTATCTCAAACCCTAATCCACCTTTGTCTTTAGAGCCTTTCTAATTTGCAATCATCTCATCAAGATTTTTAGTACTCATCTTGAATTTGCTTTCATGACTCCTTTCTTTCTCTAGACCTAATCTTAGATTCACAACTTCTTGTTAAAGCCTTGTGTGTTCCTTAGATTTTCTTTTCACCATTGCATTCAAATATTCCACAATTATTTTCTTTTCTTCAACTTGTACTTTTATACCAGTGATAGTTTCATTTTCTTGCTTCAATTTCTCAGTAATTTCCTTATGCCTTTCACTGAACTTCTTTATTTGAACTCTCAATTTTATGATGCATTCATCTACTTATTTTAACATTTTCATTCAGATCTTTGATTTTACCTTCAATCCTTTCAAGATCTACAAGGGAAACTTTGAGTTCTCCATCTTTGCCAAGCATGCAATCTTCTTCTATGATTCCTACTGATGGAATCTCTATCAGAGGAGTATGAGGTTTTCTATCAACAATGTGTTCAACCTCCAAGATCTTCCCCAAGCATTTAATCTCCTTTCAAGGAAATAATCTTTCATACTAATTATTGAACACATAGAATAATGAGAGGGGGGTGAATCATTATTCTCTTAAACCATTTAGACATGAAACATCTAATTACCAAAGAATATTCAACTGTAATAAAGAAAGAAAACATGAAACATCAACAAAATCACATAAGACTTGAACACCTAGATTTTTAGATGGAAAACCCACAATGGGAAGACCACGATGATGACTAGCTCACAATATATTATAACTGATTATAGTGTATTTATAGAAGTGCTCACTATAGATGAACTCATTGCCCAAAGAGAAAAATATAGAAGAGATATTGTGGCTCAAAGCCTATTTTGAATCATTATAATTGCATCTATCATATGAATGAAATAAAGTTCCAATGAAGATCAATAAACTAACTTTACACACATCATCTAATTCTGATCTAACACTTTAATCTTCTACTCAATATTCACAAATTAAATTCGTACTACTCTAATAATATTTTCATGTAGGAAATTCATATCATCGAACACACACCTCAAAACATAAAAAATGATTTAACATATATGTCTGCTTGTAGCACAAAATTGACTAGGTCGGCCTAATTAGATGTAATATTCAAAACATAACTTGTTAGCTTCAATCCTTTTCACACACGCTTCACACCAAGGTTGAAAACTTAAAACTACTTGAAATAGGTCAGCATGGACCTATAATAGATCCCACATAAGACTATGACACTTATTTAATCTTCCCATTCTTTCACACTTATTAGGTCGGCACCATAGAAGACCTAATACCAAAATTCTTCAACTATGTATGATCCACATTTGGACACATGAACCTCAAAAATAAATGCCAACTGGAATTCATACACTAATTCCATTTGTCAACATATTGTCAAAAGAACAAAGGCAAACACTTATCCATGAAGTGTAGACTCTCCCACTCAAATGCACTTTACAAAAAATAACTATAAATTTCCAGACCAAACTTTTGTTACTTACATCTCTCAACCAAAATCCAAAACATGATGAAATTCTAGAACTAGATACTTTTATAGTGTAGAAAAATGTATCCCTTTTAAATTTCCACACTTTTTTGGGCCCTCCTAGTTAATTTGGACTTAATTATTCCTTATTTTGGTGTTGTAAAGTGTACCCCTTTACACTTTCACACTTAGTTAGGGATTATTTAATTAATTGAGATTAATTTTATTTAATTGGCCCCTTAATTCATTTACCAAACCTATTTTATTACATTTTCCAAAGAGAAAACCCGACATTCATTAATCCCTTAACATAACACTTCTCATTTAGTAGTGTGTGTCCTAGGTTTTGGGACTTAGGACCCATTCACCCATGGGTGAATGGGTCCTCCCTTAGACGGAGGACCTAAATTCATTTTTTTTTTTAGTATTTTAATGTTTCCAAATCTATATTCAAATGTTGGCTTGTGATATTTGAATTTCAGGAAACTAAGGATACATATCTATAAACATAAGGTTATTTCACTATGTTTCACCTAGAAATTTTGAACTGAAAATTCTTATAGACAAGTTGATGATCAAGAGAAATTGAAGGCATTCAAGAGAATATTTATTGAAGAATTATTGCAGCATTCAAGATCCAATTTTCATATCAAGGTCTTCTTGCATCATGCATGCTATTGGAGCTAATATGGTGATGTAGGTTTCATGATGCATTCAAGCATTCAAAGCATTATTTCAAGAAAGATTCAAGGTTCAAGATACACATGCATTAAATCAATTTCATGAACATTGCAGATTTATATTCCAAGGTTTATATAAGGGTTTTTTGAAGGGTAACATAGATTTGTTCATTGGGGAAGGGATTGGTTTTTCAAAACAATAAAAATTCTCTTGGAAGAAGGCTAACTTTCCTTCCTTGCTTAGGGTTAATAGAATATTTTTTAAATTTTTCATTCACGGACTAGCTAGGACTTGAAACTAGGACCTTTCATTTATCACTGGATTGCTCTACCACTGATCTACTGACCCACTTTGTGGTCGGTCCATCTTCAGTTCAAGTGTGGATTTTTTCAAACACCCCCATAAGTCACATTTGTTGTACCTAGGGCCCCTAGCCTGGTTCGGCTCTAATACCATATTTGAATTTTGCATTCATTGACCAGCTAGGACTTTAACCTAGGACCTCTCATTTTCTACCAGAGTGCTCTACCACTAAGCTATTGGCCCACTTTGTTGTCGGTCCATCTTTAGTTCACATGTGGATATTTTTCAACAAGAATTCAGTTAGGGGATGGTAGTATGAAGTTGTTGGGGAAGAATGTGGAAAAAGGAGCCCATGTTGTGGGGAAAGGTAAGGAGAATATTGGTAAGGTTATTGAAGATCCAATGGATGGTATGGAATTTGTTCTTGAGGATTTGATACAAAGGAATGACAAAGACTTCAGTCTTGATAAAGTGATTGATGTGGAGGTTGAATCTTTGGATGTGACTAGAGAGAAGATGGATGCAACTGGTGAGAAGATGGTCACTCGTGATGGTAAGTTTCATTCTATAGCCAAAGCTCTCCAATCGATGGATGCCAATTATGATTTTCACCTAGCGAGGGAGGGGACTAGTAATATTTTATTGTTGCTGAAATGGACTCTTAATGAGGTTAAGTTTCTTCATTCAAAGATTGATTTTGTGGCCCAGTGCAATGTGACTCTCACTGAATGTAATACCATGGATTCTTCAGTGGCCAAAAAGGTCAAACTGATGCATAATACCCTTCATAGGTTTATGTCAGAAGTGGACAAGCTTAAGGTTGATCATGGAACTAGATTGGTAGCTCTAGAACAAAAAGTCTCAAAGATCTTTGTTGATGTTACTACTTTGGTTTTTTTTGAGCTATGTGTCTTTGCAAAGCAGTCAAGTGGGTTTGACAGTCCTTAATGAAAAAGCAAATAAATGGACTAGTAAAAATATGCTTGATGGGAAGGTGATTCAAGACTTGGAGGAGGTAGCCTTATTGTACAATGCTAAGACTGGTAAAGATGGCAGATCCTATGTTAGGACTAGGAGAAAAATGAGTAAAGGGGGATTGGTTTCTGTCAAGGAACCTGATAGAGTGGTCAAGATGCATGACAATGCAATTGCTAAGGATGTGGAGGCAATGAGAATTCTTAATAACTTATAGTACTTATTGTCTCCTTTTTTGTTTGCATTTTTTTGGTCTTGTCCTTGCTATTTTTTGCCACTAGTTTAGCTAATGGTTGGTCTTTTGTTTGGAGGTTGCTTGGTTTTAGTGATCTATTTTAATTATCAACTTGCCTTTTTGTATAGGGTCTCAAGAACCCTTCAAAACCCATTTTCCTAATAAAAAACATAGATTTGTTGATTCTTCATTACCTTTCTCATGTTTCATTTCATTTCAAGGTTTAATTACTAAAATAGGGTTTGACCAAGGTAAACCCCCATTCAACAAAAATAAAACATTTTTATCTCTTGATTTTTGTTTGCACATTTAGGTGGAAGAAATCTTCAAGATCTCTTGAAGAGAAAAATTGAAGTTGCCAAAGTTACAAAAGTTGTCATCTCACAGAAAATCAAGTACAATTATTATTTCCAACTTTCTGAACCTGAAACTTGGGAAAATTGAAGGATTTAGATCTATAGTAGTGGCTCTCAAAATTTTCATACAAACCCTAACTTAGGACCCATTCGCCCCTAGGCAAATGATTCAGAAACTAAATTTTGGTGAAAGCTCCATTCAAATCTACCTCTCTCTGATCTGCATTTCATTTTTTGGTTATGTCAGTATTGAGCTTAATATTATTATTCAAAGTGTTATATTTCAATTTTGTGTTGATTTACTATTTTTATTTTTTATCCCCCAAGTGTTGTTTGATGAGGACCCCTATCCTTACTCTGATATAAGAGGGATTGGATGCACATGGTTCTCTTTCTTCTCAGGGGATCACCAGGGAATGAACTACCCTTATACACCTCAAAAATGAATGAATCAATGAAATTGTGAAGAGAAGTGAGAAAGTAGGTTTAGGATCCGAAAGAGAAAGATTTCTAAGTTCCAATATCTAGTTGAAGAGCTCTCGGCCAAAAAAATGTCAATGCGGTTTTAGGATGCCAGTGTGGCATGTTATCATCTACAAGATGCACTGGCGTCCTAAGCTGCAAAAACCTCAGGAGCTCAAGCAAATGAAATGAAATCTTACTTCTTGACTCAAACTAGGGGACATGAAGAATCAAGCAATCAACATAAATCTAGGAACTAAAGGACAATGCAAGAGAACTTGAAACAAGATCACCTTTATGTGTCTGAATCTTTACTCCAAGCTTCCTTTCATAACCTGCACATAGAAGATCAAGGGGAAAAGGTTGGGGTTGTATAGGGGCCTGTCTAAGTCAGACCCCCATATTGGTGTTCCCACCTCCATGGATAGCGAAGTTTGGTAGAGAGTGTAAAGGAAATAAAAAATATTATGGTGATAACAAAACTTGCTTCAGAGTAGAGCCTGCACCAAAAAGTAGTAAATGAACTAGTAAGAGGGAGTGATAAGGAGAGACAACACTACCCACGGTTTGAGACCCTCTTCCAGAGCACACGGGCGCACCGCAATATGCTTGTTTGAGAGCTAGTAGCTACTAGGGGGAACTTAGTCTAGCATGGCTTCACTAGTGAAAGTGTTGCTAATCAAGGATATAACTTATGCAAGACTAGAGGTCCAAAAGGAGTTTTTAATGCATGCAAGGGTGACATAGAGCCGTTTCACTCAAGACCTAACTACCAGGATGCATGTCACGAGAGTCAAGGTTCTAGATTCTCCGTTTCAAACTCAAAAAACTACTAGGATGCTAGTGCGTCGCACGGATGTCCACGTACCACGTAGGTTTCCAAGGCCTAGATTTTTACGAAATGCCTTGTTAGGCTTTTGTCGCTTCACCATGTGTCCGCATGGAACTAAAATCATGAAATTTTTTCTCATGAGATTTTTTCATTAATGCTCTAAAGGTGTCATAAATTCTAGGCAAGATGAAAAAATGTGGAATTCCCTTAGGTGCAATTCTATGACATTACATTTTTCACCCACTTTAGTGGGCTCGATTTAAAAAAAAATTAGCCTCACTAAAGTAGAGAAGAAAAATTTCACCCAAATTCTAGATTTTACATAAATGTGTGCCTAGAAGCGGGATCACAGAGGTCATCGAGGTTGAGCTAACCATTACCAAGGATGCCCCTAGCTCCTGAGCTCGACAATCAGCAACACAATGATCATAGAAAACTGTCTAGAACTATATCCTACAAAATTACAATTTTGAGTCAATTTCAAAATATCAGAAGAAACTACCATGGATAGAAGAATGATCAAGAAAAAGTTGTTGATTTAGAGGAGGGAGAAAAAAAATGACCAAGAGGTGACTATATGCACCCTTCTGAGTTTTCCCCCAGCATGGTGGGGTAAAGTCAGGAGAAATTGGGGGGCCACAAATTCTAGGAAAAATGGTCCCCTAGGGGAGCCTATATATACCTAGGTGGGTCCCTAGAAGGGTAATTTTCACTATTCACTATGAGAAAATTGTTGAATTTTGTGAGAGAAAATTCAAAGAAATGCCGAGGAGGAGAGAGTATGAGGCATTGAGGCTAGAGTAGCTACATGATGACATCACCACAGGTCGCGAGGTTGACTAGGTAGGCTTCTTAGTCTCGATCTTTGTGCCTTTTTTGTTCATTTTGTTGGGTTTTTAATGCTTTGACATGCATAGGCATCTGAAATGTGCACATGTGTCCTCTTTCTACGCTATCATTTGGGATGTGCGATGGGGTTCCAGATCCATGTTGTTGTCTCGAGGATACATTAGCATCCTTCAGGCAACCATGGAGAATTTGGGACGTAGGTGCATCGCAAAGACATTTGCATGGTGCGCATATGTCCTTTCACATGTTTTCTCATCATGTTCAGGTTTCTGACTTAATTTCCTTTTTTAATTTTTTGTAGGATTATCCAGAGATCTAGGAGCATCCCAAATGGCAAGCATTTTGCCTTGTAAGTGAGCAGAGAGACTGCTTATCACTAGATGAGGTCACACATTTGGAGCGAATCGGTCTATGGCATGTATTCACTATTCTAGAGATGCGATACCATGAAAGGATGCTCACAACTCTGATGGAGTGGTGGGATGCTAGTACCTCATCTTTTCATCTACCCTATCGAGAGATGACCATCACCCTCGAGGATGTCTAACTAATCTTTGGGCTCCCCATCCATGGATGATGAGTGGCCTTAGATGACTCCCAATCAGTGTGGGAGCATAGCGAGGGTGTTCACTATTTCATAGGGTGGACTGACGGTGGCGATGACACTAGTCACATATACACACACTAGTATGACTAGGCGAGGATGATAGCGCCACAACTACACTGGGTGATGGTGGTCATAGTTGTTTTTTGGATCACTATAGATGAGTGAGGCTCACATCTACACAATGGCCTCATCCTAATTGTTAGAGACATGGTTGATCACAAGACTATTTTTTCTTGGGGGTGTAGCATACTAGCGCACCTCTACTAGGAGCTTGGATAGTATATTCACTATAAGTATTGTAGTCTTATAGCATGCACACTTTTGCAGTTGTGGGCATTCGCCCACATTATGTGCACCCAACTAGTCAGTTTCTCCCAACGACGGTCATATGATGTCCTGATGGCCCACTAGTATGACATGACAGGCCAATGGCATTTCAGGGATTTTCAATTTTGGAGGCTATAGTTTGACACTATCGCCATGGGAGATGTTAATTGGAGACCTCACCACTATTTTAGGTGGGTCGATGACAACAGGTTCCTTAGGAACCTACAATAGGACCATTTTTTAGTGGGTCACCATGATTATATCATTATACCTTATTACTAGAG
Organism: Sequoiadendron giganteum; assembly: GCA_007115665.2. NCBI lineage: Eukaryota > Viridiplantae > Streptophyta > Pinopsida > Cupressales > Cupressaceae > Sequoiadendron > Sequoiadendron giganteum. Next base: position 791,513,480 of record CM021101.1, on the reverse strand, counting down.
TTGGGTCATGCAGCATCATGGCCGTGTACAAACCATACAACCCGACGTGACCACGTACACTACGGCGTACCATAGTGTAGCGAGGGTAGGTGACCACCCTCACCCTTCTCTCACATACATCATCTTTTTGGATGATGATGAGCCTGATCATGATCTATCGGCCATGGCGGCGATGGATAATGTCGGGGTAGTAGCTGATTTTACTCGGTGGTGGGAGAGGCATTGTCTTGCTCTAGTCTTCAATGACGGTGCTCCAAGAGGGGACCCTAGACCACAGGAGGATGAGCCTCACTAGCCTTCATAGGGCAAGAGGAGAGCCTGCCAGCAAAGTGTTGCAGAGGAGGAGGAGGAGCCGATACAGGAGGAGGATGAGGAGGCGATGCCTATGAGGTTGTGACAATGGAGGAAATCAACTCCCCCCCAGCTCCCCCTCTTTCATTAGTGTTGCTAGCCTGCACTATCCTAGTAGCAGCGACACTAGCATCTCCTGGGGCAGCCACAAATACCGGGGGCACAGGCCCTAGTGTTGATCCACACCCTGATCCCACATGGCAGCCAGGGTATCCAGGCATGCATAGTGCATTATTGTTACTTTCCTACTTTTCATATTTTTGCTTATGCTTTTTTATTTATATACACATGCCATGTGATACTGATCCCCTTCTCTCTCTTTGTGATTCCAGAGGATGTGAAAGGATGGACTTAACTTATGGCTCAGTGTATTTCAGAGGCGGCTCCTACTGTATTGATCCAGGGGATGATCTTAGAGGCTTATCAGCCTATTTTAGTGGCGAGGCATACCCCCACTTTTGAGTCGGTAGCCCATCTACAGACCGCATATGAGGAGTATGGTGTAGAGGTGGTGCAGCTGACTATGGAGCTAACAACCACCAGGGGTCAACAAGATCCGTTATCAGGAGAGCTATGGACGGTACTCGCCAAGCGAGACACGACAATGAGGAGAGATGACACCACCAAGGCAGTGTGTGATGCTCTCCAGAGTGGCATTGATGAGCTCGATGCACAATCGGAAACCATGATCCCAACAAATGTCCTATGAATCTAGTAGGAGCTTATCTGAGTGAAGAAGGACATTTGTTCACTCTAGGGGGAGCTTAGAGGGTACAGTCGGGTCTATTTGCATCATGTTCACACCGATCCTGATCACAAACCATCATGCAACCTCCTCCCAAAGCACTAGAGCGGCCACCAAAGCCAAAGGGCTTAGGAAGCCACATGCCCCAGAGTTAGGACCCCCACTTTGTACATCATTTTTGTAGCTGGATATATATATTCATACATACATGTAGATCTTTTGTATAGACATATATTCAGTAGCCACTCATTTTTATAGTAGTGGACCAATACATGTACATGACATTTGATTCATACATTGGATATATATATATATACACATTTTTGTCAGTATCATGGCTTTTCTCATGTGTATGCTTCCCATTTCCATTTATGCTCATGCTATGGATGGTATTTTCTTATATGGATGTATGTTTTTATTAGATGCTAATCATTACTTAATTTAACACATTTATATTAATGCTAATTAAATGCTATGATGATCTAATAATGCAATGTGATGTATGGATATTTAGCATAGTTGGAGACATGTATGTATGTTTATGTTACACACACACACACATGGTAACATCACAAACACAAAAATTCTTTATAATGTGAAAATGAGCAAATGTTAATGTATATATATAGTATTCCTACCCTTTATGGAGAACACCACATATATGGCACATTAGGACACCATGCGTAGTATTGAAAAAGATGCATCGCATTGACATGCTCTTTTAAAGATGTTCCATCCATAGGCACCTGAACCATATACAGAAACCATGATGTAAGGGCCTAGCTAGCTAGGACTAAATTTCCCTTTCTGGTCAAGTAGTGCATTTACTTTCCGCTGATTTTCATATAGAACTAGGTCTCCTACCTTGAAGGTCCCAGGAAGCATGCCCTGATTTTATTGTCTAGATAGCGACTGCTGATAAGATTTAAGATGATCAAGGGCCTATAAATCACATTCATCAAGCATCTCAAGCTGATGCAAATGGTTAACCTGATAGGTTTCATCATCAATCACCCCCCTAAGGGAAACTCGTAAAGATGGGCTTTCCAACTCTAAAGGCAGGATAGCTTCGACGCCATACACAAGGTTATAGGGCGTCATTCCTGTCGTCATGCGAACACTCGTTTGATAAGCCCACAAATCATATGTTAACTGAATATGCCAATCCTTACCATGTTTACTAAATATCTTACGAAGAATTAGTTCAAGTGTTTTGATAGAAGCTTCTTCTTGGCAATTAGATTGCGGATAATATAGTGTAGAAAACCTATGTTGAATATGATTTTTTTCCAGGAACTGCTTTACTTCCTTATTTTTAAATGGTGTACCATTGTCAGAAACAAGTGTAGCAGGAAGTCCAAATTGAGAGATGATGTTGCTCAATAGGAAGCTACAAATAGTTTCAACACTTGTGGATCAGGGCGGAATAGCCTTGACCCATTTTATGAAATAATCTGTAGCAGTGATAATAAAGGTATGCCCTTTGGAAGAAGGAGGTGATATTTTCCCAATAATGTCCAACCCCAATTTAGTGAACGACCAAGGAGAAGTTTGATTTTGCAACTCCTAAGCAGAAGCATGGATAAGGTGGCTATGTTGTTGACATTGAAGGAATTTCTTGATGACACCGAAGGAATCTTGTTCCATCATCAGCCAGTAGTATCCCATGTGTATCAAATGTCCACCCCCAGAGCCCGCATCAGATTCTTTAAGGGCAAGGGGTATTTCCACTCTAGTGAGGCATCTTAGCAGCAATCCATTATACACTTTTTGATAAAGAACATCAGATAAGATGACATAACAAGATGAAAGCTTTCATATACAAGTGCAATTGTTTTTCATCATAGCATCAAGAAATTTTCTATTCTTTAGGTAATTATAGATGCTAGAGAACCACTCTCCCAAATCTACATGATGGAAAACTAGAGACTCGGGTGTAGGTTGATCGGGAACTACCGGGGTTTACGTGACTTGAACCAAGAAGTGATATTCCTTTGTATCCTCTTCTGAGCGTACCAAGGAAGTAGTGCTTTCCATGGCATCCACATGTCTATTTTCTCGCCTAGGAATGTTTTTTATTGTGAAAAAGGAAAACTGATTAAGCAAGGACAAAGCGAGGTCTTGATATCGAGATAACTTACTTTGTTTAGCTTGATAAGTTCCTGTGATCTGATTCACAATGAGTTCAGAGTCACCTATTATACAAAGATGTTTAATTTTCAAAGCAATCAAGGCATGCAAATCAGTAATAAGGGCTTTGTACTCGGCCATATTATTGGTGCATGGAGAATCTAATCGAGAGGATAGCGGGACTGGTTTACCTTCAGGGGATATCAGGACCACACCCACTCCAAAACCAATCTGACACCTTGATCAATCAAAGTACATTTTCCATTCGAGGTCATGGTTGATTGTGAAGATATTCTCATTAGGGAATAGGTCCAACATAGCGAAGGAGCGAGGCAAGGGGATCTTTTCCAATTAATCGACAAATGCTTGTCCTTTTACCGATTTCAGAGTGACAAATTTTATATCAAACTCAAACAGAAACATAACCCACTTCGCTAATCTCCCAACAAGGTCAGCAAGAACAAATGTTTCAAAAGATTTGTTTTTACTATGATGTGAGTTTTAGCATGGAGGAGATAGTGCCTCAACTTCTACCTAGTGAATACAAGAGAGAGGCACTTCTTCTCCATGGATGAATAATAGGTTTGACAATCAAAAAGGACACGGCTAATGTAGTAAACCACTCTCTCTTCCTGCATCATCATACTAAGCCAACAGGGCCGCCAAACCATATGGTGAATCAACAAGGTAAAGTAGGAAAGGTCTATCTTGCATAGTCGACATCAATATAGGGTGATTGGTCAAATAAGCTTTGATGGATTCAAAAGCTCTTTGACATTCTTCATCCCATATAAAGCAAACATCCTTATTTAGGAGATGGGTGAAAGGAAGGGTATGGTTAGCCAACTGAGATATGAATCTACGAATTTCCTGAATCTTCCCTTATAGACTTTGTAATTCGGTGATGTTCCTTGGCAGAGACATGTTAACAATGGCATCAATCTTATTCATGTCAACTTTGATTCCATGATAAGAGACTATAAACCCAAGAAGCTTGCTGGCATCAATGCTAAAGACACACTTCTGGGGATTGAGTCTCATCTTGTAAAGTCAAAGCCTTTTGAAGATAAGACAAAGATTCTTCACATGATCTTGACACTTTATAGATTTCACCAAGATGTCATCAACATAGTCTTCCAATATCCTATGAATGAAATCATAAAATATCAAGGTCATCACTCATTGATAATTCACTCCTATGTTCTTTAATCCAAAGGGCATGACCACATAGAAAAAATTTCCCCAAGGTGTAGTAAAGATTATCTTGTACTGATCGTTTGGATTAATACAGATCTAATTATAACTCGAGAAGCCATCCATAAAAGATAACAATGCATGGCCTGCGGTCGAGTCCACAATCATATCTATACTAGGTAAAAAAAAATCATCTTTAAAAGGGAAGCCTTGTTAAGGTCCCAAAATTCAATGCATATATGAATACGACCATTAGGTTTGCTAGCAATGAATATATTTAAAATCCAGGGAGAATAGTCAATGGGACGGATGAAGCCTACTTTCAATAGCTTCTCTATCTCAGTCTTGACCATTAAAGCTACCCTAGGATTGATCTTTTGAATTTTTTTCTTAATGGGCTTGGCATCAAGACATAGAATGATATTATGGACCACTATAGATCCATCAATACTAGACATATCTTTATACATCCAAGCGAAGATGTTAGGGTAAGCATGCAAGAGAGTGGAGTGTTCATCGGCTTCCTCAGAAGAGAGGCACTTCCCAATCTTGATTACTCTCTCTGAAGATTTAGTATATGCGGGGAATTTAACAATATCCCCTTTAAGGAGGGAACGGTGATTCTTGGGATGGGATATCAGAACATCATTGCTAATGTTAGATGGCAGTTCCTCCTCGTGAATGCTCAGAATGGATTCTCCAAAGTATGGTTGTTTGTGTAAGTGATATGAGAATTGTTTCTTGTGATGATAAGGAGGTAACATAGAAAAAGCACCTAGAAATTCCCCCAATGTTTCATCCAAAGAGAAAACATCTACAAGGACCTTCTTAGCTTGTCCTCTTTCTTATATCAACTCAGGATGGATCAAACTCAATGGTTCGATTGAAATCATATTAACATTCCACCAAGGTTTTTGTCCAGATTGCTCAACGGTGCATCCCAAACCCAAATGGCATTGTCATTGCTTAAAATGAATAGGGATTTGTATTCCTTGCTTGTTGCATCCTAGGCCTTTCTTCCCATAGCCATATCAAGAAGCAAGTTCATAATGAAACCTATAACAAGCTTGTAGATTTTCGGGAGGGGGCGACTCTATGTAGAGTGTTTCATTCCACCAATGGACATCAAAATTTTCTATAGGAGCGGTCCCACTTCCCTTACTCGACTCGCAAACATCGACCTTCTTTTCGGAGATGGAGTCACTCTCTTGGGGAGGAGTAGTCTCTTGGATGGGATCACACTTCGCTTCTTCAATGGGAGGGTTGCTCGTCCTCCTATTGGCAAAATACGAGAATTCTATATTGGAGGGATCTCACTTGTACTCCGCTATGAAGAATTCAGAGAAGTTCAAGGAACCCCAGCCATCACCTAAGAGAGCATTCACTTTGGGAGATGAAGGAGAAAATGGAGGGGATTCACATTTTTCCATCTTAGGCAGTTCGTCTTGGTTGATCCTTGCTCAAGGAATAGATTTCACAGTAGGTATCAATGAGAAACAAGCCATAGCATCAACGGTTAAGGAAGGAATGCAATTCTTGTGGGTGGAAGCGACTAAATTATGACCAACAACGACTAGTAAACAAAGGTGCACAACTTTTGGATCTGCTTTAACCATAACCACTCAATTGTTAGCAACAAACTTCAAGGAATGATGTAGGGTAGAAGTTACTGCACCCATATTGTGAATCCAATGTCTTCTTAGAAGAATATTGTATGGTAATGGGTTGGGCATTACGTAGACCAATGTAGGAAAAGTAGCAGGGCCCAACTACAAAGGTAACATTATCGTACCTAGAGCTTGGCTACCAGCATTATCGAACCCAGATATATATAAGGAAGAAGCTACTAAGAAGGATGAATCAAAATTGATTTTAGGCAATAGATCTATACCACAAATATTAAGGGTTGAACCAGTGTCAACGAGGGTACGTCTAATACCAATGTTAATGTTTACTATAATCATCAAAGGTTTTATTGATGGTGTTTTCTACATAGCAACAATTTAGACAAAATATGATATCTTATCTCTCTTAAAAGGTAAATTTCTATCAGCAAGCCTCAAGAGATAACCCCAAGGTCTCTAATGTCAGGTCTTGACAATGCAATAAACCAACTCAGAGATAATGTGAAAATGCTGGTAATCATAAAGGGACCTTACAAGTGAACAATGTTGACAGTGTACTTTCGTCAGATGCAACAATATGGTGATGCTTTTAATCCTAAAACTAACCCAGATTCAAAATAAACAACAAAAGAGATAAGTTTTTCAGAGAGATCCTAATGCTAACACCTAAGACCAATCACAACAATGATGAATGTTGCAAATGTACAGATCCCCAATAAAATCAATCTCTATTTGATCAAGGACAAGCCCACAACTCCACATAAATGGTGCAATCCTCTAAGGAAACTAAAGATTTTCAAACTATGAACATTCATCCACATACCTAGTAAATGGTGCAATGCAAACAAGTATCCAAAGTTGAACTTAGCACAAAATAAGGCCTAGACTAACGTTACACAACAACTTACAATCAAAAAATTGCTAAAAGTATGGACCGAAGATCGATCAACATCATTAACATTTCACCATTGATATGAAAGAACTGAAAAACTAGCATCTAACATCTAACACTAAGAATTGAGAACAAGAAACCATAAACTGACAAAGGTAAATACAAAGTTTTCCAAATCAACAACTCAGTTGCATTACTTCTCCAACATTATATAACAATTTCTAGTCTCTCTCCTCTCCTATAGCTAATTTTTGAAATCTACTTGCCAATTCTGGCCTTCTATAGTTTCTAATCAACTCTTTTAACCCAGTCTACCCCTTTACAAATGAGAAGGCACTAGTCTTTTATAGAAAATTACATTTTGAATCAATGGTCAGGATTTAATTCATCAAATGGCATAAATTACACTTCTAGAAGCATCTAGCTGTTACATTTAATTTGGGAGCTCATGGTACATCATCATTCAATCAATTGCATTCAGTTGCATTATGGCCCAATGACATTAATTTTGAGAAAATCCTCATTGGAGAATAAATACAGCTTCACATGTCTTTCCTTGTTAAATGCACCTCTCCAGTTGGTATATAGCTGGTGAAAAGGATTATTATGTAGACCCCACTTTAATATTTGAGTTGAACTTTTCCAGATTTTCCCTCTTGGCACAAATCCATATGCAAGTCCCCCTTTTTTTTATTTATTTAATCCTGAAAAACATATATCATCATTAGTAGCTCACATGTTAAAATCTAATCCAAATTAAATTTAAATACAATTTTGCCCCTTTAAAAAAAAACCTTACATTTTTTTATGGAAACTTTCCATTTTCGAAAAATTTTCATTTTCGAAAAAAACAAATTCGTTTTCAAAAAAATTCCATTTTGGAAAATTTCGGATTTTGAGGGCTTGAGAGAATTTTCCAAAATGAAATTTGCATTTTGAAAAATTTCGAGTTTTTGAAGGCTTGAAAAAATTTCCAAAAGGAAATTTCCATTTCTAGAAAATTTTGGGTTTTGAGGGTGAAAGAATTTTCCAAAAATAGAAATTTTTATTTTGGAAAATTTCGTTGAGAGCTTTGAAAGAATTTTCCAAAAGGAAATTTCCATTTTGGAAAATTTCAGGTTTTTGAAGGCTTGAAGGAAATTTCCATTTTTAGAAAATTTCGGGTTTTTGAGGGCTTGAAGAAACTTTCTAAAACAAGAAATTTTGAGATTTTTGAGGGCCTGAAGGAATTTTCGGGGATTTCCGCTCAAGGAGGGAAATCTCAAAATTCCAAGCAGGGTCAAAATCCCCTAAGCCTCGTAACTTTTTTCTAGAAGGAAATTTGAAAAGTTCAAAAAGTAACTTGGCCTAATTTTTCATCCTCTATCCATTGGTGCAAAAATATTTACACATAAAAATGAAAATTCACTTCAAAATCACCATTTCCAATTTTCAAGACAAGTGAAGGACCCCCAAAGCCTCAGAATATTGCCTTCATCAAACCAAGTCTTGAATTGATCCCAAACTAACCTCCCAAGAAGAGAAAAATCGAAATTGTCAAAGCTAAGGTGCAAAAGAAAAAGAGGGTCCCCGCCTTCGGTGGGGCATGTGTGCAAAAATTGCACAATAGGTTCTACTTGTTTCTACATGTTCGGAGGTGGGAGTTCTTGCGGGTGGAACGTAATATTCAACAAATCTGCTTGAATATGTGCCATCAACGCATCAACATCCATAGGCCTATCTGAGGCAGGCAAGACAATCTTTCGTAAGGCTTCCTGCAAAATCTCTTGATAAACCAGAGTGGCTTGAAGAAAATCCAAAAGTGAGATCTTAGCCGGAGTAACACGAAGTTACTCAACAAGATCATAATCAACTAGTGCTTTGGTCGTGGGTTTAAGAGCTAGAGAAAGGTCAAGTTGAGACAGAGGTAAAGAAGTAGGAGTTTGATCTAGTTGCGATGTAGGAACAACAACTTGTTGTTCTATGTTTTGTATGTTTCTCCTCGTAGGGTATGTGTGTCTAACAACATTATAGAAAGTAGAGTTAGTAGCCTTCACAAATCTTGAATATAAGTCTAATGGATTGCTACAACCTAAAATCCCATAGATGGAATAGTCCTTTCTAGGGAATGACTCAGCTAGGGTCACATAAATGAAGGGTTCCTTAGGGCTTGGAGGAGCCATAAAAACTACTACCACATTTACTGACTCTTCAACTGGCAAGGAAGGAGTTTGTTTTAAACATTTACAGATAGGGTAGAATGCATATAAGAAATCATCTAGAGCATCTTCTAGTATATCGAAATCTTGTTTAGAAAAAGACTCATCATAGCTAGACAAGATTATGAAAACAGATCCAATGGTTCACATTGGGCTCACCAAAATGTGATATAAGAGGGATTCACTGCACATAGGTCTATTTCTTCTCAGGAGATCACCAAGGAACAACCTACCCTTATACACCTCAAATTGAATGGATCAATGAAACTGTGAAGAGAAGTGAAAAAGTAGGTTCAGGATCCAAAATAGAAAGATTTATAAGTTCCAATATCTAGCTGAAGAGCTCTTGGCCAAAAGACGTCAGTGTGGTTCTAGGATGCCAATGCGACATGCTATAATCTACAAGATGTGTTAGCATCCTAAGCTACAAAGAACTTAGAAGCTCAGGCAGATGAAATAGAGTTTACATCTTGACTCAGACTAGGAGACGTGAAGAATCAAGCAATCAATAGAAAGCTAGGAACTAAAGGAGAATGAAAAAGAACTTGAAACAAGATCACCTTTCTGCGTCTGAATTTTTATTCCAGCCTTCCCTTCGTAACCTGCACAAAGAAGATCAAGGGGAAAAGATTGGGGTTGTATAGGGGCCTACCTTAGTTAGACCACCATATTGGTGTTCCCACCTCCATAGATAGCCAAGTTTGGTAGAGAGTGTAAAGGAAATAACAAAGCTTGTGGTGAAAATGAAACTCGCTTTGGAGTAGAGCCTGCACCACAAAGTAGTAAATGAACTAGTCAGAAGAAGTGATAAAGAGAGAGAGCGTTACCCACGGGTCAAGACCCTCTTCTGGAGCACACAGGCGCACCACAATGTGCTTGTGTGAGAGCTAGTAGTTGTTGGGAGGACCTCAGTCCAACATGGCTTCACCAGTGAAAGTGTTGCTACTCAAGGATATAACTTATCCAAGACTAGAGCAAGTGGTGAAAATGCTTGAATTGATAGCTTCCAACCCCAAAATGAGGGCCAAAAGGAGTTTTTAATGCATGCAAGGGTGGCACAGAGTCATTTCCCTCGAGACCTTACCACCAGGACATGTGTCATAGGGGTGAAGGTTCTAGATTCGATGTTTCAAACTTGAAAAACCACTAGGACGCTAGCGTGCCGTGCGGATGTCCACTCACTGCGCAGGCATCTAAGGCCTAGATTTTTGGGAAACGCCTTGTAAGGCTTCTATCGATTCGCCATGTGTCCACATGGAGCTAGAATCATGAAATTTTGTCTTACGAGATTTTGTCATAAATTCTCTAAAGGTGTGATAAATGTTGGGCAAGATGCAAAAATGTGGAATTGCCCTTATGTGCAATTCTGTGACATTACACTTACACAAAAAGGAAATTTGTAGATTCACACTTTTACTTGATTCACCTAAGGATTGATAATCATCTTATTGTGCAGATCTCATTTGCTAATGAATCTAATAGTTCCACCATACAACACACTATATACCTACCTTAACCATAATCACCTATTTTTCTTCTTTTCATTTTGGTGAACCTAATCTTTTGAGCATTATAATTTTTTGATTTTGGAGTCCATTTTCACCCTAAATCTAGATCTTACATTCATTTACATTAGATTTCTTTGAATTTAATCTCATTTAGGTTTGTTTAACTTGCATTAACTTTACATCTCATTTAGGGCTTTAGGATTGCATTTTTGCATTCTTTAAATCTGAAAAATAACAAAAAATCAGTCATTTTGCAAATTATTTACATAACATTGCATCATCATTCATTTACATTTTAAAATTGAGTAAAAATTGTATTTCAAATTATCTCTCCTAAGTTGTCATTTAGTCATACTTTACATTTGCATTGAAGCTTAATTTCACAAAAATTGAAATTGTAAATCACTATCTGAAACCAAAATTTGGAAACCACAAGAATCAACTCAAAAATTTGTAAAAACATTTAAAAAAACCCTAAGCTAGGACCCCTTCACCTAGAGGTGAATGAGTCCCTCATTAGGGCTCTTTCCTAAATTTCTAGTTATGAAAACCTTTGTTTGTATATTTTGTTTTGTTATTTTCAGTTTTCTATATCAATTTGCATAATTTCTGTTAATTGGAATTGATCATGGTAAATTTCATTTGATAAATTCAATGGATTGTGTGAATTTAAAATTGAATTTACAAGATATCATTTTTATGTTTTTGCATGCATAATCAGAAAATTATCTTGTTTAGAATCTAAAAATTGATTTTACATATTTACATTGCACTTTACATCCTAGGATATTTTATTGCATCTTGCCTGTTTTCCATTTTGGATGCATACTGAGTTTGTGAAACTTGTATGAGCCTCACAACCTGGTGTCTTATTAGCAATATTGTTGTGAGACATAGTTCAAAACTCATGTCATCCCACACTACACCATTCACCATGGATCTTGGGTTTTCCACCTCTTTAACTCATAGTGTTTGTATACACCTAAAACGGTCAAGATAATCGATTAATTAAATAAAAGGTATTTAATTAATAAACCCTCTTGATTCATCTACTTATAAATAAATTGAATAATTTATTTATATAATTCACTTTCTTAAATTCTTTCTAAAATCATTTTCTTCATGATTTAATTAAATAAACAAATCTAACTAATTTTTTTTATTTTATTAATTCCCTCTCATTAAATTTGAATTTCTAAATTGAACTTTGTCACATTTCTACATAACTCTCTAAGCTCCTTCCACCTCATCATCCACCTCATCAAGTGTCTCATGAATTTAAATAACTCTAATTTTTAAATGGAATTATCCTCAAAAAAATTGAAATAAACTTTGGACACTTGGGAAAGTATTCTATTAAAGGGAACACTCTCCATGATTCCCTCTAACTTCTTCATCCTCCACTATTCATCTTTCCAGCTAAAATATTGACCGTTGAATCCTGCCACATCACCATATGCCTTGGAAATCCTATAAATACAACATCATTCTCTAGCATTTCATATCCCATCTTTGAGAAAACTTACTCTGCGGAAATTACATGGAAGCATTTAGAGCATTTAGAGTTAAAAGAATTTAGCATTTAGAATTGGGGTATCATATTAGTTTAGAATCATGGCTTAGTTTAGTAGATGCACTTTAATTATCATAATAGTTCTCCTTAGAGTAGTTATATCACAGTATTTTCACCATAGCATAATCCTCATTTCTACCATAGCAGCATCTTTATCATAGCATCATGGAATAAATCACATAGTTTATCAATTCATGTGGGAAATAGGCTTCTTGCATTTTACAACATCCATTCTCTAGGTTGACATTCAAAAATTCATAGTGCAAGCGAAATCTGAGAGCCATTATGATTCAAAGAATCCTTAGAGATAGGAAACAATGGAACGGTTCTAAGAAATAGTTTTACTAGTTTATTTGTTATTTTAATTTCCCTAATATAATACATTTCATTGATTGTGTGGTTTTGTTATTCATTTACTCACATTACACAATTTAGCACATGATACATTTTGGCACCCACCATGGGGCCCAAACCCTCATTTCTATTGATGTTTTCTGAAAAGTGTGTTTATAGGTTTTGACGTAAAAAGTTTTAGCGTGACCGTGAGTTCTTTCAGCGCATCTAAAACACCTTCTAGCACATATTGTCCCTGTTACAGTGCATCAAATCTATTTTTTAGCATATCTAACCTATGTTTTGGTGCATACAAGGGCTTTTCTAGCACTTTCAGTCTATATTTTAGTGCATTTAATAGTTTCTTTAGCACATCTGGTAGTTCCTTTAGCACATAGGAGTAATCTTTTAATGCATCTAATTTTGTTTGCAAATTTCTCAAATTTGGGAAGTTGATTAATATTTGTCTATTTTGCAGGTATTTTAAACATTGTCAAAGACTTTGTTGAAACTATAAGAACATTGTCAAAGAAAAATAATTTGAAACTACTAAGGGTTGTTTTCTAGGGGTTGGAGTTATCATCATTTTTTTTATTAAATTAGGAACCTAGTTTAATTCAGAGGTAAATGAACACCATGTTTGTTGTGCTTGTAGAGTGGTAGGCATATGCTCTCCACTTAACTGGGTGATAAAAAAGCCAGACCCATTATTTTCATTTTGTTTTATCCTTAGAGGGCCTGCCTGGTGGGAAAAAGTAGTCACCCTAGGGAAGGACCCAAATTGGGAATAGGCTAAAGCCAAACAACTTCCATTCGGTATATAAGTGTGGGTACTTGAGGAAATTTCAAGTATCACGAGGATTGTTCTGACAAGAAGGGAAACAATGGTCTCTTACCATATGGATGATGCCCCATGAATGAAATGCATATACTAGAAATTTCTTGTTATAGTAAGCCAAAAATCTCATTCTATTTGCTAGTGCAAGAGGTCTAACCTCTAAAGTCATCCCATATTATCATGGCTTTTAATAAAGATGAAAATTTTTCATGGAAGATTCATAAGAACTGAAGCTTGGTTGACTCGAGAAGTGTGTTCCAAGAAAGGGGGAGCCAGTGTGGTCAAGCTTCTAATCATCTACTAAAATTAAGCTCAAGTGGAGTAAAATCTAAGTGGGAATCTAGTCAATATTGTCCTACACAACCTTAGGAATTGTACTTGTTTGATGTGTCTTACATGTGTTTTAAAATAACATTCAAACAAACATCACTCAAAGAAATGTACAACCATTGATTCAGAAGAACATCTATTCAAAGAATCAATTCCTTGTCAAAAAAATAAGAAAAATCATCAAACTGTCAAGAAATAGTGGCATTACCTAATTAGCACATCCATTGACTATTCCGGTGGATACATCCCATATTTTAGTGCATCTGTTCCATTCTGCAGTGCATACCTTTCATATTTTAGCACATTCATTGACTGTTTCAACACATACCTTCCATATTTTAGCGCATCCATTGACTATTCTGGTACATACCTTCCATATTTTAGCATATTCATTGACTGTTTCGGTGCATACATCCCATATTTTAGCGCATCTATGCCATTCTGCAGTGCATAACAACCACCTTTTAGTGCACATAGGCCGTTCTTTAGTGCATTTGTCTTTTAGCGTATTTGTCCACTATTTTAGTGCATCAAGCAAAATTTTAACCAAAGAGCTAAAATTGAGTTTATGTCTAATAATTAAAACTAGATTAAGAGATTTCTTCTTGACCAATATTTATTTCTTATCCCAAAATTGTTCTTAACTTGGCAAAACTAGCATTTACAAGTGAAAATCCTTTACCCAAGCTTTGATCAAACATCTAAAAGTTCCTCATTATCACACCTATCTCTGATTAGTAGTTGAGTTTCACAATCAAGATTCATTATCCTTCATCTTGAAACAAACATTGTATAATCATATTTAACTTAGTCCTTTTGGTACTCACAAACAACGTTCAAAATCTTAGTAAATCTTCATCACTTGTATGCTTGTTCAAACGAGATCACAAAGGAAAAAACTCAAAGAAAACGAATTTGAAACTCAAAACACCATGGCTGAAGTTAAAGAAAATCCATTTCATAGACTCCACACACCTAAAGGTGAGGAAATAACTGAGGAAGACATCCAAACTACACAACAAGATCCTAACTTCCACAAATTCATGGAGAAATTTTTAGAAAAAGATGGAGAAAATACCTTTTAATGCTAGCTAAACAAGGTGCCAAATTACCTGATGACTTTGATGTTAATTAACTAAAACAAGCACCCAAGAGGACTGAAGCTAATCCACCAAACATAGATCTAGTGGCTACCTTAAACAATCAAATCCATAATCTCCAACAACAACTTATTGACATGCAAAGAGGAACCACAAAAATATACTTGATACAAGACATCTTCCCATATCCTTTTGATCCAACTATCAACATGATACCCTTTCCTAAACATTGTGAATTCCCAAAGTATGATAAATACAATGGTAAAATGGATCATATAGATCATGTAAGGGAATTTTGAACCATGAGTCTTGAATTTGCACACGAAGAGACTTATTTGATGAGATTGTTTCCATGTATCCTAGGTGGACAATGCATGGAATGGTTCTCCAAACTTGCACCAGGAATAAGATCCTTTGAAGAATTGGTTAGAAAATTCACCACCTAATACTCCTACAACATCCAACATGAGATAACCATGAAAGACCTTTGCAATACAAAATAGAAAAAGGGTGAATCATTTCTCATATTTTTGCAAAGATGGAGAATATTGTTTGCAAGATATTCTCTTCCCATACCTGAAAAGGAAAAGATGGAAATCTTCATTGACAATTTAAATGATGAAGTGAGCTATATACTTGAATTGCAATGTCCACCTACCTTTGAGAAATTGATCAAAAATGGAATCAAAATCAAAGAAGCTTTGGTCAAGAGAAGAGTTTTAAAAAACTACAATGAAGGATCAAATAATTCAAACTCTTACAATAATCACAACAATAATGATAGACCAAAGTTTTGGCAAAGAAACAAGAATACTAGTCATAATAATGTTTCAATTGAAACACAAAATGCAAAAACATTGTTTAACTTGATAGCAACTACCACCAAGACCAATCAAAACAATAATCCAACCAGCAATCAAATCAATAACCAAAACACCAATCAAAACAACAATCCAAACAATGTTGAATCTAAACCACCACCATATCGAACATCCTCAAATCGAAGAAGGTTCACACTTTTGGGACAGTCACTCGAATCAACATTAAAGGAGCTTCTTGCAGCCAAGGTTATAACATTACCAGAAGCAAGATATCGGGAACCAAGAGTAAAACCTTCATGGTGGAATGATGCACATTATTTTGACTTTCACAAAAACAAAGGACACAAGACAAATGATTGCATGCAACTGAAGCATCTTGTACAAGATTTGATCGATAGAAAAAAAATATTTGTAGAAGGACCCCAAACAAATGTTGATCATGGAATATTTAAGAATCCTTTACCAAACTATAAAAAGTTGGAATCCTCTTCATCAAAAACCAAAGGAAAAAATGCGAACTATGTTTATGATTCCACCATTCACCATATTGAAGTAGTTGAAAATCAAACCAAGGATATTGAAATCAAGGACCAGAAAGACATTATTCTAGCTGAGAAACAAGTTAATGACATCACAATTGAGCACGAACAAAGCACTATTATAGTTGAAACTCATATTCATGACATTAACATCAAATTAGTGATATCATACTAATCAATTTAATGATGAACTTTGTTGTAAATGAAAATTGGATTAATGTTATTAAAATGAGAGAAAAACAAAACCATCAACTAGTCAACGCAACAACAAGGGGGCAATCCAAAGTGATATTGAAAGGAGCTACATCTAAGACTATTTTTTCCCATGCAAATCAATACAACATAGTTGATCAATTGCAGAAAATCCCAGCTTAAATATCAATATTGGAATTGCTAAAAATTTATCTAGCTCACAAAGAAATTCTAGAACAAGCCCTAGTAGTGACCATAGTACCAAATAATCTAGAATTTTTCCAGTTCCAGGCTATGGTGGGACACTTGACTGCACCTCATTTCCTATCATTTTCTAAACATGATGATGTATCACTTAACCATCCACACATTGTTTCCCTCCACATTGAGGTTCTAATTCACAAGCATCGGGTCAAATGTCTTTTGATATATGGAGGAGTTGGTTTAAATATTTTTACATTAAAACTTGTTCATGCACTTGGATATTGTGAGAATTCCATTGATGCTAGGATAAAATTCACTATAAAGGCTTATGATGATGAAGAGAGATCCTCCCATGGATTGATTGTGTTACCAATTCAAGTAGGGCTGATTGTGAAGGATATAATCCATTAGGTTTTAGATAAAGAGACATACAACATACTCTTGGGACATCCTTGGATTCATGAAATTCAAGTAGTACTATCAACATATCACCAATGCTTGAAATTTCCTTTTAATGGACATGAAATCACCATTTCAGTTGATTGCAATAATTTACAATATTGCAACACACTCAAAACAGTCCAAGATTCTTTTGTGCTACATAAGAAAGAAGCTCACACTCCTAGTTCATCAAAAAAAGAAAGAAAACTAGATTATGAATCAAAGTGGGTTGAGAACAAGGATCAATCAAGGAATAAGAGTATCAATGGCTCTACTTCATCAGGTAATGAGAGTTAATCAAATTATTCATCAAATCAACTTTAGGAAAAGGTTCAGTCGAAAGATAAACACACTAGTGATGCTACTCCATCAAATCATGTAAGACAACTAAATTCCTTATCAAAACAGGTTGAAAAGATCCAATTAAAAGACAAAAGCATGGGGGAATATTCATTTGAGCAATCATTGTTCCTTGCATAGTTACTACCTTCACCAAGATCCTATAGACAACCATCAACATCAAGAAAAACATCTTCACAACCAATCACACTCTTTTATAGTAGATTTATAAAAGTTGGCACTCAAGCTAATGAATCTGAGGATAAGGAAATTTTAAACTAGTTATACAAAGACAAAGAACAATCATAAGCATCAACTTGCCATGTCCAAAGGAAACAGTATGGTAAAGGGAAAAAAATCTTAGAGAAGATGGGGTATCAAGGACAAGAACCTATCGACAATAGAAAATAAGGCATCGTAGAACCAATCCAACCTCTTACACTCCATGAAAAAGATAAGACAGAACTAGGTTATAAAGAAGAAACAAAGGAAGACATAAAAGACAAGGTTGTTGAGTGAATCCTACAATTGCAAGCTAGTTCTGAGACTGATTGAAATGAGTATGAATGGGATTCATTGTCTAAGGAATCTTGTCAAGATAAGGAATTTGATGTAATATAAAGGCATACCCCCATAGGGAGGGATGGACAAAGCTCAAGTTATAGACCTCTTGAGTTTGGATCACAACATATTGATGGCTCAAGCGAGAATGAACAAACATCGAGCGAGATAGATGATCTGGAGGAGGGTAACATCATATACCTTGAAATTTCTATCAAAAACCTTGACAAAATTGCTATCCTAACACTTACTACCTTTCACTCAAACTAATCTAATGACTCTTTACCATTAATACATCCTGAACTCATTAACTAGGAGCAAACTGAGCCTCTCGATGTCCCTATTTTTGCAAATGATGATGCCATTGTTAACTTCCTTTTCTCTAATAATCTAGAAACATGTTCCACCATCGAATCTCAAAATGAAGCTTCAAGCCAAGAGGGTGTCAAATCTCCTAGTTGCAAAATCAAAATTAAAAATAAAGAGCGCATCTAATGGTGAAAACCTCTTTGAGGCATTGCAGGATGGAAGATTTGAAACCCTTCCTGAACACTATCATGAAAGATCATTAGTACTAGTTAAACCTACATAGTCCATCAATTTTGGGACAACAGAAGTAGTAAAGACCCTACATCTAGCAGCGTCCATGATAGATCGGGTAAAGCCAAGATTCGTCAAATTATTTAAAGAGAAACAAGTCAACTTTTCTTGGTCCTATGTTGATATGCTAGGTATGGATCCAAATTTGATAATTCATCACTTATCTCTACCACTTGGCATGAAACCTATCAAACATAAACTTAGGAAAATGCATCCACATATCGCCTTGTTGGTAAAAGAAGAATTGAAGAAATTGTTAGATGTTAGATTCATTCGATCAATTGATTATGCTGAGTGGATTTCTAACATTCTACCGGTTTCTAAACTAGATGGCATCATCAAGATATGTATTGATTTTAGAGACCCTATCTTGAAATAATATTTTCTACTCAATAGCTGCAGCATTACATGTTAACTTATATAGTTAAACTCATAGCTAAGATTGATCCATTGAAGTACTTACTCGGTAAAGCTTCCCTAACAAGAAGACTAGCCAAGTGGGTAATGATTTTGAGCAAGTTTGACATCCAATATGTAGACCAAAGAGCCATCAAGGGTTAGGTGATAAGCGATCAGTTAGCCAAAGCACCACTACAAGATGTCCTTACCATATCATCTCAACAATGGATGTTATATTTTGATGGGTCTTACATGCAACACAAATCAAGCGTTGGAATCCTATTTGTCACACCTCAAAGACATACCATCCTGAAATCTTATAGGCTCATGTTTCATTGCAAAAATAACATGATTGAGTATGAAGCACTCATCATTGGGATCAAGGTGGCAGTTGAATGAAAGATCACAAACTTGCAAGTCTATGGAGATTCTCGGCTAGTCATAAACTAGGTAAACCATGATTATTAGACATAGGATGACAAGTTAATGTCATATAAGAGAATGGTGGATTATTTCAAAATGTATTTTGTTGAGATAAAATTTGAGTAGATTCCAAGAGTGGATAACAAAGTTTTTGATGCAATGGCAACAATCAGTTCTCTCTTACAGATACCTAAAGGACAAAGTTTTTATGAGTTCATGGTGGAACAAGTGATTAACCATGCGTATGACAACCCTAAATCCCAAGTCATTATCCATCTAGTTGACATTGAGTCCTTGATCTATGGGAAGATCTATACTTATTTAAGAGATAACACCCTTCCACCAGATCTATCTTGAAACTCAAAATGTAACTTTATCCGCCAAGCTGGTGGACACACCCTAATAGTGGATGTACTCTATCGACTAGGTCTTCATGGAACTCTCCTTTGTTGTCTTGAACATAATGAATCTGAAATGGCCCTACATGAAGTTCATGATGGTATTTTTGGAACTCATTCAAGTGGACTAACTCTTGCTAAGAAACTCCTTTGGTTGGGGTATTATTGGCCAAATATGGAAAAGGAGTCTTTTCAAATTTTCAAGAAATTTCAAAAGTGTCGAATCCATGGAAACTTGATAAATGCACCAACATAAGAACTACAACCATTTGCATCAAGATGGCCTTTCTGCCAGTGAGGATTGGATCTTGGAGGTAAAATTCATCCACCTTCCTCAAATGGACATAAATTTATCATCATAAGCCATGGTGTGTTTTACAAAGAGGATTGAAGTTGTTCCCCTAACCACAATAATTAGATAAAAGATCATATCCTTCATCCTAAATTACACCATATGTCAGTATGGCATTCCCGAGTCAATTGTCACTGACAATGACCGACCTTTCAAGAACCAGTATGTCAAAGAACTTTGTGAAAGGTTTCATATCTAACATTAGTTTTCTAAACCATACTTTCCTCAAGGAAATGACCAGGTAGAGGCCTCAAACAAAACAATCCTGAAGATCTTAAAGAAAACTATCAACGATGTTGGACGTGACTAAAATGTTCAATTAAATCTTGCTTTATGGGCATATCATACCAGTATTTTCACCTCAATAGGAGCCACACCATATGCTATTGTCTACGGATTAGAGGCTATTTTACCTATTCAGGTTGAGCTACCATCACTCTATGTGTCATTGTAGGGGATCATTATAGATGAAGATTATTGAGTGTCTAGCTTACAAGAGTTGGAACTATTCGATGAGCATCATCAACAAGCTATGGATCACCTAAAATCATATTAGCAGAGGATGTCCATAAGTTATAATCATAGAGTTAAACCAAGAAAATTTCAAGTTGGTGACTTGGTCCTGAAAAGAAATACTCGTAATCAACAAGATAGAGAGAAGAAAGGAAAATTTGAACCAAACTGGTTGGGTCCCTTTTTCGTAATATCAGTCTTCGGATCTAGAGCATATTAGTTGTGTATGCCTAAAAAGGATTTATTTGATGATCCTATCAATAGTTTGCATCTCAAGAAGTTCTACACCTAAATCATCCAAGTGCACGTTAAAAGTCTTGAAAAAATACAAAAAAAATAGAAAATGTATTGAAAAAATGGTTACCCTATTGAAAACATGGCAAATAGGCATCTTGGTGACAACAAAAAAAAGAAAAAGAGAATAAAAAATAGAAAAATATAAAAACGAATCAAAAATACAAAAAAATACAAAACGGAAATTAAAAAAAAAAGTTAAAAATCAAAAAATCAAAAAAATCATTAAATATTAAAAAGGTGCAATAAAAAAAAGTAGTGAAAAATTGGCAATAGACGCTATTTATGATAGATTAGTTTTTCCACTATTTGAGCATGTGTCAACCATTCTCTTTCACCATCATTATGCCTAGCATTGAAAAGAGCCTCATGTACATATCCTAGCATCACGGTCATGTCTCACCCTAGATTGGGGAAATAAACTTTCAGCTTAAACCAATAGATAAACAATAGTACAACATCATCACAAACACAAAGATCAAAGTGAAACACTCAACATTGAACATACAACAATCATCAAATGTATCACAAAAACACATCTGCATCAAACAGCTACAATCAATCAAATCAAAGAAAATATAAATGAATGATGTTCTATTGAATCATGGCTTTATCATATTAGCATGCATGTTCAACACTTGAATTTTAATTTTTGTTATCATTTCTTTGGAGTACCTTGATGATGTACTGAACTAGAGGCACTAGGAAGGAGAATGATATTTTTCTTTTTCTGTTGTTTGTGAGTTGATCATTACTACTATGCAAATTGTTGTGGGACATGCTCTACAAGGTATCATTGATGACATTTCAAATTTCCAGAGGAAAATGATTAACTCTTTTCTGTTTATGCGAGAAATGCTTAGGTCATCTTGGTTCAATTCTACCTAGATGCTTGTGTTAACTTGAAATATCAAAAAACATGGATGTAGTACTCAGGTCATCATGGTCTCACTTATACCATCGATGCTTGTACTCACTTTCAACATTTTAAAGGCTCAATAATGATAAAAATCATGACAAATCAGTTTCTATGATGACAACCTTGCATATTTAGAACTGCATGGTAGACTAGATTGCATCCATATTAGTTTTGCATCTGTATTTCAAGAATTTTCCAAGGCTACAACAAATTTCAAGCGACATTATCTCTATCATTAAAGGATTGAGTATAATTGACATTAACAAAAACATATCAGTCTCATGTAGTTGCATAATCATTTGTATATCATACACTCATCCATACATTACATGATAATATTTGCATTAGAAAACAAAAAAAAGGTGCATTGCATCACATTTGCATAGTTAAATTCATGTCATATAGTGTAGCAATATCATAATATTTGCATCAGGAAAATATAGAAATAACAAACTGTATTACATGATCATTTGCATATCATTCATCCATCCATTACATTATATCATAATGTTTTTATCAAAAAATACAAAAAAAAATTGCATCACATTTAATTTACATCCATCTCATAACATAAAGAATTATCCATAAAGCACCATAGGATCATCATCTATGCATTATCATATCATCATTGAATCCATACATAATCATGCCATAATCAAATAAGCAACATATTAACATTAAATAAGCAATCCATAACATAGAAATCAAATGCATCTATCATAAGAATCTATCATAAATCATCACTGCATATCATATATAATCTCAAAATAGTAATGTAAAAGTATACAAGGATATCTAAACATGTAGAGAAATACATCATCAAAAATGGTAGTGAATCATCAAGTCTCTAAATCAATGTATGCAAATATCTCAAATATATCAAAGGTGGACATCAAAGCTATGAGGTTCTCCCCCCAGATGTTGTCGGCCTCTTTGAACCTCCTACTGAACCACTTGATGTACTTGCACCTGATGGACCTATACCTAGGTCCCTGCCTAGTGGATCTCTATGTGGTGGATACATCACACCCATGCTGGTAGTCTAAGACCGACTCCTACCTGATCAAGACTAGATATAGCTAACCCTTTGCTCTATAGGAACAACTGCATGATATTAGCCTCTGTAGTACTTGGCCTCTATAGTAATGTGTATGACCTCTCTGAGCATATCACCTATGGTGGTACCCTCGGCCACTGTGCATCTTGTCGGCCAAAACCTCTTCCTACTCACCCTATTATCTTGCTACATCTCACTCAACCATCAAAGTGAATATCTATCCATGTGCCTATGCCAACAAACCTTGTACTCGTGCTAGCTAACCCTGTAGTGTCTGACCCTAAACTTGTAAAACAACTATTTGTGTCTACTACTGCTATTAGGGCAACCCAATCTGCACATCGTTGTGTTGCAACCACTAGAGATCTCCTCTTTTGAGGTACCATGAAGTCTCTCACATCAAATTCTACTCTCCCAATACCTCTGCCACTACCTCTACCACCAAAATCTTTGCCTCCATCACCATCTTCACCACCATCATCATCTACACCCCCATCATTGCTCTCTCCCTCCTCATCCTCATCATCTCCTCCATCTCTCCTTCGCCTAGGTGCACGTGGTGGTTCCCTCTCATCATCATCTAATAACGACACAGGCTCTATGGGCTCAATATCCATGGAAATAGATGGGTAAAGAAATACTAAGCATAGTCCTCTGATAGGGAAGCCTCTATGATCTCAGGATGATACTCCCAAATCACTAGTTGTAATCCATAGTACTCCCGATAGGCAACATCGTAAGATAACACAAGTCCCCACTCTAGTATATCCTATCATCTTCGTGCAACATATGCACACCCCAATAGCCCTATGTGTGCATAGCAACATAGGTTGGTGTGCATTTAATATTGTTCATGAATTGAGGCTGACAGTTGTAATTTATTCTTTATTTGTTGCCAATAGAGTTGTTGATGTAAATTCATGTAGCGGATATATAAGAATGATTGTTTGTTCATTTTAGTGTGTGTGTGGGGTGTGAGCATGAAGTGTATATGTGAAATGTGCAAATAAGGATCAGATCATCTGAATGCAGAGAAGAGTGTGAAGAAGATTGAGCGAAGTGTGAAGAAGTGTTTTTGTGCCTAATCGGAATTGTCGTCAAGATTTTGTAGAAGCTAATTTCTCAGTACAACCTCATTAGATGGATTTAATTTGGTTTTTTTATGTAAGGTAGTGAGGCTTCCCTTTGAGTAGTGAACACTAGGTAGTGTTCTTGAATGCATATGCATTCCCTATTCATTTCTTTCATTATACTTCTAATAGGGTATAATCTTCTGGACTAATATCCACCGTTGTTTTCCCCCTAACAGGGTTTCCATGTATAAAATCTTGCTGTTCATGTGTATTTGATGTGTTGTTTTGATTAGAAGTACAAAATAGGTTTGGAAGGGGCCCAAAACCCTTTACAAAAGAGCACAGATAATAAAACAAGAAAACAACAAGATGCAACAATCAGTTCAACGACGACAAACCATCAACTAAAAAATGTCCAAAAAGAAGGAATCCAACCAACAACACTACATATTCTTTAGGATCTCAACAACTTCCATATTAAAAACAACCATATTATGTTCCTTATCCATAGTATCAGACATCTCCATACCAGAGGCCCCGACCTAAGCTTTCATTCAATTTCTAGTTCTAACCCTCGGCCCACCAGTTTTTACCTCATCATTCAAAACACTACCTTTAGCAACATCCTTCTCACCAGCACAACCCACTTCCAACACCTTACCCCCAGTGGCAGTACCATCAATAGAAGCAGTCTCTTTTCTCTTCTTAGAAGTAATCATAGGAGAAATCATCATGGAAGAATTCGAAGTTCCCCAGAACTTCAAAGCCTCACCACTCTTCATCACCACTTTCCACATTTTATCAAATTTATCCTTGAGGGATAAGATTCTACCTTCCAAATTTGGTTTTAGATTAATGGTTTCCTCCACCATAGTATTAGCCACAATATTCAAAGACTCCATCATACTATCAATTTGGCTTTGGACAACAAGGTCCTATTGGTTATTTTTATTGTAACCAGGTTGATCTCCTAATCTACCTATGGAAATTCCAATCAATGGAAGCTCGAAGGACCTACACCAACTGATGAGGATTTTAAAAACCTCCTACACTTTGAGCTCTACAAAACCTAGGAGGGTGATCCCTTAATGTATTTACAACCTTTGCACCATAATTATAAACAACATTAACAACATATAATCTCACCTAATAGCTCAATAGAATGGGATAATACTGAATAGAATCGGTTGTTCATCAATAGTATCAACCATTTGGAGCATGAGATAGTCACAAATATACTTCACAGTAAAAGATATTGATTGATTTTAAATTTGTAGCAAGATCTAGGTGAACACAAAAGAAATATCGAATCTCACAAACACATACAACTTAGATTAGTGCCCTATATCCATTGGAGGAGTCAAATTCATAAGCATCTAAAAATTCATAAGCATTTAAGGATTCAAGATAGATTCAACACACATCAAATAAAATATTTGATGGAATTGCTTTACAATATCACCAATTTGTATCCTAACTCAATACTAATTATCAAATCCTTGTACAAAACATATTGACCTACAATCCCATTTAAGCACTTTAATTAATTCTTTGAATTAAAGCTAAAACATGAATTGTACACACCACAACAATAGATGAACAAAATAAACCTTGATACTTTTATTAAAAATTTAGATATTCTTGTACATTGGAGAGACATGAGATTGAATTAATCATTTTAATTCAAATGCAATAACTATCATGAAACATTAAATCTCCATGAGCTCAAAAACTATAATAGAATGACTCAAAACCTAAATTGCATTCTCTCTAAAACTATCAAAATTTACAATTTGCTCTGCAACTTCACCTAGACTCAACCAAAATTATCTAACTTGCTAACCCATACTTCTGGCCTTAAAATCCTTCTTATAGAAAATGAAGGAGCAAACAAGCATCAAGCCAGAGAGTACACATATCACCAACCACTTGGACCACCTTGTGATATTTCAAAAATTTGTTACAACAGCAATCTCCCCCGGAGAATCTTCTTGTTCATCTTTCCTATTGAGAATAGTTTGATGCAGCAACAAAACCTCAAGAATTTCATGCCTAAACTATCATAAAAAAATAAAAATGGAATTTGTTGTAACAGCAACGGCTGATTTGTTAATTGTTAGTAGCCTACTCCCTTTTACTCCTCCTCAGTTAAATATACATTTACCCACTACTGGTATTCTTCATCAGTTGGCCAATTAAAACTGATTACCTCATTTACCTTGACACTATAAGGCATATAATTAACTACCACTTGATTTGCTTCTCATTCAAAAGACTCAAGGAATGAGCTAGTGTTGGTAATTTTATCCATACATCTCACCAATAAATCAAAACCTGATTCATCACAAATTAAAGTAATTTGAGCATTGATGACCTCATTAGCCCGATCCTTCCACTGTCGAAGTGACCTGATATTCCCCTGCTCATCAATTATGTTAGGTAGTAGTGTGTCACTCCAATCATTAAAATTATTCACCAACTCTTTGATCTTCCTAGTCAAATCATCTGGTAAGGTCTGAAAACCTTGCAATGACTTAAAAAACACTTGAGTAGGCCTTAATTATTGGGGCCTATTATTTATATCAAACATTGAGGCCTTATACATTATATTTAAATCATTGGCCCTAGGGATCTACTGCTCAACTAGTGGTATTGCTACCTCCTGATCCCTATCAATGTTCTTTATTGCACCTAATAATAAAGAATATGAAGAATACATAGATGAAAACCTGTCATCAACCTTCTCATTTAAATGTCTCAATATAGTGTTAACAATCTCCCTTTTCTTTGAAAATACTTCCTCTTCACTCACCTTCAGAGATGCCTGTAACTCTACAATTTTGTGTATCAACTGCTTCTTTGTTGGGTCAACAGAGCATTCAAATTCATCCTCAATTTGTTCCAATGTAGGGATGAGGGAAGGGGTTTGACGGAGAGACCCTGGTGTAGAAACAATGGGGGAAACGAGAGGCACAAACCCTAATGTAGAAGGAAACGATCTAATCCATGGAGCACTTGATGTCTCCCCAATCTGCCTATATTTCAACCTTTCCACCTCTTTTTGCAGCTCAATATTCTTTTGTTGCACCTTGTTGTATTCTTTGATTATAAAATAGTATTTTTCCATAAGGCTTCTCCTTTTAGCCTCTTCTCTTTCAGCAGTCTTCTAGGCCAATTTGGCCACATTTACAGTGAAATTTGTGGCCTTTGTGGTTAATGTCTCTAAAGCTCTCTTTATTATTAAACCCCCTCTCAAATTTGGGTTAATCTTAGTAACATTAGGCTTTCTCCCTTGGGGGGCGAAAGCCCAAATTGCCAAAGTCTCATGCTCTTCACTAAAGGTAGAATCTTGTAATGCTACCTTGACCTCTTCTTTAGAATTTTGTAGGGGATACTTGGAATTTAGAATAGCATTGAAAGCTACTGCATTGATAATGTCCCACTCTAGTAGAATCAAGACATGAGCTTGATTGACTAATTTTCTCCCCTCCTTAGGAGTGATGCTCTTGAATTCATTCATTAATGCAGCTTTTACTTCATCATCATTCTCCTGGTCGGACCTATCAGGCCTCAATTCTCTTCTCTTCTTGCATTTCTCCTGATATTCTTCCAATTTCATTCTCCATACCAGTTGCAAGAAGACTGGTGTTTTTACAAAGGAATCATCATCTAGAAACTCTTTACAGGCCTCCATCCTTGCATCTTTCACACATCTACCCTGATTATACAAATCTAATAGAACCAACTCAACTGGTCTAGGAGGAGAAGGCATACCCATCTGCATATCCTGATCAGTGACAATAGTCTCATCCACCAAGTCTTCTTGTGACTTCTCAATCCTTCACTTCTTGAGGCTTGGATTTGATGGTGGTGCTGAGGGACTTTTCTCAGGTGATGACTCTAGATCAATTATCTTAATTGCCCCAGGTGTTTTGAGCTTCGGACCTGGTGGTTCATGCAATTTTATTATTTTTTTTCTTTTCCTGTCTTCTTCTTCTTCTTCATTGATGTCATTCCTTTTCCTCTTGTAAATAGGCCAATTATCTAAAGGTTGGTAGGCTAGCCTCTCTTCAAGTGGTCTTGCAGCTTTTTCTTGTATGCCCAAGTCCAACTCCAGATTTATCTTCTTAGTCATCAAAATGCTCATGATTTCTTTGAAGTTGTCCATCAAAAAGTTAATCTTTTTGTGATATGGACTGAATTCCATCAATGGATCATATTTTGGATCCATCTTGTGCACAATGGTCAATAGCTTGTCATAAGCTATATGTTTCTCCTTGTTCAAATCCTTCTTATTTAGATCAAATTCATTTCTAATCAGGTCCTCAGGAAAATTGAACTCATGTACAAATTTCCCCCCTTTTATTCTTTGTTTGAACAGGGAAAATAATTCCTTAGGATCATGTTGCCACTTAGGACCACAACTCAAATAGTATACTCAAAAGAAAATTCCAAAATGGACCTAGCCTCCCTTTGAAAACACAAAATTAGACACCACTGTATAGTTTAGGTAAAAGGTCCCCTTGCCCTTTCCTGTAAGGTTATCCTCATGGATACATCCAATCTGCCACATAACCTTAGAAAATCCAACCCTTGGTGGCACATTATATGGCAATATATGTGGGGTTCCCTAAAAGACATACACCCTCAAAACAGTACTGACTAGGTATGGGATAATGTCACCCCAGTTGTTAAAAATTTTAAACTCTAGCCTCCTGCCCTTTGACCTAAGGAAGTCATGCAACTCCTTAAGAACTCTAGGAAAATTTACCATCAGCTTGGCCCTCAATCTAGATCCATAATAGTTGTCAAATTTCACATAACTAGCATCCTCCTTATTATATGAAAGGTCAGCAGTCCACACTTGCACTAGCAACCTTTCTCCGCTAAAAAACTTCTTTAATCTCATCTTCTGAGAAAAGAACTCGACATTCTTAAGAAAAACAATGTGCATCAACATAGAATACCAGTAAAAGGGGGTGTCTGCATCATTTTTCTGCAATTTCATCAACCCTTCATGTGTCTTTTCAGCTAAATAGGAGGCAAAATCATATATCATAGAGAAATTGGGGTGTTGTATTTTCCCCCCCATGAACATATAGGAAATAGGCATCACTGTGTTGGGACTAAAACCCAAAATCTGACATAATGAGTAGAAGGTGGCCAAGAAGTATTTTGCAAAATAGCCCAGCCTAAAAGGCTCTTGGTCACTAGAGCTAATATACAATTTGGAACATCCTGCCCTAGCCAAATGAGGTGGGAGCATCTTAACTCTGAAAAGTGATTTCATCTTCCCATACTCCTACTTCATTCCATCAAGATCAATAGGAACTAATAACTCACTAGGCTCACTCAGATCAAAAACCTAACAAAACTCTTCTCTGTTAATGCTTAACATAAACTTTCCATCATTATCTCTAACCACCCGTGTGATAGGATCATATCTTGCAGCCACTGCCTTGAGCAATTCCACATTAGGGAATACATTTAGAATGATTAGCTTCCCCATATCATACATCCAACCATTTGAAAAAGGATGGGGAAAATTCCTGTATCCAAACCATTGTCTGAACATCTCCAAACCCGTAAGGGGAACCCTAACATTAGCTATATTGAAAAAATTATACACCAATCCCTCCCCTAGGGTTTTTCCTCACATTAAGACCAGCCCCTTCTTCCTATCATTCATTGACAAGGGAAATTGATCTAGGAAATTGTCATATAGGTTTCTATTTAGATAGTCCATCTGGCCATAATGACTTTTTGATGGTGCCATCTTGAGAAAACTAGGGCTTCCTTGCTTTTCAAACTTCAAGCAAACTAGGGCTTTATGAAACTACAAAATTACAGAGCAAAAGATTGCAATTTCCCACAATTCATTTAACCTATAAGCCTAAAAAAACTATCAACAAGCCTTTTGACAAACACACAACAAATTTCCCCAAAATTTTGATTACAAATTAACCAGGAGACATGAAATTTGACTGATAAATTTGTGCATGTAGAAACCCTAACCATTCACTACAACAACTCGTAAATTCGTCCTCGGATTTGAGACTACTCAATGAAAAAGTTTGAAATCTTTGTGATAGAATAGAACAAATAAATGGTCACTTTACTTCAGTAAAATTGTGCCAGAGAATGTCTCGTCTGCCATAAAAGCTCACTCACACGCTGCACCAACGACTCCAATCACATTTGATGTAGATTCAAATACTGTTAGGAATAAGGTGTCTCAACCTTGGATAATTCCTATTCTTATTATTTGTTTTGTAAAATGTATTTCTTTCAAATAATGTAATTAAGTGTGAGTGTACATGTCTAGTTTGCATGTTGATGTGTCACTCCACTTAATGTGTCGGCATCTTGAATTGTGTGTAAGGAGATCATGGCTGAAACGGTTATGACGGATTCCTATGACACATAAGAGCTATGTCTGGAAGATTCAATGACAGGTGAAGACATGTGGCAACTGATAAAGTTGAGTACAGTTATCTTCGAAAGTTTCCCTAAAAAGGGAAGTGCATGATATAAGCGTTTTTAGGGTTGCGAAGGTGTGTGATGTGAGTGTATTGTTGGAACGTTTTGATGCTGCCACATTTTGTCTTCAAGTGTTGGAAATCTCCTGAAAGAACTTGCATTGCAAGTGTGTTGTAACCGTTGTGTTGAAGATAATACATTGTGCAGGTTTTGGAGTGCTGGGGTTTTTTACCGAAAGGTTTTCCCCAGGGTAAATCATTGTGTCATTCGTCATTTTCTGTATGTATGGTATATTGCTGCAATATCTTTGTTAAGTAGATTAACGAATCTGAAATTGTAAGGGTTTAAAACGAATTTGCACCATACTTTCCTTAAGAGATTAGTGTAGGAAGTTGTTTCCGCACCTGAGTTTCCTTACAAATACTACCCGTCAATCTTTCATTTTGGTTGGATCATCGAATGACTTCCTTCAAAACTTTCTGACATGACCTCCACCATGGCAACAATGGCCCACCATACTCTACGCCGCCAAGGAAATCTATGTGGCACTTGCCCGTGATTTTACAATCAATAAAGACCCTGCAACTCTCAATCACGTTATGGCAAGCAACTATGGATCTCAACCATCGATAGTCCTGCTCGTTCAACCCAGTCACAAACTTTTTCATTAATCATCAAGCACTTTTCCTGCCAAGATTAAAATATCCCCGTTCATTTGAAGCACGTGCTTCTTATAACTGCTTTAGTAACCCACTACATAATGTATTAAAACTAGATTAATGTACTAAATTATTCCAATCAATCCTTCAGATTCACTAGATGAGACATGTGGCACTTGGTTGTGATATCACAATCGACCAAAGATGTAGGGTGGGGTCATCATGGGATAGCGGGGAATGACTGAGATCGAACAGTGATTAATCTATGGTCATGCAAATTTGTCCTAGTGCAAAATATAAAACATTTGTTAAAATCACGAGGGGACATCACTAGACCGATGACAAACAATGACATAAGTTTGTTTTAAATGGGGGAACATGAGGCCATCCTAGAATTAGGAAATAATAAAGTCTAGCAAAAGAAATAAAATTATGGATTAAAAGGTGCCCAACATAGACGAAATGATGGGACTTAAGTTATTTTAAAACCCTCCCCAAAAATTAATGGCCAAATAGATCCCACCCAAGGCATAAGACAAAACACTAGGGTTTTACATCAAAACAAAGATAAAACCCCAACCTTAGGCTTTTCTGAAACATCATGGGTGACCAAAAACATAAGAAAGATAAAAATGCTACAAAAAGAGAAAAATTGGAAGTTCCATCAGGTCCTCAGCCTTACTAGCAACAACACAAATTCTAATATCTATCCTATTAATCTCATGAAAGAACCATTTAAAAAGTTTAAACTACAGATTGGCATTCTCACGAGCCGAGCCCAAAACAACACAAATTCTAATATCTATCCTATTAATCTCATGAAAGAACCATTTAAAAAGTTTAAACTACAGATTGGCATTCTCACGAGCCGAGCCCAAAACATTAGATAAGTCCTCCCTATCAAAGTTTTCAATCCAATTCTCCATAGAATCATCCTCATCAATAGAACTAACCTGAATTTTATTAGCAAAAAAAGCCTTACCTTTACCAGCAGGGACAAGAGACTTCATCTTACAAATGGAGCAGGCAAGTTCCTCCACAATAGTCTTTCTTTTGAACACACTATCCCCATCAACTTTGTTAGATCCCCAACATCGCCACCCTCCACATCCCTATCCTTCCCCTACAATAAACCCATGTCAGCCTTTGGGGAGGTCTCACCATAGATAAGCCAAGGAGAGAGGAAAACCCTTCTCCAAGATTTGACTAGCACTACACAGCTCCCTACTCTTTTGGCTCCCCCTTAGTATTCTCCTTCACATGTTTGATTGTAGGAGGAGAGGAAGATTCTTCACAGAGGTCTACCTTGTCCTTGTCACCTTTAGGAAGTGTCATCATGGCCACATCATCACTGCAAGTGGTATACCCCTCATTATCAATCATCTTCCTATTCCCAGCTTTTCCCTGAACAGGGGAAGAGGGACCATCCTCAAAAGAGGCATATGAGTCTGGGACATAGTCAACATCATCATCCTTATTATACTCTGACTCTTTGCTCAAAATGAGTTGCCTCCTCCTGGATTTTTTTCTAACCCTTTCCTCACCTAAGTTTGTCTTATAACCCTTTCAAGCTTTACCAACATTTTCCTTTAGGGACACAAGAGATTTATGCACCTCATGCGCTTTGAAATGCTCATATATCAAGAGAATTAATCCCACATGCGACACAAGGTTCTTGGAATTTTTCATATTATCCTTGATCCCCATATCCAACAACATCAACAAATAATAAAGAAAGGAAACCCATTTTTTATGCCTAAAATGGTTGAGCAGAGGGAAATGATAGTTATTGATCGTCGTATACCTTCCTTCCAAGGTAACATACCTCATGATTTATTTCGCCACTTCAAACTAGAGAGATTTCAAAGAGCTCATGTAATAGCCACCACTTTTCACCTTCCTCAGATCCTAAGCCTCTTTTCCTTTGAAGAAAATGTACATGGCATCCTGCGAGTCTTTCTTGTCTCTAAAAACCTTCATACCCTGCATTGCAAGACCAGTAATTTGAGCTATGAATTCTTCATCCACCACAACTTCTCTGCCTCCCAAATTCAAGGTGCGCTCATTCCACTCTTGAGTGACCATATCAATGACCCGAGCATTGAAGCCATGCAATTTCTCCTTATACATGATAAGGCCTCCCTTTTCTAAAATCTCCTAGACCTACTTTCTCTTCTTGACATTATCCAAGGACTTGGGCTCGATGTGATGTTTGTCCCCACCCATCACAAGATTAATAAAATCACACCGTCAATACCAACTAAAATTAAAAAAAACACCTCCCAGAGCGATAATAAAAACTAGAAGACTCTAGAAGCCAATGCAAGAATCACCCAGAATCCATGGGAAGCCATCCGAAGGATAGATAACCAATAATGAAAGATAACTCTGATCTTCGTGATATCCATCCTTCATCCTCAAAATTTTAATATCCTCATACAAATAAATCAACCATGTGACAAAGGGCATGCTTCCCTCACAGCCAACAAGGCATGACACGAGATTAAATTTCATTAGTGATAATAGTCATCGCCTCAAAGGGAATAGAATCCTTAAAATTCCATTCCTTTTATTCTCTAACACCAAAGTTAGTGAAAAAATCAGCTAACTTATTTCCCTCTCAAAATATGAGAGATATAAATATTATCCAAGGAGTTAATAATTTCAATAGATTCCTTGATCAAGGCTTCAATAGCCCATGATAGAGGAGAGACCTTTTTCAAATTATTTCTAATGTTCAGAGAATCACCCTCCACCCAGGCCTTCCTATATACTTTCCTTTGAGCCAATTTGAGTCCATGATATACTACAATTGCTTCTCTGATGTGTTGTTTATTTACGATTGCACTCTTAATTATCAGATCTGAGATTAAAGGTTGTTTAACATTGAATAAGTTTAATTTTTGTAACAACTGATTCACCCCCCTCTCAGTTGTCTATCCTTGTTTTGCTAACAATTGTTATTAGAGCTAGTTTCTCCGAAGAAGATTAATAGCTTGAGATGATCTGAGATGGCATCATACAAGAAGGATAGTCCTAGATTCGATGATACAAACTACTCTCTGTGGAAAGTTAGAATGGAGTGTCATTTGAAGTGCATTGGTGAGCCTTTCTAGAAGATTACAAAGAATGCATATACTATTCCTCTGAATGGTCCCTTTACTACTGATGAGATCAAATAAGTGGAAACTAATACCAGGGCTATAGAAGCATTACTAAGTGCTTTGATAGATTCAAAGATGGAAAATGTGATAGGTCTGAAGATTGCACATGAGATCTAGAAAATTTTAGAAACATTGTATGAAGGAGATGCAATAGTGAAAGTTGCTAGGATACAAATTCTGAAAGGCAAGTGGGAGAACATGAAAATGAGTGAAGATGAAAACATCTTTTCTTTCACACAAAAGGTAAATGAACTAGTTATGGGCATTAGATGTGTTGGTGGAATCTTTGAAGAAGATGGTATTGTGGCTAAAATGATAGATCTGTTCCTACTTCTTACAAAACAAAAGCTCATGCTATTGAAGAGCTCAAGACAGTATCAAATGTTACAAGAGACATGCTGATTGGAAAACTTGTTTCCTTTAAGCTGAGTGAATTTGGTGAATCTTCTCCTAAGATAGAGTCTACATTCAAAGCTACTGTATTTAGGAAAAGCCAATGGAGATATGATCTAGGAGAAAGCTCTGGGAAGACATTCAATTATGAAGATGAAATGAAACTGATTGAAGATGATGAAAGAGAGCTATAAGAACTTGAAGCACTGATTGTAAAAATAGAAGCCAGAGGATTAGGTAAGTACAAAGAAAAGTTTCCTAGTAAGTGTTTCTCTTGTAGTAAGATAGGTCATTTTGCATCAAGGTATCCTAGAAGAGTCTCTAAGTATAAATGTGATAAGAGTAGATTTCAAAAGAAATGATATTATGCTAAAGAAGGAGTTACTAATGATGAATCTGATAAAGAAACTAGAAATGAGGATTAATGGGTATTCATTGCTATCAAGGAAAATGGTCCAGTGTCCACTAAATCAACTAGTAATCAGAATATTGAGAAAACTCTTGCATCCAGGATTGATGAGAAGGATTAGTGGATGATTGAAAGTGCATGCTCACATCATATGACTGGTGATAACATAAAGTTTCTAAGCTTGGAAAAATATGATGGTCGTGTTGTAAGATTTCGAGATAATAATGCTGGTGTGATTTGTGGTAGAGGCACTATTTATCTTGGTGGAAAATATCATTGATGATGTCCTATATGTTGAAGGTTTGAAGCATAATTTGTTGAGTGTTGGACAAATTGTTGACAAAGGTTACAATCTTCAATTCAAAGATGGTAAATGTAGGATATTAGGAAATTCTGGAAATGTGATTGCTTTAGGTACAAAGACAAGAGGTAATATTTTTCACTTAAATGATGCTAGTGAAAGTTGTTTTATTTCTCAATTTGATGTAATTTGGTAATGGCATAGAAGGTTGTGTCATGTGAGTTTTGATAACATTGTCAAAATAAGCTCTACACAACGAGTCAAAGATATACCTACGTTAGTGAAGCCTACAAACACTATATGCAAGGAATATCAGATGGGAAAGAAGACAAGAATTTATTTTAGGAGAAAACAACATCATTCCAATGGAGTACTGGATTTGGTACATACTGATCTATGTGGTCCATCAAAAATTAGAAGTCTACAAGGAGAAAGGTACTTTATGTTTCTTTATTGATGATTATTATAGAATGGTATGGGTTGCCTTCTTAAGAGAAAAACATGAGGAATTAGAGAAATTCAAAAGCTTCAAAGCTTTGGTAGAGAATGAGACAGGTTTGAAGATAAAATGTTTGAGATCAGACAAATGTTGTGAATTCACTTCCCGGGAGTTCAATTCATTTTGTGAAGAGCATGGAATAAAAAGATAGTTATCTGCTCCCTGGACCCCTTAATACAACACAGTTGTTGAGAGAAAGAACATAACAATCTTAGACACTACCAAAACTATGATGTTGGAAGGTAATGTTCCTCATTTCTATTGGAGAGAAGTTGTAAGCACTACTGTGTATACTATAAACCAAGTGAATGTCAATAGTAATTCTAGTAAGACTCCTTTTGAACTATGATTTTTTTATAAGTCTACTATTAAATATTTCAAAATATTTGGAAGTAGATGTTTTATCAAAAGAGATGAAGATATTGGTAAGTTTGATGCTAGAAGTGATGAAGGAATATTTTTGGGTTACTCTATTGAGAGAAAAGCCTACCGGTGTTACAATAAAAGATTGAAGAAAATAGTTGAAAGTGAAAACTTTAGAGTTGATGAGGACGCTATCAGATCATCAAAGTATTGTGGATATGATTCAAATGAACAAATAGACAGTACTATTGATGGAAAGATTGTGCAGAAATGGAATCACTTTCAAAGTGTTTCGGTGAATCAAAAAAATCATGAAGAAGAAGATAGTGGAAATGCAGAAGAAAGAATAGAAGAACCCAAAATTCCAAGGTATGTAAAGTGACATCATTCTGAAAGTTAGATCATCAGAGACAAGAATAAAGGTCTGCAAACTAGAAGAATAATTGCATGTTGTCCTTGTTATTGCACCAAAAGATTGACCTGTCAATGCCCAATACAAGCATCAATTAAGATCCACGGGAGGTGGTTAAACTATGTTGCGAACCCAAAGGGAGATGTTGGTGGTTAGTCCAAAAATCCCCCCCTCAGCGTTACCTAAGTGGTTCAAACCCATGACCGGATCTGATACCAATTGTTGGCCTTTTTTGTTGTACCAAAAGATCGACCTGTCAATGCCCGATACAAGCGTCAGTTAAGATCCATGAGAGGCAGTTAAACCATGTCGCAAACCCAAAAGGAGATGTTGGTGGTTAGTCCAACATTGTAGAAGAATATTACCTGATTTCCAAAACTGAGCCTAGTAATGTCAATGAAGCATGTAAAGATGAGTATTGGATGGAAGCAATGAAGGAAGAACTGATGCAGATAGAGAAAAATGATACATGGATTCTTATTCCTAGACCTCAAGAAAAAAAGTGATTGGAACCAAATGGGTCTTTGAGAATAAGTTGAATGAACAAGGTGAAGTGATCAGGAACAAAGTAAGGCTAGTATGTAAAGGATATTCATAGATGGAAGGTATTTATTTTGAATAAACATTTTCCCCTATTGCTAGAATTGAAGTTGTAAGGTTATTTCTTGCTTATGCTACTTTCAATAATTACAAAGTCTATCAAATGGATGTGAAGTTAGCATTCTTGAATGGTGAATTAGAAGAAGAAGTTTATGTTGAGCAACTAGATGGATTCCAACTAACTGATGAAAAATATATGGTTTGTCAATTGAAGAAAGAATTATATGGACTCAAACAAGCCCCTAGAGCATGGTATACTAGATTGGATAAATACTTGTTGAAATTGGGATTCAATAAAGGCACTGCTTATAGCA
The DNA here is from genome assembly GCA_007115665.2 of Sequoiadendron giganteum. Lineage (NCBI taxonomy): Eukaryota > Viridiplantae > Streptophyta > Pinopsida > Cupressales > Cupressaceae > Sequoiadendron > Sequoiadendron giganteum. Next base: position 791,475,944 of record CM021101.1, on the reverse strand, counting down.
ATTTGTATTTCAAGATGGATCAGGATAAAGAATTGATAATAGAAGTCTTTGTTGATGACCTTATTTTTGAAGGTGATGATGACTTATGCATGAATTTTGATGATGAAATGAAAAGTGAATTTGAAATTTTAATGATATGAGAGCTGGAATTCTTCTTGGGATTGCAAACTACTTAGTTAGATGATGGAATATTTATTTATCTATCCAAATATGTAAGAGAGTTACTGAGAATTTTTGGCAAGGAAGACTCAAAGCCAATTGCTACACCCATGGTAACCGAATGCAAGCTAACACAGAGTGATGATTCTCCTAAGGCTAATCAAACAAGATATAGGTTAATGATTGGTGGATTGCTTTATTTAACTCAGACCAAACCAGACATTATGAATGTTGTGTGTATGGTTGCTAGATATCAAGTTGATCCAAGGGAATCACATGTGATTCCAATAAAGAGGATTTTCAGATACTTAAAAAGAACAGTTGATTTTGGTCTTTGGTATCCCAAGGATGATGATCTTACTCTGAATGCCTTTATAGATGTAGATTGCGTAGGAGATGTGGATGAAAGGAAAAGTACAAGTGGTGGTGCATTCTTCGTAGGGAAGAAGCTGGTGTCTTGGCTAAGTAAAAAGAATAAATCCATTTCCTTATCTACTGTTGAGGTAGAATATATTGTTGCTGCAAACAACTGTACTCAAGTGTTGTGGATGAAGCAGATGCTGAGAGATATCAAAATTGAGTATGAGGAGCCTATTGCTATATTTTGTGACAATTCAAGTGCCATAAACATTTCTAGTAATCCAGTGCTACACTCAAAGACAAAATATATATTTATCAAGTATCACTTTTAAAGAGATAAGGTGAGTGATAAAGAGGTCAAATTGGAATATGTACCCACTAAGGAAAAAATTATAGATATCTTTACTAAACCATTGCCTAAGGATAATTTTGAGTATCTCAGAGGAAAGTTAGGGGTTATTTCCCCTCCTAATCTAAACTAAGATGCAATTCTTTGCATCAATACGTGGAGCTACAATCAAATCTTATTTCAGATTTATGTTATGGTGGCTGGTACTCGGGGGGAGTAGTCAGATGATTCAAATGATATGTGGTTCAGAGATTGTGTACCTTTTCCATTGATGTCAAAGGGGGAGAAGATTAATGTGAAAACCTTTGTAGAAGAAAGGGGGAGAAGGGAAATAAGTACTAAGAGAGAGAAGATGGAAGAGCAATATAAGGAAGAGAAGAATAGGTTGAGAAGAGTTAGTTGTGTTCATGGTATTTTTCACATCATGTGTTGCCATCAATGCCAAAGGGGGATATTTTTGGATATTTTTGTTGTGTTGCTGATATGTGGTTGTCATTGATGTCAAAACTATTAGCCTTAATGATTATAAAGGTTGTATATGTAGAGGATATTGAGAAAATTGTAATAAATATATTGCAGGTGATCTGTGAAGCTGAGAAGGTAAGAGTGATGGAAAGTTCTATACGTTGATGATTAAAATGTGTGCATTAAAGTGTTTATTGATGAGACTATCTAGTATGTTGTCTAAAATTTTTTGAGGTGCGCATCAAAAATTGAGAAAGTTATGAAGTTTTGTGTTCATACAATTTTTTAGCTACTATAGCAGGTGTTTCTAGAAGATGAGATTTCAATTTTGATGAATTGAGTTGTTGTGTACATTCTTGAGAGGTTCAATGATGTTTCTAGTTTTTACTCTATCAGTGTGGTACATCCAAGTTGATCACTGTATTCGTGATCAAATATTTTCCCTTGTGTATTCGATTTTTCATGTTCTTGGCCGACATGGTGGTGGTAGCATGTTGTGAATCCTTATGGATTAATCTTTTATTATTTGGCATGTTCAAGGATGTTGATTTAGGTTCTCACTATGTTGTGACCAACTTAGGTTGGTGCGCATTGAGATTTGATCATGAATTGAGGCCGACAGTTGTAATTTATTATTTATTTGTGGCCGACAGAGTTGTTGATGTAAATTCATGTAGCAGATATATAAGAATGATTGTTTCTTCATTTTAGTGTGCGTGTGGTGTGCAAGCATGAAGTGTATATGCAAAATGTGTTAATAAATATCAGATCATCTGAATGCAGAGAAGAGTGTGAATAAGATTGAGTGAAGTGTGAAGAAGTGTTTTTGTGCCTAACCAAAACTTGCATCAAGCTTTTGTAGAAGCTAATTTATCAGTTCAGCCTCATCAGATGGATTTAATCTGATTGTTTTATGTAAGATAGTGAGCCTTTCATTTGAGCAATGAGCTCTAAGCAATGTGCATGAATGCATGTTCATTCCTTATTCATTTTTCATTATACTTCTAACATGGTATAATCTTGTGGACTAACATCCACTGTGGTTTTTCCCCTAACAAGTTTTCCATGTATAAATATTGGTATTCATGTGTCTCTGATGTGTTGTTGATTTATGCTTGCACTGTTAATTATCAGATCTAAGATTAAAGGTTGTTTAAGGTTGAATAATTTTAATATTTATAACAATTGATTCACCCCCCTCCTCAGTTTGCTATCCTTTTTTTTCCAACAAGGTCATCTCATTATCATCCTTTGGCCACTACCCATAGTCAAGGTAGGGCCTTCATGTCATAGTATACAAATAATCAAGAACCCTCTGCTAGTACTCTAGTTTTCCCAGCTTATGCTAGAAAACTGGACCTATATATCCATGCACGTATGGCCTCCCAGCTACTCATTTCCTCTCTACAATAGGTCGAGTGACCTCTATGTGCTCCCACACCCATATCTATGACAATGTAACACTGGCTGATAAATTGGATGCTCCAATTGATGTAGATCATGGTAAAAATGAGGGAGCATGCAGGATCCCCATGTATATTGCATCAGTTGTGTGATCATTCTCTCTAGTGTCCGGCTCCATCCAACTGAGAGTCCCTTCAACCTATGGTTGGGACATAGGAATCCTCCAATAAATCCAACCAACACACATGGAAATATGGCATATGCATCAACCATCTCTTGCCATGGAATCTCATGACCACAAAATTGATCATCCTTGAAGACTCTCCTCAAGGCATCAGTCCCTCCCTACTTAGTGGAATCATACACAACTAAATCACCAACAACAGTAATCCTCAGAATTTGGTAAATTTTCTCTAGTGTCAAAGTCATCTCACCAGTGGGTAAGTGAAAGGTGTTGTGGTCACTGTGTGACCTCTTTTCCAAATCTGTCAAGGGTCCCTGATTAATCCTAACTTGGGGCATATCTAGAAACAAAGTCAACCCACATCATCCAATCACATTTAGATCAGCCTGATCTAAATGTGGAATCAAATCTAAGGTCCTCGAGAAATTCTCCCATGACATTAGGACTGGTGAAGGCTCCTATCATCATAACATATTGAAAATAAGCTATCTTATCAATCAATCAAACATCAGTCAATCTATCAATATAATCAGCTTTGGTGAGATTTTGATCAAATCTCACGAGCGTCTATCATTGATACTAATCTATCATGAAGTCAATCAATATCAATCTATCATTGATCCTCACCTATCATGAGGTCAATCATCATCATCATCCTATCATTGAATCTCACCTATCATGAGATTAATCATCATCTAATCTATCAACATCATCAAACAACATCAAATCAAAGGTTGACAGGGTAAAAAATCATCAAAAGCAGTGAATTTAATCAAAAAATTCATGATAATGGCATGGATGCGCTAAAAAAATCTATCTATGCACCAAAAACATGGATACGCTAGAAGATTTCACCGATGCGCCAGAACAAGGTCTCTATGCGCTAAATTACCATATGTGCCATCAAAATTCACTAATATGCCATTTCACTACATCAATGTGCTAGATTACTCTATGTGCTAGAAAATTTCATTTATGCGCTAAATCTTGACCTCTATGCACTAACTCATTGCCTAAATGTGCTAAAAATTTCTATCTATGTGCCAATCTACCAAATGCGCCAGTACAAAAGTTGAATGCACTAAATAATTAACCCTATGCGCTATACTACTAGATGCACTAAAACATGAAAATCCGAATTTGAAATGTGAAAAATGCAGGAAAAATGCAATGCACAGTTTGCAAGGGAGTTTTTAGGGGTACATACTAGAGGTCCATGCTCGAATCGATGAGTCTGGATATGAATCAACATCTTTCTCAATTTGCACTAGGTAGCTCTACTCACTCAAATTTTCAAAATCAAAATGCACAAATGAACTTCATTTCACCTCTTTTTACCTTTTAAAGGATGATTAAGTGGGATTTTTATGGGATTGATTTATTTTATTTTTTAGAGGGGCTTAATTAATCAATTCATCACCTAGTAGGTTCAACATCATTTTTTAGGAGATAAATCGTTTCAACATCATAAAAATTTGAAATCAACATCTAATCATCACCAAATCATAAAAAAATTAATTTTTTTTGAAAATTCCAAAATATCCTAAAAAATTCAAAAATTCACCAATTTATCTCCCGAGGGGGCATATATCCATCATCACCTGAACATAAGTGTCTGGGGAATACAAATTTTTTTGTTAGCACATCAGCAAATTTTTCATTCAAGCAATGTGTAAATACATCACTATTCTAGGAGTGATCAAATTGATTTCATCTTGGATTGTACCTCTCAATCCGTTCAGGTACCTCACCACCCTCTCTTTCTCATTCTCTATATCCCTTGACCTTATGGTTAATTTATGAAATTTCTATGTGTAAGCAACCACATCTAACTCTCTCTGCTTCAATATTTGCAGCCTTCTATAGATTTTTACTTCATTATCAGCAGGTAGGAATTGATGCTTGATCTTTTGCACCATTCGGTCCCATGAATTAATTTTAGGCTTGAGACCCTTTACTCTCTCCTCTTGAATGTAGTTCCATCAGGTTAGAACTGGTCCCTAAAGTTTTGTCCTAGAAAATTTAACCTTCCTATCTTCAAGAATCTCTTTGAATTCAAAGTATTTGTCAAGAGCATCCATCCACTCTATGAATTTTCTCCATCCATCTTGCCTCCATACATAGGGATCTCTATCTTCACTTCTTAAGCCACACCTCTTGTGTCCTTAAGCACTTGCAAGAACTTCTTGTCTTCAGCCCCCAACTCCTCTTGGGGTTTCTCTTGAGGGTTTTCCTCTTCACCCTCATCTTTAGGGTCGCTCACTTCAATGATACCCTTAGCTCTCTTGTCCTTTCTTTCTAGAGCTCCATCCTTTCTCTCAAGGCTCTAATTTCCTTAGCAACTATTGTTCTACCCATCTTTGGAGGCATCTTGTATTGTTCCTTGTTTCACTTTTACTTAAAACTTCAAGTTTCTTTATCAAATGGACCTTGAGCCTAAGCTCAAATACCACCTAATGCAAGACAGTTGTTTTCAACTCCAACCTACACTTTCAACTTGGTTAGGATTGATCCAACCATCCCTTAAGGTGACTTCCTGAGTTAAATCAGTTAGAGCCTAGTAGCCTTGGAGACACACTCATTCAACTATATCTCCAATTATAGAACTCTTCTTGTCTTTATCCACACACTTTGGAGGACCCATTAACCTATTATACAACATGTCAAAATCATGAGATAGGTTGTTTTGGACTGATGCACTTCAAACTGACCTTCCTCACTTCAACATGGCCTAATTAGGACTCTTTTACAAAGTAATCCCTCAAAACTAGAATGCATCCTGAGAATCTATCACCAAACTAACACATCTCTCATCGTTTTCCCTTATTCAGTCCTTAAACTAACTAGTTCCATCAAAAATCATTGTTTTTTCTATTGGCAAGTCACTTTGCCAACCCTCAAACTTGATTTGATGCTTGGTCCTCCTTACCACTCTATCTAGAAATGAAAATAAACATTGTTCTACACTCTAATAGGCCCATTCCACATATCTACTTCATTCAAAAATTGTGGAATGGCCTTTAATTCTTCATTTTCTTTGCAAATCCTTTAAAACCCTAACTACAGAGCAGTTTACAGAAAAAGAAGCAAATCATTCTTCCTACTAAATGAAAATACCTCTAAAAGGATTCAAATTGAAGCTAACAAGATAGTATACTTAGTTTCACATGTTTTTGATCAATTACTAACTTTATGGGTCATACAAAATAGAAAGTAACACAGTTTTTCAGGAAAGTAAAAAGTTCCTCAAGAGATTTTTCTACTTTTTCGTGCCTTTACAACATGTTTCAGCATTCAAAAAAGAATTCCAACTTATCTGATTATTGGACTTCCAACTACCCCTCAATTAGACAAAAACAAACACTAATTTATTACATGATACTAATGTAAATACTAAGACCCCCCTTAACTCCAACCACTAAAGTTTATATATCATGACTTTGGAAACCTTGGCCTTATTATAAAATGCAAAAATATCATTCCTCAAGAGTATACCATGACTACAAAGAAAAAACAAACCCAACTATGAAAACTTGTGAACACTGTGAAGGTGATCTGCACCATACACCCGGTGAGCGAATGATTTCATTGTCCTGATGAAATGAGGTCTTCAATAGAGACTCCATGCTGATTAATGTCCTCTTCAGACATCCAAGTTGAATCTTCTTCAAGAAGTCCATGCCACTTCACCAAATGCTCTCTATAAACCTTCCTTGTTCTTTTTACCTCCCTTGAGTTCAGGATAGCTTCAAGTTTCATTGGATGAGAGGGTGGAAGATCTTTGATCCATTCTCCCTCATCATTTCTAGGTTCACCTGCTTCTTTACCTACAAAAATAGTTCCCTTGAAGAGATAGATGTTGGTTACATTATAAATTGGTGAGATTGCAACTCCTTGTGGGAGTTCAATCTCATATGCATTATTTCCATACTTGTGGACCACCTTGTAGGGTCCTATCTTCTTCATCATAAATTTGGTGTACTTCCCCTTGGGTAGCCTCTCTTTTCTTAGATGTTCCCACACTAAATCACCCACCTTAAACTGTACATCTCTCCTTTTCAAGTCTACTCTCTCCTTATACTTAGTTGCATGCCTTTCAAGTGTCTCTTTGACCTTTTTGTGTATGTCATGCATGGACACAAAAAAATCCTCTCCTTGTGCACTTGTTTTCTCCATTCCCATCAAATCCATCAACTCATAAACTCCCCTTGGATGCATTCCATAAACTACCTCAAATGGACTTCTCCCCATACTCCGATTGATGGAGTCATTATAAGCATATTTTTCCTATGACAATATCAAATCCAGTGACTGATTACGTTCCTTAGTTAAACACCTTAATAGATTTCCCAATGACCTATTAACAACCTCAGTTTGACCATCAGTTTGAGGATGGTAGGCAAAGCTAATTGTCAAATTGGTTCCTAAATTCTACCATAATGTTCTCCAAAAATGGCCATTGAACTTGGCATCTTTGTTAGACACTATAGACAATGGCAGCCCATGGATTCTAATAATCTCCTTAAAGAATAGGTTTGCAATATGTGATGCATCATTATTTGATTTGCAAGAAATGAAATGTTTCATCTTACTAAACCTATCAACCACCACATACACACTGTTATAACCCCTAGAATTTCATGGTAGACCTAAAACAAAAGTCATTCTTATTGCTTCCCATGGTCTACTTTGTATGGGTAAAGGATAATACAACCTAGCATTAGAGCTTGTTCCCTTTTCTCTCTGAAAAATAGCACAAACTTCTACATACCTTTTAACATATAAATGTATCTTGGGCTGGTAGTAGAATATTTTAATCTGATCCAAGGTCTTATCATGACCAAAATGTCCACCAAGGCTCCCACTATGCTTCTCTCTAACTAAATTCTCCCTCATAGAGCATTTAGGAATGCATAACTAAGCTCCCTTGAAGAGTAACCCATCTTGTATCACATATTTCTCATATTCTTTATGAAAGGAACCTTGAGACTGCTCACAAATTGAAAACACATCATGGAAGTTTTCATCAGATTTATACATACCTTTGAGTGATTCCACACCCATACTATGAAGTTGCACCTCTTGTACCAATGCTGCCCTCCTACTAAGAGAATCTTCCACTCTGTTGGCTTGTCCCTTCTTTTTTTTTTATGGTAAATGTGTAAGCTTGCATGTACTCCACCCATTTCATGTGTCTATGGTTCAATTTCTCTAAGATGTTTAGAAAAATCCGAGCATGATTGTCTGTGAACACTATAAATTCCCTAGGGAGTAGGTAATGCCTCCATTTCTTGAGGGATTGCACCATAGCATATAGTTCTAGGTCATATGATGAATATTTTCTTTTTGCCTCATTGAATTTTTCACTTAAGAAGGCAATAGGCTTCCCTTCTTGGCTTATTATTGCCCCTATGGACAAATTACTAGCATCACACTCTATGGTAAATACTTTAGAAAAATCAGGTAGAGTAAGTATGGGTTGTTGTGCTACCTTTTGTTTTAAATATTCAAAATTTTGATCAGCCTCCTTTGTCCACTACAATCTTCTCCTCTTCTCCCCTTGTATAGTGTCTATCATTGGTGCAATTTTGTCACTAAATCACCTTATAAAATTCTGGTAGAAGCTTGCTAGGCCATGAAATCTCCTCACTTTTCACACTATTTTTCGAGTAGGCCAGTTAAGGATGGCTTCAACCTTCTTTGGATCCATGTTTAAGTTTCCTCCTGAGATTACAAAGCCCAAATATATCAGCTCCTGTTTCATCCATTCACACTTCTTAAGGTTAATCATGAGGTTCTCTTCATGTAGCTTCCCCAAAACTCTATCCAAGTGTTCCAAGTGTTCTTCCCTTGTTTTGCTAAATACTAAGATATCATCTAGGTATACTACTAATTTTTTTTTAATGAAATATCTTAAAACCTCATTCATGAGTCTCATGAGTCCATAGAGGCCCTCATTGGTCTTTTAAGCCATTTTCCATTCATCACCCTATCTAATCCTTATCTTGTGGTAGCCACTTTTTAAATCTATATTTGAGAAGTAAGTTTCCCCTACCAAGCTATCCATGAGGTCTTCCATTTGAGCTATAGGGAACCTATACCTAATAGTTATCTTGTTAATGGCCCTTGAATCCGTACAGAGCCTCCATTCACCATATTTTTTAGGTGCCAAGACTATTGGCACAACACAAGGGTTGAGAATTTTCCTCACCAACCCTTTGTCTAAGAGTTCTTTCACTTGTTTCTTGACTTCCTCATTCTATTGAGGTGTCATTTTATAAGCTTCCTTGTTAGCAAGGCTTGCACCAGGGACTAAATCTACATGATGACTTACATCCAGGATTGTAGGCAATGAACTTGGAAACCCCCTCACCACTATGTGCTCATACCTATCAAGTAGAGTCTGCACCTCCTTTGGGACATCTTTCTCACTATCATCTACTACTACCTCTGAATTGGTTTCCCAACAACAACAAACCCAACCTTCTCTTCTTAAAAATATTTGAGGAAATCCTTCTCCTTCACTATCGTCACACTAGGTCCTTCATGGACTACACATTTATCTTTCTACAGTGGCTCTAATCTAATCTATACTCCATTCTTTTCAATTTGATATTCATTCTTGAAACCATCATGTTGTTCCTTCCTATCATATTTGCATGGCCTTCCAAGAAGTAGGTGGCACACATCCATGGGTACAATTTCACAGAGCATTACATATTTTTAAGGCCCAATGGAAAAATCCAAATAAACCTATAAATTAACAAGAACATGTTGTCCCTTGTTTAACCATGAAATTTTGTAGGGATTAGAGCGGGGTATTCTTTTCAATCTAAGATTTTCTACTATTTCCAAGGATGCAATATTATCAGTGGACCCAAAGTCAATAATGACCTTACATACCTTTCCCTAAAATTTGCAATTTTTTTTTAATAAAGCTTTCCTTTGAGGTGGCTCCTTTGAATTAGTCACTTTGATGAATGTCATCCTAATCATATAAGACTCCCTGGATTTTGGCTTAGCTCGGAGAGTTGAAGGTCCTGCACAAGAAGTTACACTCTCTACCTCTTCTTCTTAATGAACAAGCTGATTTCTTCTTTCCCCACCTTGGTAGCTTGAGCCTTGCTTGTTTGGAAACTTCCATGAAGGGTGCCCATACTGATTTCAATCCAAACATTTCCCTAAAAAGGCATTAGAGCCTCTTGCTGGTCCATTGAACCTACCTCTACCTCCTGGCCTTCCTCCCCTAAAATTTCCCCTTGGCTCTCCACTTTTTTCTTTAGTGGTGCCTTGTTCATTTTGTGTCTTGTGGAAACCTCTTCCTCTAGGGTTACCTCTGCCCCTAGTTTGTTTTTCCAACCTCCTCTTTATCTTCTCTTCAACCTTTGTTGCCATTTGTAACCACTTTTCCACTATTCTAGGAGTGATCAAACTGATTTCATCTTGGATTGCACCTCTCAATCCGTTGATGTACTTGGCCATCCTCTCTCTCTCATTCTCCATATGCCATGACCTTATGGTTAATTTATGAAATTCCTCTATGTAAGCAACCACATCTAACTCTCTCTACTTCAAGCTTTGTATCCTTCTGTAGATTTGTACTTCATAGTCAGCAAGTATGAATTGGTGCTTGATCTTTTGCACCATCTGGTCCCATGAATTAATTTTAGGCTTGAGACCCTTTACTCTCTCCTCTAGGTTAGAGTTGGTCCCTTAAGTTTTGTCTTAGCAAATTTAACCTTCCTATCTTAAGGAATCTCTTTGAATTCAAACTATTTTTCAAGAGCATCCATCCACTCTATGAATTATTCTCCATCCATCTTGCCTCCATACATAGGGATCTCTATCTTCACTTCTTGAGCCTCACCTCTTGCTACCTTAAGCACCTAGAAGAACTTCTTGTCTTCAACCCGCAACTCCTCTTGAGGGTTTTCCTCTTCACCCTCATCTTCACGGTCACTCACTTCAATGATACCCTTAGCTATCTTGTACTTTCTTTCTAGAGCTTCCATCCTTTCTCTCAAGGCTCTAATTTCCCTATCAACTTCTATGCTACCCATCTTTGGAGGCATCTTATATTGTTCCTTTTTTCACTTTTATTTAAAACTTCAAGTTTATTTATCAAAAGGACCTTGAGCCTAAGCTTTGATACCACTTGATGCAAGATAGAGTAGTTTTCAACCTCAACCTACACTTTCAACTTGGTTAGGACTGATCCAGCCATCCCTTAAGGTGACTTCCTGAGTTAAATTAGTTATAGCCTAGTAGCCTTGGAGACACACTTATTCAACTATATATCCAATTATAGAACTCTTCTTGTCTTTATCCACACACTTTGGAGGAACCATTAACCTATTATACAACATGTCAGAATCATGAGATAGGTTATTTTGTACTGATACACTTCAAACTGACCTTCCTCGCTTCAACATGGTCTGATTAGGCCTCTTTTAGAAAGTAGGTCCCTCAGAACTGACCTCCCTGACCTCAAAACCAACATGAATCTTGATAGTCTATCACCAAACTAACATATCTCTCATTATTTTCCCTTAACCAGTCCTTAAACTAATTGGTTCCATCAAAAGTCAATGTTTTCTCTATTGGAAAGTCACTTTGCCAACCCTCAAACTCAATCTGATGCTTGGTCCTCCTTACCACTCTATCTATCAATAAAACGAAACATTTTTCTATACTCTAATAGGCCCATTACACATATCTATTTCATTCAAAAATGGTGCAAGGGCCTTCAATTCTTCATTTTCTTTGTGAACCCTTTAAAACCTTAGCTACAGAGCAACTTATAGAAAAAGAAGCAAATCATTCTTCCTACTAAATGAAATCCCCTCTAATAGGATTCAAATTGAAGCTAACACGATAGTCTACTTGGTTGGACAGGTTTCCCATCAACTACTAACTATACAGGTTGTATAAAATAGAAAGTAACATAGTTTTTCAGGAAAAAAACACAAAAAATCATAACTTTCTTATTTCTTTCTTCACAAAACTCATCCACCAAACTTCCTCAACGTATTTTTCCACATTTCATGCCTTTACAACTTGTTTCATCATTCACAAAATAATTCCAGCAGATCTGACTCTTGGACTTCCAACTACCCCTCAATTAGACAAAAACAAACACTAATTTATTACATAATACTAATGTAAATACTAAGACCCCCCTTAACTCCAAGCACTAAATTTTATATATCATGAATTTGGCCACCTTGGCCTTATTAGAAAATGAAAAAATTTCATTCCTCAAGAGTAGACATTGACTACAAAGAAAAAATGGACCCAACTATGAAAACTTGTGAACACTGTGAAGGTGCTCTGCACCAGAAGCCAATTATCAAATTAGCCTTATTACAAAATGAAAAAATGTCATTCTTCAAGAATAGACAATGACTGCAAATAAAAAATGGACCCAAATTTGAAAACTTGTGAACACTATGAAGGTGCTCTGCACCAAAAACCAATTATCAAATGACTGTGGAGCCAAAACATTTCTCCTAGTCAACAACCACATAACTCTAACAAACCAGTCCACACACCAGTGAACATAACTTTTACTCTCCATCGAACTAGAATTTTAAACTCAGAATATTCAATCTATTTAAGCTTATGAACACACCTATATACCCACATAGGTATAGGATCAACATAGAAAAAGTGTGGACGCTCAGAACACACTTCAACACAGCTTTCATTATTTCTGAAATTTTCTCAAAATCACTTGGAAAAACCCAACTTACTCGGCCTGTACATTGTTGAAATCAATGAAAAAAATAATGGAAACACCAAAAAACACATCCATACTTGCAACATAACACTCTACATGATTCCCTCTAACTTCTTCATCCTCCACCAGTCATCTTTCCAGCTAAAATATTGACTGTCGAATCCTGCCACATCACAATATGCCTTGGAAATCCTATAAATACAACATCATTCTCTAGCATTTCATATCCCATCTTTGAAAAAACTTACTCTTCCAAAATTACATAGAAGCATTTAGAGAATTTAGAGTTTAAAGCATTTAGCATTTAGAATTGGGGTATCATATTAGTTTATAATCATGGCTTAGTTTAGTAGATGCACTTTAATTATCATAATAGTTCTCCTTACAATAGTTATATTACAACATTTTCACCATAGCATAATCTTCATCTCTATTGCAAAAACATTTTTATCATAGCATCATGGCATAAATCACATAGTTTATCAAATCATGTGGGAAATAGGACTCTTGCATTTTACAACATCCATTATCTAGGTTGTCATTCTAAAAGTCATAGTGCAAGAAAAATATGAGAGCCATTATGATTCCAGGAATCCTTAGAGATAGTAAACAATGGAATGGTTTTAAGAAATAGTTTTACCAATTTATTTATTATTTTGATTTCCCTAATAAAATACATTTCATTGATTGTGTGGCTTTGATATTCATTTACTCGCATTACACAATTCACCACGCGATACAATGTTGATACTAATGAACCCACTATGGATGATATCTTTCATACCACATTTCCAATGACTTGACTACCTACAACTAATGTGAACGATGTTGAAATAATGGTTGCTAATGTCTCTCAAAATGCACGAAAGATAAAGGAAGAATTAAAATTTTGTAAGACTTTTTGAGAACCGAACCTATTGCTGCTAATGCCATTCATCTCATGGGGAATACACAAAATATTCTTAAGCAAGAACAAAGAATAGATTTTATATGTACCATAGTCGATCTCATTAACAATATTTTTCCTCCTCCTAAACCAACTTCCAATTGATAAATTTCCCATGCATAAGAGAAAATAAAACATAAATTTTGATCACATTACCACTCCTAATTCATCCTTTTCTTAAAAAGAAAAGGCCTTAAAGTTAGAAGATGAAATTGGTGACCAAAAAATATCAAACCAAAGAAGAAGAATTCAAAACTACATGAAAATCAAAAACTTCAGCTACAAGATATGTATGATCTTATTGAATCTTTCCATGACCTATTAAAAATATCCAAGACTGAGAGTTCCTTTTACACTCTTCTACATTGGGGATTAATCAAATTACAACCTAAATGTGAAAATCAAAGAGAAAATCAAACTAAACAAAATGAACCATATTATTCCTATCATAGATTATTTGGACATTACACTAATAATTGTCGTAGTTTACTGGAATTATTGAAGAAATTCAGATCCCATAGGGATCTATCTTGACTAAAAGCAGGAACTTTTCTCATTTCCATGTAATAGTTGTAGGATCATAACATACTCACTATTACATGTTTAATATTCACTGAAAATGATTTTATTTATTGCAAGGAGCTCATTCTCATCACTTACCTTGGCGCATCCTTGTCCTGCACTTAGTGGGGGCAACAAGTTAGATAGCCTTGTCATATTTTAGCACTTGATGTTGTCCCTTTGGCTAGTTATCCACTTTTTGCGTATACTAATCAAGATTGGGATGCACATGACCTACTATAGGTTGACGCGAATGTGCCTTAATAGTCATTTTTTTTTGTTTTCTTTCTCATGTTCTTTATATGATTGGATTTGCATAATGTAACCCCTCATATTGTTTTGTTTGATGTATCTTTCTTCATGTGCATTTCTCTATTTGTACCTACATTCTTCTATATGTCATAAAAAATTATCTTTTCTTTTGTCTTATGTTTTTCGTTTTGGGATGAAACAAGGCATCAATACATTTAGGTCTCTTCTATGTTGACCTAAAAGATTTTTCTTTTTCTTTTTAACTCTCCATGTGTCATTCTTCCTGTTCTATGAGTATTTAGGGAATGAAGATGTTTTTGAGCTCTATAACAACATTGTAGCAAAGACATACTAACCCAGAATCTGTAGATCCCTTATGTGTTTGAATTTCATTTGGGGGGGAACCCCTTCCTCTCTTTTTCATGATGCAACTTCATCTAGAAACATATGCCTTGGCATAAGGATTTCCAAATAAGCTCTCATGTCTCCTTTATTGTTTAGCATTGATTATTTGCTACTTTAAAGTAAATTGCTGGCAACAATTGTGTTATCAATTTCTTTAAAGTGGCGGCATACATTGGCATTATTATTTTTGAAATATTTGACATTCCTTTTGTTTCATTGTGTAATTTTCTTGGTGTTGTTATTGGGTTGATTTCCTCTAAGAGTGTGATATTTCTTGGCATACAACTTTCCTTTAGTGGTGATGTTATGTGTTACATTCCCTAAGTTGTGAATATTTTATCCTTGACTTGTCCTCTCTTGGAGACATTAGGCATGATGTTCCCTAAGAGGAGAACTTACATGAACTAAGAAAAATCCCTTTGAACATACCTTATTTGTATTTTTTTCATAAGTGTTTAGCATAACACAACTTGTTAACCTTATGAAGCTTGAATTTTATATTTTTGTGGTTCCTTATCAAAGCTTTTAGATATATAGAATTGGTATGGTTAGTATGATGAGAGCCTATAGACCTGGCATGAATTTCTCACCTAGCCACTTTTTGGAGCCTCGCCTAGTGGACACCCTAAGGTTACACTAGCTCAAAGTGAGCATGTGTTGTTTTTTGTATAGTGGACATCGCATTTCACTTGTGAAATTGTTTGCAAAAATAGCCGAGATGTGTTCCACATTGCATTGGATAGTTAAGGCTTGATCCACCCTTTTCTTTTGGACAAACAACTAAGACATTTTCCACATGATGTTGGATAGTTAAGGCTTGATCCATCTTTTCTCTTTTGGACAAATAGCTGAGATGTGTTCCACATCACATTCGATAGTTAAGGCTTGCTCTTCTCTTTTGATAAATAGCTAGGTCATGTTCCACATTGTGTTGGACAGTCGATGCTTGATCTGTCCTTCTGTTTTTTTTTACCTTTTCTTTTAATTGTTTGATGTTGTATGATTGAGTAATCTTGTTTTTTTTACATACATATTTTTTCAATGTATACTTTAGTGTTATTTTGACACAAGGTCATCCTCTCACTAAAGTGGGGGCTAAATGTAGTATAGACAAATGTATCCCTTTTACATTTTCACACTTATTTGGGCCCTCCTAGTTAATTTGGACGTAATTGTGCCTTATTTTGGTGTTGTAAAGTGTAACCCTTTACACTTTCACACTTATTTATAGCTTCCTAAATTAATTGAAATTAATTTTCCTTAATTGGCCCCTTATTTCATTTACCAAGCCTATTTTAATACATTTTTTGAAGAGGAAACCCGAATTTCATTAATGCCTTAGCATAACACTTCTCATTGAGCAATGTGTGTCCTAGCTTTAGGGACCTAGGACCCATTCACCCATGGGCGAATGGGTCCTCCCTTACACCTAGGACCTAAATTCAAATTATTGTTTTTGTGGTATTTTAACATTTTCAAATCTATATTCAGATGTTGGCTTGTGATATTTAAATTTTGAGAAATTAAGGATAAATATCTATAAATATAAGGTTATTTCACTATGTTTCACTTATAAAGTTTGAAGTGAACATTCTTATAGCATAGTTGATGATCAAGAGCATATTTATTGAAGATTTATTGTAGAATTCAAGATCCAGTTATCATATCAAGGTCTTCATACATCATGCATGTTATTGGAGCTAATACGGTGATATAGGTTTCATGATCCATTCAAGCATTCAACTAATTATTTCAAGAAATATTCAAGGTTCAAGATCCACATACATTGAAGTCATTTCATTCAAGTTGCAAATTTATATTCCAAGTTTTATGAAAGGTTTTGTTGAGTGGTAACATATATTTGTTCATTTTTGACTCCCTTTCAAATATTTCATTTCATTTCAAGGTTTAATCACCAAAACAAGGTTTGACCAAGGAAACCCCCCATTCACCAAAAATAAAACATTTTCCCCTCTTGATTTGTGTTTGCATATTTAGGTGGAATAAATCTTGAAGATCTCTTGAAGATAAAAAATTGAAGAAGTTTTCAAAGTTTCAAAAGTTCTCATAAAATTTGTCATCTCAAAGAAACTCGTCTGTAGAATTTATTTCTAATATTTTGAAATTCAAACTTGGGAAGTTAAAGGATTCTGATCTATAGTAGAAGCTCATAAAATTTGTTGATTAACCCTAACTTAAGACCCATTTTCTTCCAGCCGAATGAGTCCTAGATCAGCTTCAAAAATTGACTTTTGGTGAAAGGTACATTCAAATTTTTCTTTCTTTGATCTGCATTTTTTTCTAGTTCTATCACTATTGAGCTTAATCTTGTTATTCCAAGTGTTAGATTTCAATTTTGTGTTGATTTACTATTTTTAGTTTTTCTCCCCAAAGTGTTGTTTGACTAGGACCCCCATCTTAACATAAAAATAAAATATGTAGATTCACTATTTGACTTGATTCACCTAAGGGTTGATAATCATTTTATTATGTGGATGTCATTTCCTAATGAATTGAGAAAGAATAGGTCCATCATACCCCACATTGGATACCTACCTTAACCACAATCACCTATTTTTGTTCTTTTCAACTTCTAACAACCAACAAAATAATGTTAGAGCACAGAGTGAAAAATTTATTTGAGGACTAGTGTGGACCCAAAAATGAATGATCTATCACACTAGATTAATGGAATTAACATTTATTCAATTTCATACAAAATTGAATTCTATGGATCAAACCATTTTACAAAATTGTATACCATATTCATTTCAAGACCTGGTAGAACAAACCAAAATTATGTGCACCAAAGTATTCACATCAAAATAAAATATTGGCATCAATGACAACATTGTAACACAAATTAATATACCTTTTTCTTAATCCATATTCTCATTTTGACAACAACATCAATGACATTCTTCAAATAGTTATAAGATTTGGAATCCTCTAACCCATAAAATGATCTTTTATAGAGATGTGATTTTCAAGGATTTTAGAGCTTACTCAAGAGATGAGCATCCAAAGGAGAAAGATAAGAAAAATATAGTTCTCTTTGAGACAAATATTGAGAAGCAAGAAGATGCACATCTGGAAGAACAATTAGATGGATTTGAGGATGGAGAAGAAGAAGAGGGTTTAGATAGTTTCAAGGATGTGCAAGATGAGTACACAAATGAAGAAGAATATGTAGATACCATTACTCCTACCTTCAGGAGGTCCACAAGGAAACAAAATCTAGTCAATATAGGTAAAACCCATTAGATTATCATTGTGTATTTTCTTTTTTGAGTACTAACGATGAAAATATTTCCTACAAGGAGGCTTTCTCTTTAGAGGAACGTGTGTCTTGGTTGCAAGACATGCAGGAGGGAACAATGGGTTTGGATCATTGTGACAATTAGGATCTTGTTACTTTTCCCAAAGGAAGGAAGCCCATTGGATGCAAGTGGGTATTTAAAAATAAATTTGGAGTAGATGGTTGGTTAGAGTAGTGTTGATGGTGTTTTCTACATAGCAACAACTCAAACAGAATATTATATCCTATCTCTCTTGAAAGGTAAATCTCTATGGGAAAAGAGATAACCCCAAGGTCTCTAATGTTAGGTCTTGACAATGCAACAAAACAACTTAGTGATAAATGTGAAAATGTTGGTAATCACAATGGGACCTTACTACGAGCAAACACTGGATTTCAAATTTATCAGATTTAAACAATAAATTGATACTTTGAAACTTGATTGGAACTCTAAAAATAAAGAAACAAAAAAAGATTAAGGTTTCAGAGATAATTCTAAGACTACTTCTAACCCTAAGGTTTAAAATTTCAAAAGATAAAAATGCTCAAAATGGACCGATTTCTCATAAACTACTTTCTGCTTGACCCGGATGAATTTGCAATTTCACAAAAATAGTGCAATCTTCTAAGGCATTTAAAGATTTGCAAATCACAAACATTCATTCAGCCAATCCTATTGTGATTGAGATGAATAAACCCTTATAACTGAACTAAGCACAATTGTAAGTCCAGGCTAACTTTGCAAAGCAACTAACAATCAGCTAACTGCAAAAAGTATGGACTAGAGATCACTGCAAACATTCCAAACATAAAACCCTAAGCATTACCAAACCATTTAACCATAAACTTATAAGAATTGGAAAGATAGACCAACAAGAACAATGCTAGATGAAATTCCATCAGATGGATACCAGACACAATATCTCTCTTATATTAAATCATCCAAAGTAGCAACAATTCCAATTTTCTATTACAACACTTGCTTGAGAATAAACCCTAATTCGCTCTAATATCACTTGTCTATTTTCTCTCTATCCCTATTCTTATATGTGCTTACCTATATATATCCAAATGAGGCAACATTAATTTTTTTATAGAAAATCCCTAAGATAGGTCGGCCCAAAAGATAATTTTACAATAAAAACATGACCTACAAGAGGTCGGCCTAAAAGATATTTGAACACATGAAATGTGCCATCGGCACCAATTTCATCCAAAACCATCAAGATACCAAAAGGGGTCGGCCCAATACATGTGAATAATGGGAAGCACAAATATCAATGTAACCCTATATAGTTACTCCCCATCCTTGTCCTTAGCTCGATATTATTCACCATGTATGGCCAACAAAACTCTATCCAGCTCAGCAACAGGTGGCATAGGCAGAACCCTAATCCTCCTCTCAAGAGACCTGATGTCATCTCTTGCCTGCCTAACTGCACCATCGCAGTCAGCCCTATTAGTGAAATATTTGTCCATGACTACAATATAAGTTGTAGCATCATCCAACTGATGTCCAATAACTAGTCCTTCACTACCTGGAGAATAAACATCTCTCCACGACTTCCTAAGCTACTCCAAATTAAGATGCTTCAGAGAAAACTTCTTCCTTCCAGTCATGACCTCAAAAAATGAAATACATTTATCATAAATACTGGTTAGATCATCCTCAATTTTTCGTGCCTACTTATGGATCTTTTTCAAGGCCTTCTGCCTCATTCACAAGATTTCAAATCATTCCCAATGTTCGTAAACCCTTGGAAAAGGAAGAATCCCACACTTCACCAATTTATCTTCAGTGAATCCCATGATTGTCATGGTCTTCTGCATTAGGAGGTCGGTATCCGCATTATCCTAAGCTAATACAACCTTTAACCCATCCACTGATCTTATTGCATCTCCTGCAATTGACAAAATTCTCTTAATAGCATCATCCCATTTGGTTTGGACACCCTGCAACTAAGCAACTATAGCATGTGTGGTGCCTTTCATCTTTTCAAGCTGAGATATTGTCTCTTGAGGCAAGAAACTAGTACCAGAGGAGGAAGAGCTAATAGCTTGCAAGGGTTTGATTAACTCTTGCAAGTACCTCTTCAGTTTCTCATTCTCCTTCTCTAGTTCATGCCTTGTCTACACAACCTTCTTCAGCCTACCCACAATCACAACACTAGAGCCTTCATATTCTTCAATATCTTGCTCCACAGTAGCATGCCCTAAGTCAACAGTTTGCACATGATAATCCTAGGCAATCACATTGTCTCTATCTCTATTTGGAGCAAGTGTAGCAATATGAGCTACTCTGTTACCTGACCCATCTCTTTCAATTCAGGACACAACCCTTGCTTTATTCTTGGTTTTTTCCTTTTCTACATTAGCCATGAGAACATCCCAGTTAGGAGGAACATCCTCCACTATCACCATTTTACTCTTCAACTCTTTATCAAGCCAATCTAGAATAGTAGACCCAGCAGGCACCCTATCTTGCTTATCTTGCCCTTGTTCCTACTAATCAGTAGTTGCATCCTTTTCAACACTTGGCATATTGGGAATTTCCATGGTAGGATTCCCTTTCTCTTGTACCTACTCCTTTATGACCGTCTGTACTGGTGAAGGGATCTTAGTTGCTATTTCCTCCTATTCAGGAGATTTGTTCACTTGTTCCCCTATAGGTGAATCTGTATATGCTACCATAGGAGACTATACCACCTTATCAATTTTTTCCTCTGCATTATAGAGGTCCCCTTCCTGAAACTCTTCCTCGCCAAAATCCTTAGGATCTTCATCCTTCTTTGGTTCCTCCTGTGTGTTACCAACATCCTGAGAAATGGAGACACTCACTTGTTCAACAACAAGAATACTCATTGAAACATTCTCCTTTGCTGCAGTATCCCTTGGGGAAGGAGTCCTTGACCTCCTCATGTATACTTGTATTTTCTCCCCTGAGCTTTCCACCTCTACCACTGGTACTTCAACCTCCTTATCAACTTTGGGAACTTCCTCCACCTTCTGTGATAGCTTTGTGATCCTTCTTTTCTTTATCAATGGAGGAGCAGTTTCTACCTCCTCTTCCTCTTCCTTATTCTTTTCAACTTCTTTCCCTGAGGCATGTCTCCTCTTCTTATTAATAGGCTTCCTCTATTTTCTTACCTTTGTAGCCCTCTCCACTTGAATATCTCTAACCTGGATTCTGAAAGAAGAATCCACCTTTTCCTTACCTTTTGGATCAAGTTCAAGTGACTCCTCGGAAGCAGAGTGAGACTCTAAGTCTCCCATCATATCATAAGTGCATGGGAGACCTTCTCCTTCCAACTCTATAATCTTGTGCTTCAACCACATCTTGGTAAATTTGATCATCGGGGCCATGACCTGGTCCAACTCAGTCTTTTCCTCCTCTAACCATTCAACCAATCCAACTGGCGTATCTTTTACTGCCTCATAGACATGACCTTGGATCACATTTTCATTTTCTTCTACTTGGTCCAGGATGGCCTTCACATTATACAACCTTACGAAATCCACTGGCAATCTAGAAAACTTCTTCTTTCTTACCTCAATCTCATCAGCAAGGTTGACCTAGTAATCCTCAATATGAGCCTTATGGCTATATTCCCTACTAGCCTTCATTTGAGCTTTGCCAATAATGTCAAAACTTGCCCTTTTGGAATGGAAGGAGAGGCCAAGAGTACTCATCTCCTCCTCAGAAGCATGAGCAGACTGAATGGAAGCACAAACCTCACCCATTCCTATCTTTAGGGGAAATTCATTCCCAAAACCAGTCTTGTGCATCTCTCCCTTCACAACATTGTTGAAGTCACAAATATGCCTAGTGACTTCCAACAATATGATATGATCAGTAGGGTATCTAGGGAGTCTATAGGGAGCCCTTTGAAAACCATCAATTTTGATGTATGAGAAAGTTGGGAACTAGATAAACCATGCCCCATATCTCCTTATCAATTCTTTAGCCTTATCTGAAATTCTCATATGCTCTGCACCTTGGAGCAATCTAGTGATGTACATTGTGAAAGCATCATTGGATCTCCAATAGCTTCCTCCAGTCAGGTGTAGTTGTGGATATAATTCATAGATCACATCCTGCCCAAAGGTACCCCTAGTGCTTAACCCCTTGTATGGGTGAAGTCTCACCAATGAATACACTAGGTAAGAGGTCATGGTAAAAGTCTTGGTTTGCAAGAAATTGCATAACTATTCATGAATTACTGTACTAATAAAACCTACCTAGTGATAGTCTATTCCCTTCTCCATCTGAGCAATTATATTGAACATCCAGGTCTCAAATACACCTGCACTCTTCAATCCCACTAACCTGTTGAGAAGAGTGATGACATTGTAGTAATATCTCTTGAACTTAAGCCTGAATAGTTGCTTAGGAAATTTGGAGAAATAGGATTTGGGCTTCTCTAGCCAAGAATTAATCACCTACTGAGACTTTTCTACATTCTCTTTGTAATATTTCCTAGCACCATCCTTGTCAAAGGCCACCACATGTGACCTATCAGGCATGTCAAAGGTTGCAGCAATGGACACAAGACTGAAGCCAGCCAAAATCCTTCCCCAGGGACGAATTATCCTCTGTGTCCCTCTATCATAATTTCTGGCACACTCAAGCACTAATTCATAGCACTGCACCATGGAAGAAAAACCTGCCACATGAGCCAATCCGGAGTCTACCATTCTTCTTGCCAACAGAGGAGGATTTGGTGTAGACAACTCATCCTTGAACTCCTCATAGTCCCACATGCCTACATTTGTATCTATGATTTCTGACCAAATTGAAGTCAACTTGCTCTCAAGAATTTGGCTTTTTATGTCTAATTTCACCTTTTCTGTATTCGAGATAGCAAAGTCTCTACATTTGGATCTGTTGCCTTCCCTTTGCCTTGACCAACAACATCCTATCCTGATCCTACCCAAAAACACATAAAGATGACCACAATCAGATCCACAAGAAACAACAAGTGCAAGAAACTATTATCTTAAAGTTTTGGATTTAACCCCCCTCGCGGATTCTGCACAGGAGAGGATTTTCGAGAAAATCTGGACCAGGTGAACTCCAACAAACCAAGCATGCAAAATCCCACAACATCATTTTAATCCATCAATTACCAAAGGAATAACATTAGAAACATTTAGCATAAGCTCATTTAATCAATCAAATCATCATCAATAAATAGATCCTTCATAATCATCAAATTCAATATTTTCCTAGAAAACTCGGAAGTATTCGCCAGAGACGGATTTTGGTGAAAACAACAATAGTTACAACTAACCTGAGAAAAAGGAGGAGACACGGAACATCCAGAAAAATTTGGATGGAATGGATTTTGGCGAAAGCCAGATATATCAAAAGTAAAGCACGAAATTGGTAAAATGACCCGACTGCGGACATCAGAAAAATCCGAAGGAAGCAGATTTTGTCTAGACAGATGAAGTCCAAAAAAAGGTGGTAAAAGAGAAAGCAAGAGATAAGTTGGTGAAATCTGGGGGCAGCGGAATTCCATGAGAACCTCGAAAACCCGAACCCATCCACATCTTCTTTACTTTTTAAAAAATGATTCAACAACTCCCGATGTAAAGCCTATATTCTGAAAACAACTTAACCTAGACCTCCAATGAATGAAACATGAATTTAGAACACTCCTTACAACAATTTGAGGAGGATTGGCCATGCCCTAGGTTAAGGAGCCCTAAAATATCTACCATGAAAACATGTACAACCATGCACGACTTGCCCACATACCAGAATGGAGAGTTTAGGATCAATGTAAGAAAACACCCAAAAGAAATGATACCAGACCAAGAATAAACATAAATGACCAACCAAGCAGACCGATAAAGCAATGAAAAACCCCCAAAATGCCCAATGATGACATGCATAGTCAAGGAAATCAAGAAATCATGAAGGACCAGAAAGAAAATGAGGCGAAGCAATTCAAAATCAATAGAGTAAAGGAGCATTTCTACATACCATGAGAGTGAAAGGGCTGGAACTGGTGATGCCAACAGATAATCGACAAATGCAAGCAGGATACGATCCACGCACATGAAACTTAAATGCACAGTCAAAATGGCCTAAAAAAAACCAATCCAGCAGAACACCAAAAGCTCCAAGACTCAAGCTCAAATGATAGCAAACGAACAAACTCAAATGATCAATTACTTCCCAAAATCCAATATATCAAAGCCCCAAAACATCTGCACAAACGACATTAATGCGGTTGACAAGACAACCATGACCACAAAAAACTCAGGGATTCAACAAGGTGACGGACTTCGGGGAAATCCAGACCATACAGATTTTCCTAAAAACAAGGTCAAAAGGCAGCAACCTCCGGACATTGGAAGAAAACCGGGAGAATCCGACCCAAGCAGATTTTCCCGAAAGCAGTGAAAACTCCGGAATGAATTCAGAACTCAAGGTATTCAATAAAACTCATAAGTGTGCCACTTCAATTGGAAAGATAGACATCAAAGCACTAACCCAAGCAAGCGAAGACCCCGAAAAAGAAGGGGCAAAACACCAAAAGCGAAAAAAGAAGGTCCCCACTTTCAGTGGGGCGTGTGTGGAAACACTGCACAACAAGTAGTATAAGGATAGATTAGTGGCTAAGGGCTACTCCTAGAGAGGGAGTTGATTTGAGTAAAATATTATTACATGTTGCTAAATTAACTTCTATTAGATTCCTATTATCTATTAATTTTTCTTGTGATTTTGAGATAGAGAAAATGGATGTCAAAACCACTTTATTTCATGGTATCTTGAGGAGGAAATTTATATGCAATAGCTTGGTAGTTTTATTGTGAAAGGAAAAGAACACTTATTTTATAAGTTGAAGATATATTTGTATGGTTTGAAACAATCACCCAAGATGTGGTATCAAAATTTTGATCCTTCTGCATTGAAGTTGGGTTTTCTTAGGAGTAGGGAGGATTATTGTGTTTACATTAAGGTTATTGATGATCGAATTCTAATTATTTTCTTGTATGTTGATGATATATTCTTTATTGGTAATTAAAAAGTGATGATTAGTGAACTCAAGACACAAATTTCTTTCAAGTTTGATTTGGAGGACTTGGGGGCTGCAAAATATATTCCTGGGATGGAGATTAGTAGAGATCAAGTTCTCAAAAAGCTTTGGTTAAGTGAGAGTAAGTATATTGATATCATCTTGTAGAGGCTTAATATGAATGATAGTAAGTCAGTTAGTATTCCATTTCTATTTGGTATTAAGTTAAGCTTAGATATGTGTCCTAATGTTGGCGTATTGTTGTCATTGATGTCAAAAGGGGATGTTTGTGCCATATCCTACATGGGAGATTGTTGGCGTAATTATTGGATCAGTTTCTAGACGTTTGGTGAAATGTTGCAAAGTTATCATGATTTTTTGTCGTCACACTACAAAGTTTTCTTCCAAAGTTTAGGAGGGATTACTAAGACCATAATTGACATGCGATTTTTTAGAGGATTCAATTGAGGTGGTTTGCATGACCAAAAGTTGTATATAATGATTTGGAGTGAATTATTCATACTCTCTATTTGATTTAGGGGTTGTAAATAAAACCTAAGGTTTACAATAATGGTGATGAGTAGTATTTCTATTTTTATATTGACTATCTATAGGCCATTTTTAATTGCTTAACTTATCACTTAAGCCATTGAGTTCGTTGGGAAACTGGCCCTTGTTCCTAGAATTATCAGCCTAGAAAATATTGAATGAATTTAATATTTCCTAAGTCATGTGCAAATATATTCCCTTAGCATGATCAACTATTGTGACCGAGTCTTGAAGATCAATGACCTCCTTGTCATCCTACTGAGATGTGGTGGGTCCTTGTCTAAGCCTAGTAGTATAATAGACTTGTGACATGTGTTAGGTGGGACTAGGTAAAACATGAAGTGAGGGTGTGGATGATGATGTGGGAAGACAAGTGGTGAGGAATGATTGATTGATATGTCAATCTACAACGTTGTTGTGAATTGCATGGTGTTGAAAAATATGACAGATGGTGCTATCCCACCAACCTATTGAGATTTGGTGGGTTCGTGTCTCTAGCTCATGCAATAGTGGGCTTGTGAGATGTGTCTTGGTGGACCTTGGATGATGCATAGTGTATGTGATGGAGATCGACAACGATTATTAAATCGATCGTTAATCTGATGGTCGTGTTTTAAAGTTAAATGATGAATGTGAATCAATGGTTCATTGTGTGAAAATAGAAAATCAGTGGCTCAAGTTTAAAATTAATAGTTCTTAATGGCTATGATAGTGTGAATGAGGGTTCCAGCTGTAGATTGACTCTATGTGTGTATTCAATTGGTCCAACTGCTCCAGCTAGCAGTTTTTATTGGTGATGGGATGATTAAATTAATGACACAAATATGTAGGTAGTGAAAATTTATATTTTGATCTGATACATAGGATATGAATTAAATGTGATAGAAACCCTAGCTTTTTAGACATATTCCAAAAATAGACAAATATTTGAATCTAGATATGTGAATGCGTGACTCGATGGTTTTGTGGCTTGTGAAAGAAGATAATTAGCAAGCCCTAGCAGAAAATTTGTATCGTGTAAAAATATCAAGGTAGCTGTTGCAGGTTGATGATGTACACAAATGTGAAAATTAGAATTTGGCTAAGTGGTTGTAAAAAGAAAAAAATTGAGTGCATGTAGTGGAAGATTATTCTAAGATTCTTGAGGTGAACAAAGAATGCACTAATAGAAAAACTGCAATGCAACTAAGTGGTGTATCTGTCAGCTTTTGAGGTAGACAAAGAATGCACTAAAAGAAAAAGTTAAAGCATAGTGATATGATAGATGAGCATAACCAAATAAAAATAGAAGATCTTAATCCAAGTTTATATCTAGGTGAAAAAAAAATGAGGTGCGGAGTAGAGATCTAAGTTGTAGAGGCTACGATGGTAAATTGAGTAGTTGCAAATTAGGTTACAAAATTGAACTATGTAAATTGTAATTTAATTTACATTGTAAATCTAATTGGTGGGTGTCAGCAGATATATAGGTAGGTGCTCAAAGTATGGAGTGGGTGCTTCCTTGGAGTAGGTACTCCTAAAATAGGGGATTGGTGCCTCCTTAGGGTTGTTGCACTTAAAATTTGTAATAGAACTTTTGATTGTGAGGTTGGATTAGGATAGTGGCTCCTAGAAACATTTCTCACCATGTTTTTTCTCATCTTGGGTTTTCCACATACATCTTGTGTTTTGTGCTAGTGTATTTTATTTCTTACCTCTTTGCTTATGTTGCTTGAATCTGCACTAAAAGGGTTAAAATTAAATCAATTCACTAAGTCTCTTTAGGGCTAAATTTTAACTAATATATAGATTCACCTCCCTCTCAATAGATTATTGTGTTTCAAAAATTGGTATCAGAGCCTACGTTCCTTAGGAGAAGCTTAATAAACTTGGGCATGTTGGAAAAACAAGGATAGACAACTGAGAGGGGGGGTGAATCATTTGTTACATAATTTAGACTTATTCAACCTTAAACAACCTTTAATATCATATCAGATAATTAACAGTGAAAGAATAAATAAACAACACATCAAAAACACATGAACACCAAGATATTTATACATGGAAACCCTATTAGGGGAAAAACCACGGTGGATGTTAGTCCACAAGATTATACCATGTTAGAAGTATAATGAAAAATGAATAAGGAATGTACATGCATTCATGCACATTGCTTAGAGCTCATTGCTCAAACGAAAGGCTCACTACCTTACATAAAACAATCAGATTAAATCCATCTGATGAGGTTGAACTGAGAAATTAGCTTCTACAAAAGCCTGATGACATTTTTGGTTAGGCACATAAACACTTCTCTACATTTCACATACATTTCACTAAGAATAAACCACACACACTCACTCTTCAAAATGAAGAAACAATCATTCTTATATATCTTCTACATGAATTTACATCAACAACTCTATCAGCCACAAATAAAGAATGAATTACAACTTGTTAGCCCAATTCATGAAAAAATTTCAATGCGCAACAACTTAGGTCGGTGACAACATAATGAAGAACTAAATCAGCATCCTTGAACATGCAAAAAAATAAAATATTAATCCATAAGGATCTGCAACATGCTACCACCATCATGTCGGCCAAGAACACGAAGACCTCAAAAACACAAAGGAAAATCGTTGATCACGAGCACACCGATCAGCACAGACGTACCACAATGATAGAGAACAATCTAGAAACATCACTGAACATCACTGGGGCATACACAGCTACTCAATTTACCATAATTGTATTCTCTTCTTCTAGAAACACCTACTATAGTAAAAAATAACTGTAGGAACTCAGAAACTCATAACTCTCTCCAATCTTGATGCGTACCATTGAAAATTTCAGACAACATACTAGACAAGCTTAGCAAGAAACCCTTTGATGTGTGACCTTTGATTAACAACATACACAACTTTCCACCATATCTTCATAGCTTCATAGACTACCTACAACATATTTTTTCTAATTTTCTCAATATCTTTGACATATATAGCCTTCATAATAACCAATGCTAATAGTATTGACATCAATGACAACCACATATCAGCAACACAACCACAAGATCCAACAATATCACCCTTTGGAATTGATGGCAACACATGATGTGAAAAATACCATGAACACAACTAGCTCTTCACACAGTACTCTTGTCCCTCTTTATTCTACACTTCTCCCCCTTATAGTACAAGGTTTTTCACATTAAAATTCTCCCCCTTTGACATCAATGGAAAAGGTACACAAGCTCTGAACCTCTTATCATCTGAATCATCTGACTACTCACCTTGAGTAGTAGCTACCACAACATCAATCTGAAACAAGATCTTACTTTGAGTCCACGGATTGATGCAAATACTTGCATCTTAGTTCATATTAGGAGTGGAAATCACCCCTAAATTTTCTTTGAGATACTCAAAAGTATCCTTAGGCAACGGTTAAGTAAAGATATCTACAATTTTCTCCTTAGTGGGCACATATTCCAATTCGATTTCTTTATCACTCACTTTGTCTCTCAAAAGTGATACTTGATAGATATATGTTTTGTCTTTGAATGTAGCACCAGATTCTTTGAAATGTTTATAGCACTTGAATTGTCAAAAAATACAGCAATAGGCTCATTATACTCAATTCCGATATCTGTCAGCATCCGTTTCATCCATAATACTTGAGTACAATTGTTTGCAACAACAATATATTTTGCCTCAGTAGTAGATAAGGAAATGAAATTCTTCTTTTTACTTAGCCAAGACACCAAATTTTTCCCTAGGAAGAATGCACCACCACTTGTACTTTTTTTGTCATCTAAATCTCCTGCCCAATCTACATCTGTAAAGGCATTTAGAGTAAGATCATCATCCTTAGGATACCAAAGACCAAAATCAACTGTTCCTTTCAAGTATCTAAAAATTCTCTATATTGCAGTCACATGTGATTCCTTTGGATTAGCTTGATATCTAGCAACCATGCACACAACATTCATAATGTTTGGTCTGGTCCAAGTCAAATAAAGCAATCCACCAATCATTGACATGTACCTTGTTTGATTAGCCTTAGGAGAATCATCATTCTACGTTAACTTGCATCTGGTTACCATGGGTGTAGCTATTGGTTTTGAGTCTTCCATGCCAAACATGTTTAGCAACTCTTTTACATATTTGGACTGAGATATGAAAATTCCATCATCTAACTAAGTTATTTGCAATCCTAAAAATAATTTCAGCTCCCCTATCATTGACATCTAAAATTCACTTTTTATTTCATTAGCAAACTTCATGCATAAGTCATCATCACCTCCAAAGATAATGTCATCAACAAAAACTTCAATAATCAACTCTTTATCTTGATCCATCTTGAAATATAGATTGTTGTTAGTAGTACCTTTATTGAATACAATTTTCAACAAGTATTTATCCAATCTATCATACCATGCTCTAGGAGCTTGTTTGAGTCCATATAGTGCTTTGTTCAATCGGAAAATTATATCTTTTTCATAAATTAATTGAAATCAATCGGGTTCCTTAGCATAAACTTCTTCTTTAAACTCACCATTTAGAAATGCTAACTTCACATCCATTTAATAGACTTTGTAATTCTTGAAAGTAGCATAAGCAAGAAATAACCTTACGGCTTCAATTCTAGCAATAGGGGAAAATTTTTCTTCAAATTCAATACCTTCCATCTATGAGTATCATTTACATTCCATTCTTGCTTTGTTTCTAACCACTTCACCTTGCTCATTTAGCTTATTCCGAAAGACTCATTTGGTTCCAATCACATTTTTATCCTAAGGTATAGGAACAAGAGTCCATGTATCATTTTTATCTATTTGCAATAGTTCTTCCTTCATTGCTTCCATCCAATATTCATCTTTACATGCTTCATTGACATTAATAGGCCCAATCTTGGAAATGAGGCAATATTCTTCTACAATCCTTCTTCTTTTCTACACACCTTTGTTCTTATCTCCTATAATCTGATTTTCAAAATGATTTAGCTTTACATACATTGGAACATTTGGATTCTCTTTGGCTTTTGGTTCTTTTGTTCTTTCTTCTTCATTTTCACTAGCTTCTTCTTCACGATTTTCTTGATTCACCAGAACAATTTGAACTTGATTTTGTGTCTGCACATTCTTTCCATTATTTGTACCATCTTTTTGGTCATCTAAATCATATCCACAATGTCTTCATCAACTCTGACATTTTCTTCAATCTTTTATTGTAGCACCGGTATGCCTTGCTCTTAATAGAGTAACCCAGAAAGATTCCTTCATCACTTCCAGCATCAAACTTGCCAATATCTTCATCTCTCTTAATATAACATCTAATTCCAAATATTTTGAAATACTTGATAGTAGTCTTATAACCAAACCACAACTCAAAAGGGGTCTTACAAAATTTACCATTAACATTTACCCGGTTGATAGTGTATACAACAGTGCTTACAACTTCTCTCCAATAGATATGAGGAACATTACCTCCCAACATCATATTTCTAGTAGCATCTAGAATTGTTCTATTCTTCTTTTCAACAAATCCATCCTGTTGAGGGGTCCGGACAGCAAATAATTGTCTTTTGATTCCATTCTCTTCACAAAATGAATTGAACTCCTAAGAAGTGAATTCACCACCTCTGTCTAATTTTAAGAATTTTCCCTTTAGACCTGTCTCATTTTCTCTCGAAGCTTTGAAATATTTGAAATTTTCTAGAGCTTCATGTTTTTCTCTCAAGAAAGCAACCCATATCATCCTAGAGTAATCATCAATAATCAACATAAAGTACCTTTCTCCTTGTAGACTTCTAATTCTGGATAGACCACATAGATCAGTATGAACTAACTCTAGTACTCCATTTGATTGATGTTGTTTTCTCTGAAAATAAGTTATGATCTTCTTTCCCATTTGACATTCCTCGCACATAGTTAGTAGGATTGAATCACTTAGGTAGATCTCTAACTGCTTGAGTAGAGATTACTTTGACAATGTTATCAAAATTCACATGACATAGCATCCTATGCCATAACTAGCTTACATCAACTTGAGCAATAAAGCAACTTTCACTAGCAACACTTAAGTGAAAAATATTACCTCTTATCTTTGTACTTGAAGAAATTACATTTCGAGAGCTTCCTCATATCCTGCACTTACCATCTTTGAATTGAAGATTGTATCCCTTGTCTACCATTTTTCCAACACTCAACAAGTTATGATTCAATCCTTCAACATAAAGAACATCATTAGTATTGCATTTACCAAAAAGAGAAATAGTGCCTTTGCCACAAATCACACCATCATTGTTATCTCCAAATATTACAACACCACCATCATAGTTTTTCAAACATAGAAACTTTCTTTTTTCACTAGTCATATGATGTGAGCATCCACTATTAATCACCCATTCATCCTTTTCATCAATTTTGGCTGCAAGAGCTTTCTCAATATTCTGATTGTTAGCAGATTCAGTGGATAGCGTACCATTTTCCTTTATAGCAATGAATACCCATCCATCTTCATTTTCAATTTCTTTATCAGATTCATCATCAATAAAACCTTCTTCAGTATAATAACATTTATTTTTAAATCTAGACTTGTCAAGTTTATACTTAGAAAATTTTTCAGGACACCTTGATGCAAAATGACCTATCTTACTGCAAGATAAACATTTAATAGGAAACTTTCCTTTATACTTACCATGTCCTCTAGATTCTCTTTTCACAATCAATGCTTCAAGCTCTTCTAGCTCTCTTTCTTAATCTTCAATCTATATCATCTCATCTTCATACTTGAATTTATTTCTAGAACTTTCTCCCAGATCATATCTCTGTTGGATTTTTTTGGATACAGTAGCTTTAAATGTAGATTCTAGTTTTAGAATAGATTCACCAAATTCACTCAACTCAAAGGCAACAAGTTTACCAATCAGCATGTCTCTTGTCACATTTGTTAGTGTCCTGAGTTCTTCAATAGCAGGAGCTTTTTGTTTTGAAGGGGTAGGCACTGATCTCAGCACTTTAGCCACAATATCATCTTCTTCCATAACTACACTGGCACACTTGATACCCATCACTAGTTCATTTACTTTCTGCATGAAAGCAACAATATTTTCATCTTCACTCATCTTCAAATTCTCCCACTTGTCTTTCAGACTTGTTTGCTTAGAAATCCTCACTTGTGCAACAACTTCATACAATGTCTCCAATTTCTTCTAGATCTCATGTGCAGTCTTTAGACCTATCACATTTGTCATTTCAGAATCTGGCAAAGCACTTAGCAATGCTTCTATAGACCTGACATTATTTTTCAGCTTCTTTGATCTCATTAGGAGTAGTGGGACCATTATGAGGAATATTATATGTGTTCTTTGTAATCTTCTAAAAGGGTTAACCAATGCATTGTTGGCCCACAGTTGTTGTTGGACCAAAATATTGACCTGTTAATGCCCGATAAAACTGCCAGAGTTAATAGATCCATGGGAGGTGGTTAGTCTATGTCATGAATCCTAAGGGGAGCACTTACCATCTGCCAACATGCACTTCAAATGACACACCATTTTTATCTTCCATAAAGAGTAATTTGTATCATCAAATCTTAGACTATCCTTCTTGTATGATGCCATCTCAGATCACCTCAAGCTATTAAAAT
Source organism: Sequoiadendron giganteum (assembly GCA_007115665.2). Lineage (NCBI taxonomy): Eukaryota > Viridiplantae > Streptophyta > Pinopsida > Cupressales > Cupressaceae > Sequoiadendron > Sequoiadendron giganteum. The sequence continues at coordinate 791,442,620 of CM021101.1, read as the reverse complement.
TATTTAGAGGAACCAACTCTAATACCAATTGTTGGAAAAAAAAGGATAGACAACTAAGAGGGGGGATTCGAACCTGACATGTTTGGCTCTAATACCATTTGTTGGCCCACAATTTTCATTGCACCAAAAGATCAACCTGTTAACGCCCGATACAACTGCCAAAGTTAATGGATCCATGAGAGGCAGTTAGTCCATGTCATGAATCCCAAGGGGAGTGCTGACCATCTACCAACATGCACTTCAAATGACAGTTCATTTTGATCTTCCATAGAGAGTAATTTTTATCATCGAATTTGAGACAATGCTTCTTGTATGATGCCATCTCAAATCACCTCAAGCTATTAAACTTCTTCAAAGGAACCAACTCTAATACCAATTGTTGGAAAAAAAAGGATAGACAACTAAGAGGGGGGGTGAATCAATTGTTACATAATTTAAACTTATTCAACCTTAAACAACCTTTAATCTTAGATATGATGATTAATAGTGAAAGCATAAATTAACAACACATCAAAAATACATGAACACCAATATTTTTATATGTGGAAACACTATTAGGGAAAAACCCATGGTGGATGTTAGTCCACAAGATTATACCCTGTTAGAAGTATAATGAAAAATGAATAAGGAATGCACATGCATTTAGGCACACTGCCTAGAGCTCACTACTCAAATGAAGTCTCACTACCTTACATAAAACAATCAGATTAAATCTATCTAAGGAGGTTGAACTGAGAAATTAGCTTCTACAAAAGCTTGATGACAGTTCTGATTAGGCACAAAAACACTTCTTTACACTTTGCTCAATTTTCTTCACACTCTGCTCTAAAATCAAATGATTTGATCTTTATTTGCACATTTCACATACATTCACCAAGCATACACCACCCACACTTACTCTTCAAAATGAAGAAAAAATTATTCTTATATATCCGCTACATGAATTTACATCAACTGTGTCAACCACAAATAAAGAATGAATTACAACTTGTTGGCCCAATTCATGAACAAATCTCAATGTGCACCAACTTAGGTCAGTCACAACATAATGAAGACCTAAATCAACATCCTCGAACATGCCAAATAATAAAAGATAAATCCATAAGGATCCACAACATGCTATGATTGTAATGCCCTGCCAAGTAACCCTAAAAGAAGTTGCAATTAATATCTTAAACGAACCAAATTTTTTTTATAAAGTGCATTTAACATACACATTCACTTACTAATTAACAACAACCTCTAAGGCTACAAGGTTAGGATTACTTAAACCCACACATACATATTACATATAACCATAGCCTTATGAACTTTATGAAATAACCATCATACATCATAAGAATACCACATAACATAATAAGATAATCAACCAAGATACAATCTCATAAACATTATCTTAATCCAATAGTTACATCACTTATTCCCAGAATGAGACACTAGTATAAATGTATTACAATTACATAACTCCACCTCATAACAAAAGAGGGATAAAATATTATATACAAAATGAAATATTACAATGCAAGTAATACAACAAGAACCTCGAGCTGTCCATCTAGATATCTCGCCACCAAGTACTGTAGATAGATGGGGACCCAATGGTTTTGGTGCATGTTCCACCCAACCAATGTGGTACCCGAAGGCCCACCCCCCATGCTAGGAGATAGTAACAAAGTAACATGGACAAGATTCTACTACCTCTAACCAAAGGCAGACTCATACTGATATAACCAAACAAATGAACTAACAAGTACAACTCAAATACCATACAAGTACAAATCAAGTACAACTCCAACATAACTGACATAGGTCACATTGCTTCCAGACATAATATTAATCAAGTATGTTCAGAGATCCATACACATAAAACAATTAACAATAGTTGTCCTAGATAGAGTGTCATCACAAGGTTTGTCATGAGATCTCCTCTGGGCATTCTTCATAGGCTCCGACACAAGTAATCTTGGTGGCCTCAATCGAATCACGGCACTCATACTCACTCATGCAGAATCAACTACCTCTCGTAAGGACAAGATAGTTGATCTTGCCATTCCAGGCCTTCTCACTCATCCCAAGTTTCAACAAGCCCTTGTGTCTATGAGTGAGGATTAAATTATCTTGATTAGTGTGAACTACATCCTAATCATCTAAGTACATTAATTTAATTATCACTTGATTAACTCACTTCTGAAGGTTACCTGGTTTACCACTTTGGGCTCTGGCCCCTATCAAAATCCACTCTTCTAATGGACAACGCACTCACAACCAATCACCAAGGGAAACACAAGTGCATACAAACTAGGCATCATAACCACTCCAACACAAGGAGGATAGAAAAGATAGAACTCACTCCAAACATCTTGGAGGCAACAACACATAGTCCACTCCTTTCACAAGAGGAAACAAATAAAAGAACTCACTCCAAACATCTTGGAGGTAACATCACATAGTCCACTCCTTTCACAGGAGGTACAAAACATCTCCGTTCATGAGTAAAATTGAAAAGACGCCATGCACTACCCAAGGGAAAACAACTAGATGGCATAAATATTCAACAACCCTTATCATCTAAGTTCTTCTGGAAGACTTATAATTTAGGACTAACACTAATTCCCAAAACCAATAATGCAACTTGACAACATCGCAACAAAAGCATTCAAGTCATCAATCAAATCTAATATTTGGATTTCCTAAATCCATACTCATTCAATAGGTAGTGTTGACAAAGTCAAAGACACGATAACTAGATCATCTAAAATAATCATAACCCCTATTTCCCTTTTCATTATTGGAAATCTAAAACAATTAAACTTACTTCCCTTTACTGAATACAGAGAATTAAATTCTTTAAGATAATCATGAGGAAGATACTACTTTTGGATATACTAAATCCATATCTCTTTCATAATCCAATCACAATGATTCAATTAATCTAAATAGAAATTAATAATTGCCTCATCAATAAATTTTTTTCTAAATTTACTTTTAAATCGACACAAATCCATGCAAGTAAACTCTTTCCATTTCCTAACCAAATCTTACATCTCATTCAATTTTCTATATAAAACATTCAATCACTTTAATATAATAATATATTGTTTCTCTATCCATTTTCCATATACACTAATCAATCCATTTTTAAATCTCTATTCAATAATATATTGCATGCATCTCATTAAAATAAAATACGATAATGAATTTTACACTTCATATATATATATGCTCCATATTATATAGACACCAAATATATATATTAATAAATTTAATTACATATATTCTTTAATATTCCATTCACAATGACTAGATTACTCTATGGAACTAAATAAAACATAATAACTATTTGCCTTTTTCAATATAGTTAGTTCCTAAATTTACTTCTAATGCAACCTAACACTATTGCAAACAATCTTTTCAATTTTCTATCTGGAGTCTATGTCTCTTCAACTATCCATTTAAAACATGTGATTTCATCAATGTATAAAAATATCTTTTGGCTTATCTATTTGACCATGCATTCATATTGTTTCTAATTAAATCTCATTAATTACAACAAGCATTTAAATATAAATATTTCTATAATTCTTCAATATATTTAAATATCTTTTTCCTTATCAATTTTGACCATACATTCAAAACTTATCTTTTAAACTCTTCATGCAAAACTAAATTACACACACTTAAATAAAACAAGGTAAATACTGATTGAAAATACTCATGGATATATATATACATCTCAATATATTTTCTTCAATCATATTAACAAAATAAATATTTCTATTAAAAAAATATCTTTCTCTATACATTTTCTACACATACTAATCATCTCTTTTAGAACACTAATAATACCCAATTTGCAAACAACAGAATAAAATAAGATAAAATATTATTTATTCTCTCAAATGGATATATACCTTCAATATATATATACTAAATATAAATTAATATATTTAAATATATTTAATCATTAACACATCTTCTATTCTTTACAGAATATCAAATTGTTTAATTCAAAATATAATATCCCTTATCATTAATTTTTTAAAATATATATATATTTTTCCAATTAAATCAAATTAATAATTGGACCTTTTACACATGAATTTAAACGCCACAATTAAATTTTAAATTATGCATTATTTAAATCAAATATTTAATGCCTTGAATTAAACTTTACCATGTCATTTTAAAATAAACAATAATTTCCCATACGTTTATAATTTTAATTCCACTAATCTAATATACAAATTTTATTTAAAATAATATAAATAAATATAATACTTTAATATTATAAATTATAATATAAAATATTATTAAATAATATTTTAATATTATAATAACAATACATAGAATATTAATATTTATAAATATCAATTTATTATTATTTTATTTTCAAAGCAGCCATGGGAAAATAACTTAACAAAGTCTCATGTTTCAAGCATAACTCAAAAACTGCGATCTGGGTATTTGAGAGTTTTTGACAGAGATAAAAAAGTTTCAAAATGCAAAAACCCTTTAAATTTCCTAACAAACCAGTTTGGTTAAGTGGAGTTATAGGCGACACAACCAGACTATTTTACCATGAAAAATATAACTATCTTGCAGATTTTAAAATCCAATTTTTAATAATAAATAGAAGGTTTTATTTTCTAAAATCATTTTAAATGCATTGTTCAATCTCTATGTTTGATTTCAATAACAATATAATCAATTTTTCCAAATAATTTAAATTTAACTAAGGTTTTCACAATCTTCACTCAAGAATTTTCACAAGCAAAAGCTGTAAATTTATTTAATTCTTTTCTTCTAATATCAAATTAGTTTTTTAAAACAGATTTAACAAACAAATCTTTAATCACTACTATTTAAAAAAAAACAATCAAGAAACAATAAAACACAAAGAGGAAAACCTGGTACAAGAAGCTATAGGAAGAGATGAATTTCTGATGCAAGCCTCCTTCGAAGATTTCTTGAATTTTCTTCAATGTTCCAATGAATCCAATCCAAAACCCAACAAATGCAAACAATTTTTCCTTCAATCAATTCTACAATCAAAACTTTCTTCAAACCCTTCTTTGTGCAAATTTTTCCAAGATTTCTTCTCTGCTGTAAAAATGAATTTTCTTAAAGATTTTTCTGCCCTAAAATTAAAACATGTATTCTTTATAAATCAAAAATACCTAATACAACCCTAATTCACACTGCATGCAAATTAGATATTAATTTCAATTTCAATTTCAATTTCAATTTTTACAACCCTAATTCACATTACATACAAATTAGATATTAATTTCAATTTCAATTCCAATTCCAATTTTCGAAAACCCACTTTCAATTTAAAATGCAATTTGAAATAATAAATTATTCCAAAGTTGCAACTAATTTCCCAAATAAACATTTAATTACAATTTCTAATTTAATTCCCACACGTTGAAATTAAATTCCAAAATTAATTTTAATTCTTTTATTTCCTTTCATTCTCTTGCATCACGTTTAATTAATTAATTTAATTATTTAATAACTAAATTCAACCCCTATGGATTAAATTTAATTAATTAAATAAATTAAATATAATTAATTAATTTAAATATAAAATTTTATCCACATTGCATTATTTAAATTAAATAACCATCAACGTGATTTAAATGCAATTATTCTAAATATCTATTTCCAAATCAAGAACCCTTCAGAATTAAATAACATTAAAACAGGATAGACAATGACTCGACACACACAACTAATGACATATTAAGAATAGGGTGTAAACTTGACACATGTTACCTAGCTACTATCTCCCATTCAACTAAACCGTTGGATCGACACGCTCAAACTTGTGAAACCAGGTGGAGTAGATGTCATGTACCTGCAATCCTGCAACCAAGTAAACAACATCATACAATATATCCAGCATATAATACACACCGTGAAGAAGAAATTATGGATTCATAGGGCACTCACAAGTGAGTGATATGAAACCATCCTCTTCACCAATACACTCATTGAAACTGAAACTTCCATCATAATCCAGTAATCTCATAATAACATCTCATATTAACTCTACAACATCATTAATCCATAATGCATGTAAAACAATAATCAGATAACTACATCCCAAAATAGTAGCGATCAAAACATCATAACAAAATGTATCCAGTATCAAAGTAACTGCAACCAAACATTACATAACACAAACCAAATAAGAAGCAAAACAGAGGGGTATTACAACGATCATCATGTCAGCTAAGAACATGATGACCTCAAACACACAAAGGAAAATATTTGATCATGAGCACATCGATTAGCGTAGAGGTACCACAATGATAGACCATGATCTAGAAATATCACTAAACATCATAGTAGGATACCAAACTACTCAATTTACTAGAAGTGCATTCTCTTCTTCCAGAAACACCTACTATAGTAACAAAATAATTGTAGGAACTCATAAATTCCTAACTCGCTCCAATCTTGATGCGTACCACTGAAAATTCTAGACAACATACTAAACAAGCTCAACAAAAAATCATTTTCTACAAGACCTTTGATTAACAACATACACAACTTTCCACCATTCTGATCTTCATAGCTTCATAGACTACCTGCAACATATTTTTTCTAATTTTCTCAATATCCTCGACATATACAACCTTTAGAATCACCAATGCTAATAGTGTTGGCATGAATGAAAACCACATATAATCAGCACAACCACAACATCCAATAGGTTAGATCTTGGATAAGTGAACAAAATGGCTAGTCAAGAAGGTTCCTCTAGAAACAAGTCACCTTGGTTAGATGGACCAGATTATGTGTTTTGGAGTATTATGATGGAGAAATATTTGGGATCTTTAGGGTTTGAGAAGAATTAAGAATGCATATACACGACTAGATACACCCCCTAATGATGCTACAAGAAAGATGATTATGAGAAAAATGCAAAGGAAAAACATGGTATTCTTTGTGGTTTGTCTAGTTCAGTGTTTGTAAAATTTATGCATTGTCAAACTGCACATGATGTCTAGGAGAAGTTGAGAAACATTTATGAAGGAGATGACAAGGTAAACTTGGAAAAGCTAGAAAATCCTCAAAGCCAAGTTTGAAGGTCTAAAAACTAGTGGAGAAGAAAATATTACAGAATATCTTCTTAGAGTTGATGAGATAGTAAAATCTATTAGAGGATTCAGAGAAGTAAAATACATAGTGATTGTGGAAGAATTATTAAGGTCCATGACTACTAAGTATGATTCTAATATTTATGCAATAAAGGAAGGAAGAGATGTAGACAAACTCACTCTTGATGAGCTACATGGAATATTCACTACATATGAGATGAGAATGGGAAATGCAAAGCCATCTAAAAGAGAATCTATGTTCAAGGTTGTAAACAAGGAGAAGGAAGAAGCACCCAAGAAAGCTAAGGTAGAAGCAACCACATTTGGGTATGAAGAGACTGATGAAGAAGAATCCAATTTCATTCGAAGACTTAGAAGAGGTTTCGACAAGTACAGAGGTAGGTTACCCTTCAAATGATTTGATTGTGGTAAAGTAGGTAGGATAACTCTGAACAAGAAGTACATAGTAAAATGAAGAAACTCTACTTCCCTAAGAGGAGAAGTTTTTTAAAAAGTAGAGTCTATACATCCAAGAGGATAGTGATGTATCAAATGACTATAGTAGTCTAGATGATGAAGAAGATTATGCCTTATGATGAAATAAAATGATTTTTTTTTCATGCAAAAATAATCAAAAGAATAAAAGGCTAGAAAGGTTGAGGAACTTGACAAAGAAGATGAAGAGGAAGGATTGGTTGACCTTGAAGGAGAACTCATTTGTGCACTAGATGAGATTGATGACCTAAGAGAGGATACTGAAACGTTGAAAAAGTAAAATAAGCATCAAAAGAAACTTGATCAAAAAGAGTTAGAAAAGCTAACCAAGAATCGAAGAATCTAATCAAAATGTGGTAAGCTTGAATCTTCAAGTGAAAGAAGCCAAAATAATTGAAGAAGTGGTCAAATCCAAGATGCAATCTGAAGTTGATAGATGTGAGAAGTTAGAAGAAGACATAGTATCCTTAAGAAAAGTTTTGGAAAAGGCTAGAGAGCAAATAGAGAAAGGTGTGAAACTAAAAGGAGAATCAGAGATCCTTGATGGATTTTTGAGCACACAAAAGCCATCCAACAAAGAAAAATCTGGTTTAGGCCTTGAGAAAGGGAGAAGCACATTTATGGATACTTCTGCAAATCTATATGAAAGATTTAGAGAAGGAGAAAAATCAAGTACATATGATGAGAAGATGGTGTAGGCACGACAGGAGGGTCCTCAAAGAGAACAATCTAGACCGTGCAACAAGAGTTACACAATAGAATCATAACATAATATGGAGGAAAATATAGATTAAAACATTCTCATTATCATAAAATTCAGTTACATACAGTCAGCCACATTCAGGCTTATAGATTGGGCTCATAGACCTAATACAACATGCTCAAAATACAATATTCCTATATGTGAGCGAAAATATTACAAATTGAATTCTATATTCATCTTCTTCATCTTGTTCTTGATTTATTGCTATATTAATGATCCATTACAATATTTATATCATATTTTCAGATCAAGAAGCATCCCCATTGGCCAAAGATCTTTATAATCTTTGATGAATTAAACATAATGTGTGCATGAACAGGTCGCCCTCAAATTGGAATTTCTCCACAACAGGTGCATATGATGAAGTGTGGACCTAAAATTAAGGTTGGGGACACTCCAAAGAATAATTCAAAACACCTCACAAGGATCTGAAAGTTGTGAGAAAGATCCATGAGCGATCAAACTAGCCATTAGGTTTTGAAATTATTCTAGGGCCAGTTCCAAAACTAACACTTAATCCAAAAGTGAAAACTTTCCAGAAAAAGATCCAATTGAGCTGAAATATTGGAATTAGGAAAATGAACATGTCCACGATGAAAACATAGATCCACAAGGTCTAGTGAGAAAACATGATGAACTATAGAATCTACCAACTTTAACAAGAACAAGAACTAAACAAGAAAAAAAATGAATGAAAATATTTTTGGTTGATACAGGATTGCAAAGAACCAAGGATGCTCCTGCATCAGACATTCGAGGTTAATGAAAAGTGAGTCCCTCAATTATTTGGGGCTAAAGGAAAACCAATAGGGTCTACCTTAGTCTAAGAAATCCAAGAAGAATCATCCACTGTTCTACCTTTCCACTTCACAAGATATTATTTGTACTATCTTCCACACATTTTCCTCCCATCTCTGATATCCAAAATCTCTTCTCTCTCATCTTATTGTTGTTTAGGAAGTTTTTCTTCAAATTTTCTTTACTGTCTTCACTGAATTCTACTTCATGGTACTAATATAGATCTGCAATATTGAGTTTAGGTGATATACCCATGCCATCTAGTAACTCTACTTCATATGCATTTCCTGAATCAAATTTCTTCAAAATCTTATAGGGTCCAAACTTCCTCATCTTGAGCTTACTATATGTGCCAATTGGAAAAATTTCCTTCCTCAAATACATCATCAATTGATATCCAATTTCATCTGCTTATTCCTTATGTCTCCTCTTTTCATCTGCTTGTTCCTTATACCTTTGGTACATATCTTCCAACTGTTGCTTTACTTCAGTATGCACTTTCTTCATATATTCTACAATTTCCTTTGCTTTAGCAATTCTTTTATCCTCCTTATTGATTGTGAATATTTATTCACAAACTGCTTTTTTCCTTCACGATTTCTCTTTCATGCGCGGCTTCACCTTTGTATTTTGGTATTGCTCGCAACTTTTCGGTAGCTACCACTTGGCATCCTATCAGAGCTTTCTTTTGGGATGTCTCTTCTTCCTTTTTCCATACTCTATTTCTTTGACACATCACCTCCGCTTGTTTTCTTTCTGATTTGGGCTCACACCACAGTTTCCTTTGCTGGGAGTTTTTCGCATGGCATTCGTTCGTGCGTCGTTTATCTTAGGTTCGAATTTTGTTGCAACAGTCTTCATTTTGTTGTTGCGTGTTATCTCCTTTTGCTGCTGCATGGCCCATATATCCTTAGGACATGCCTATTGGCATGCTGCTAAAACATCTTTTTTTTTGTGCTGGCTCGAGAAAATCTTGATTGTTGATGGATTTGTGGAAGTATCTTTCTTGTTGGGGTCTCCAGGCGGTGGGTTGGCTTATTTAAGTAGCCTTTTCTTCATTTTCATGTTGGTTGTTGCGGGATGAAATTTTCCCAAGCATTGGGAATTAGCCTTTGTAGTGTTTTCTATTGAAATTGAAATCACAGACTGTGCCTTTTTGTTCGGCCTTTTTGTTCTCATGCATTTGATAAAACATTAAACAATCCTTATATTTTCTGAAGCATTTGAGCATCTCTTCTGAGCTTTTGTAATTTTTATGAGCTTAGCGTAATACAAATCATGTTATTACTATTTTGTGTTAGCTTATGTTGTATGAGTTATATTATGCAAATGATTTGATGTTCTTATGTTTGGAGTGTTGGGAATCATCTATTTGATATACACTAGTTATTACTCGAGCCTTTGTTTCAACATTGTGCTTACTTATTTCATTTCTAATCTGGCACATCACCTTAGCTTAGGTTTATTTATTTCAGGCTTATCTACTTCCCCTTTTCCTCCCCCCATTAAAAAAATGAAGATCTGGCTTCGATAAAACCACTGAGGTTACTTAGCTACGTGCATAGGTCACCTAATAGCTATGTTTCCCATAAGTCTGATGCCTGCAAACTTTTGCATCAACAGTTCTTTTTCTGGCACACCTGGTGGGACCTGAACTAACACGTTTACTTGATCAATAGGAGTGTATGAGCCATAGGTCCATCACTAGGTCTCAGACGTAAAAAATTCCTGGCCTGCTTGTACCACCATTGGTTTCAATCTAGGCGAGAAGTCTGTAGGCTAATACTTCACCTCCCTCTGCTCCTCTGTCCCTTGCGCCAATGGTTAGAAATTATGTAGTTTGGGATGCTGACAGACCTTTGATAGCACTTGTACCTCCTACAATGTGGGCTCCAATCCCAACTTCCACTTTAAAGGTTGTCCCTAAGTTCTCTGGGGATGATTCAAAAACTCCAGCAGAGCACTTGCAAGATGTGGCTGATGTATGTCTGGTTCATGGCATTACCAATGAGAATGTGGCTTTGCAGTTGCTTGCCACCTTTTTTAGAGGGAAGGCATTGGAATGGTATCATACTCTTCTGGCTAATACAGTTGCCACTTGGGATCAGCTCAAATATCCTTTCTATGAGCCCTTATCAAATAATGGCGATAGATCTTCACTATATCACAAGTTGGCTCATATAAAGTGGGATCCCCATCAAGCTTTGACCAATTTCAATGCTTGGTTTCATTCGACTTGGTAGAGAGTTCCTATCAGTAGTCGACCACCTCTAGATCTGGCATTCATGTTCTATTTAACGTCTATAAATTTTGATATTTCTATGATGCTACAAGCTCTCGGCAGGAATACCTTACCCGATGCATATAGCCTTGCCATCACTATGGAGAACAATCTTATTGCTGCCAAAAAATTGGCACCATGGCCTATCATGCGATTGATCCAAGAATCAACTATAGCAAAACCAAAGGTAGCTTCAACCAATGTTCTTGCACCTCCCCAGTGTATGTATGTGTACTCGGGAATGACGCTGAGCGTGGCTCTAGTGCCTAACCCTCTGGTGGCTAAAGTGAACGAAATGAAGGAGTAGATGGGAACTATGACAAATGAGTTAACCAGTATGAAGTAGCAATAATATACCAACTAGAAGCTTGCTTACCAAAACTACCAAGGCGGGAAGGCTCCTTTCCAGCCAAGCCAATGGCAGGATAGATCACGTAGTAATACCCAAGCTCAATAGAACAACTAGGTCATCCCCATGATAATACCGATGGAAACCGTCTGTCCTAGTTCAAGTAAGGGGCTAGTAGTAGGACAAAATAATCTTTCTGAGGAGATTAATCCATGGTGCTTCCCTTGCAATGATGCACACATGCCCCAAAATTTTCCACGAGGGAGTTTATAATAGAAGATAGCAGAGCAACATAGTCAAGGCATCATACCTGATCCCAGAGGCCATACATATGCCTCTCAAAAAATGGAGAATGTAGTTCTCACTACTCAAATGGAATGAATGTCTATAGAGCAGGAGCTAGAAATAGCTCCGAACCAGGCACTCTTTTCTTGGATGGAAGGAGAGGAGTCATAAATCCTAAATAACATTTCGATGACCTAGGTGCCACAAGTACAGTCAAATTACAATACCCATTCCAAGCAGAGGCTCATTAAGAATTCACGTCTTTGCAGACTAAAGGGTCACCTAGTTCAATGCCCAGTTCGTCGACAACTGTGTCATCAGTTCCATAGCAACATAAGGTGGTTATACCAAGTCCCAAAAATCCACCTCCTCCAAAAGCAAGAGCTCCAATGGCCACCTCGATAGTTGCCAAACAACTAGATGCACCAGCTGCAAGGCAGAAGGAGAAAACTACCATAGCTCGTCAATCACAAATGCCATTCAACATGGTGGAACAGCTAAAGAAATCCTTCATGAAAGTTTCTTTGTGGGATATCGTGTCCATCCCAAAGAAAAAGCTGCTATTACAGAAATCATTATCAGGAGAAGAGGCCATGAAGATGCTTGAGCTGCCCTCAGAAGATAAGACATCCAAGCTAGACCTAGATAGAGTTCTAGAAAATTAACCAGAAGTAAACTAGGTCAAAAAAGAAAGTAAGCCTAAACCCAAGCCTTTCTTTCTAACACTTATCATTGGTAAAAAACTATTGCATAATTGTATGATTGAATCTAGTGCTAGCACCACCGTCATGCCTAAGCAAGTAGTTGAAGCTCTAGGACTCGAATACGAGCCTCTGAAGAAGGGAGTCGTGCAACTCGATGGGAACAAGGTTGAAACCGTTAGACTAATCAAAGGATTTCCTATGACATTGTTTTCTTGTCCCAACATTACTTTGAATCAAGATACTATGCTCATCGGCATCCCTCCCCTATTCGGGATATGTCTATCCCAAGAATTCACTACAAATGTTGGAGGTTACCTAGCATTAGACTGGTTGCACCTAATCCTAAGAACCAAACATGGAGCTAAGATGAAGTTACTGTCAGAATATTTACATTCTGAGCATGTGGCTGATGAATCCATGATCAATTTTGAGGTAGTGCATACCTTAATCACCTCGTAAGAGATGCTCAATGTTGAACTCCTTGAGGATGAAGAGGCAAGCAGCTCCCGAATGAAAAAAGAAGAAGCTCTTTTAAATGAATTTATAGACACAAATCCTTTTGGAACTATCATGCAGCTGGGCTAGGAACATACATCATACATGAATAGGACTATATGATGCCTAGAGTGACTAAAGAGTCTGAAGGTGAAGGGTCCTTAAAGTTAAGGATTCCAATTGAATAGGGTTTGATCAAACCACCTCAGATCAAACCCCCTTGGATAGAACCTTGCTTGTTTGAAACCATACCTATAAATGAGTCTCCTTTACACCTATCAAAATGATAATAAAAAATCACTTTTGATTTATCTTTTGGGGGATCAAATGAATTCATTTAAAATTTATTTTAAATTATTATGGTATTCCTCGAAATGAGCTATCAAACGAATATAATTTTAATAAATTTTGGTTTTATTATGTATTTGTTTTTTTAGTTTTATTAAAAATATGTTTTTCATCGAAAATGAAGGTCTCTCTTCTACACATCTGGAAAAATAGAAGATTATGAATTTTTTTTTTGAAAAATATGAGTGCACCAGATATTGAAGTCCTTGATCAAACAAAAAAAAAAAATTGAATTTGAATATATACAAAAAACGTTACGCATTATACGATCGTGCTATGTCTGAGTTGTAATTGGTTTGACTTCAAACATTGATTAAAGGAAAAATATTCAATAAAAAAATATCTAACCAAGTGGAAGCACTAGAGATTGGAGTTAAATATCTAAATTCGAAAGAATTAGAATTTTATCCTTCATGGAAAAAAATTTATTCGTTATATGGTGTGCATCACATTTTTTAAATGTTTTTTTTCTGAAAAAACCAATTTTCATGGGAGATGGAAAAAAAAGTGCAATATGATTCCAAAGATTTTGAAAAAATATTTTTAGAATCTCTAGACAAAATGTGATGAGACTCTAGTTTGCATCATCTTCAAATTCCTCACGATTTAGCTGCTATAGGTGCTCGAATGTGAAGATTTAGTTAAAAATAGTAATTTCAGTGTCCAATTTGGCCAAAAATTATAAACCACTATTGTGGGATCACCCCAGAGGAAGATGTAGAGTAGGATCCAATGCAAGAATATGTTTAGTATCTCCATCCAAATAAAATACCTTAAATTCTTACTGCTTCTAGTTCATGTGCTCAAATAGCGAAGTAGAGTATGAAGGCCTTGTCCACGGTTTGAGTTTAGCGAAACGAATGAGAGCAAAGAAAATACCGGTGTTTGGAGATTCAAAGTTGATGGTCAACCAGATCCGAGGGCTATCTACCACCATGAATGTCCACATGCAATCATAGTGACATAGGGTTTGGGATCTGATTGAAGGCTTCAAAGCATTCAACATCCAAGTCATACCTAGAGAGCAAAACTTTGAAGCAGACCGAATGGCAACTATCGGATCTCAGTTTGAGCTAGCTTCCGAGCTAATTAACAATAAAAATTCAATGCGAGTGATCGTGTGGCCTACAATCCCAAATAATGAGCAAACCTGGCAATTTTTTGATAGTGATGCTCATATCGTGTCATTTCTCCAATTGCCTGGAGAATTGCCAACCAATTATAGTCGAAGATCTCTAAGGCCTATGAGGATCAAGTAATCCAGCTTAAATCAAACAAGCTCCCCAGGGGCCGAGTTACTCTGAAGAGTCTTTTTGATTCTGATGATGCAAGGAAAGACAAGAGAAAGCTTGTAGCTGATAAAGGCGACTATGCCAATTTGCACATCAGAGAAGATAAAAAAATTAAGGTCGGAAAAGGAGTCTCACAGAAGAATAAAGAAAGGTTGAGATTTTTTTGTGAGAAGTACCTGAGTGTGGTAGCATGGTCATATAATGATCTTAAAGGATATGATCCCAAGATTATCCAACACACTACTCAACTACTAGAAGGAGAAAAACTTGTGAGTCAAAAGTAGAGGCTAGTAAATCAAAAGATCAAGTCGCCAATGTCATAAGAATTAAAGAAGTCGATTGAATCTTGGATGGTGTTCCTGATAAAAAAAAACACTTGGGTGTCTAACCTGGTGCGGGTCTGGAAGAAAAACAATGATATACGACTATGCGTTGAATTCTGAGACCTGAATAGAGCGTCCCTGAAAAACCACTACCCCTTGCCTTCCATGGAGGTAATTTTGTAAATAGTTGTTGGTTCTGAGATGTTTTCAATGTTGGATGGTTTCTCCGGCTATAATCAGATTTGGGTGAAAGAAGAGGACCAACACAAAATGACATTTACTACCTAGTGGGGAACATACACTTATGCTAAAATGCCCTTCGGAATTTCAAATGCTAGGAGCCACTTTCCAATGAGCTATGGACATTGCTTTTAGGGATTTGATACATAAGATCATTCTTATTTATCTATATGACCTAACAGTGTTCTCAAAATCTATTGAAAATAATTTTGATCATCTTGAGATTGTCTTCCAGAAGTGCCAAGAGTTGAGGATTTCTTTGAACCTGAAGAAATGTGTGTTTGGGGTCCCACAAGGGAAGCTCTTGGATTATGTCATCTCAAAGGAAGGTATGTCCATCAATCTGGAAAGGGTTAAAGTGATCAAGGAACTCCCTCTACCTAGCAACAAAAAAAGAGTTCAATCTTTTTTGGGCAAGGTTAACTTCATCAGCTGGTTCATAGCAAGATTCATAGGGATTGTTTGCCCCATCATCTTGATGTTGAAAAAAGACCAAGTTTTCAAATGGATAGTAGAAGCCAGAAAAGATTTCGAATAGATTAAAGAGGTCATCTCTTTTGCTCTTGTGTTGGTTAATCTGAATTTGTTGAAAGACTTCCTTATGTACGTCTTTGGTGGAAGCATGAGTATTGCTACTGTCCTGATGCAGAAGGACAATGAAGATAAAAGAGAATTACCTATTGCCTTATATTCGCGCACTCTGAAAGATTATGATGTGAAGTACAACTTTGTGGAGAAGGAAGCTTTTGCTATTGTAAAGGGGCTAAAGAAGTTCTGACACCTCATATCGTGCAACAAGGTGATTGTTTGTGTGTCACACCCTACTGTGCGAGAGTATATTATAGAAGGTGAAATCAATAAGAAGCGGGCTAGCTGGATAACCAAGATTCTAGAGTATGACATTGAGATCAAGCTAGTCAAGACTGTGAAAGGGAAGGGGTTGTGCAAATATTTGGTTGAAAACAATGAAACAATTACTGATTTTGAAGTCCCAAAACCTGTGTTGCTAAATGAAGAGAGTTCCAGAGATGATTGGTTGGACACCAAAATTAATTTCATGCAAACAAGAAGGTATCTACCTAACCTCCCCTCATTTAAAAGGCATTTTTATCGACTGCAGAATAATGGTTATGTACTCTTGGAGGGAGTTCTTTTCAAGAGAAACTTCAATGGCATCTTGTTAAGATGTGTAACAAAAGAGAAATAAAAAATTGTAGTAGTACCACATTGTCCCAGCCAGAGGACATTTTTCAGCAAAAACTACTGCAATCAAGATTATGTGTGTTGGTTATTTCTAACCTATGTTATTTAAGGACTTGTATTCATTGGTGAAGTCTTGCAACGAGTGTCATTTTTTTGATGGGAAAAGGAAAAATGTTGCCACGCCACTGAAACCAATTTTAGTGGAAGAGCCATTTTCTCAATGGGGTCTCAACTTCATTGGCATGATCAATCTATTTTCATCAATTGGACACAGGTGGATCCTAAGGGCAACTGACTATTTCACTAGGTGGACTGAGGTTGTACCTTTGAAGAATGCAACCAAGGTAGAAATCATAAACTTCCTAGAGGAACTGGTGGCCAGGTTTGGCCCACCAAAGAAAATTATCTCAGATAATTCTAAAAATTTTCTTGGCTCCAAAATTAGTCAATTTGCACTAAAATATGGATTCTTCCTAAAGACATCCTCCAAATACTACCCACAAGGAAATGGCCTTGCCGAATCTACAAACAAGAATATTCTTCGGTTGATCAAGAGAATAGGTTCAGAACACCAAAGGGAGTGGCATAAACACCTCTAGACAGAACTATGGGTAGACCGTATCACACCCAAGGAAATATTGAAAACATCTCCTTACAAGTTAGTATGCGGGAAGGAGGTGCTATTGCCAATCTCTATGAAAATCCCTACAATCCAACTACTCAAGTCTCTTGAGATTGAGCAAAATGGAGTGATGGAGGTGCGGTTTTCAGAATTACTTGAAGTTCAGGAGAAATGAGAGAACGTCTCAAGGTGATGACCAACAGCTAAAAGGTGGTAAAGAAATGGTTTGACAAGAAAACATCTGACCAGGGTATACAATGTGGAGACTTGGTGTTCAAGTTTAAAGAGCGTAGAGCAAAGCCCTGTCAACATGGAAAGTTTGATAGTCTCTAGGAAGGACCATTCAAAATCACACAGTGCAAGCAACACAACTCATTTGAGTTAGAAAGAATAAAGGGCGAGGCCTTGGGTATTCAAGTTAATGGAATACACCTCCAAAAATTCAATTAAGTCAAATTTTACAGTAAGTGTGTAAATATGTGTATATTTTCCCTCCTTTGTTAATTTTGGGTCATTCACAGTGCTTTCTTAGATAAACAACAATATTGATACAAGGAATTGAAATAAAAATAAGAAAGGAGCCAGAATATAGGAAGATACATATATTGTATTAATTATGGATATATTTACATCTGTACACATGCTGATTAAATAGGGCCCTTATCCATGTTCCAAAATACATATATATATATATATATATATATATTGTCGCTAACAAGCGTTGTAGAGAACGTTTCAAATAAAAAATAAAAAAGAGGAAGGATCTTCTTGACGTCTCTTCAAGCATTCAAGGGTCCAACAATGGTAGCAGGTGGCACATGATGAGGAAACACCATCCTCTCAAAATTATCATACCATTGCACCTCGCGAAAAGGTTCAATGTTATGCATCCTCATTAGAAAATGATAGGCGGTATAGACTTTTTGGCAGTGTTCCTGATGAGTTTCAAGCTCAAAGCTACACAGAAAGGGCCTAGTCGACATAGGTCCTCCATCCTCAATGAGTCAGTGCAGGTTGCGAGCAGATGGAATTCCACAGTTGATCTCAGCAACTCTCACAATGTTCTCCAAACCCTCCAAGTAGCATTTGGGAAATATTTTTCTTTGTCATCTTTAGAATCTTTCTCTTAGAAATGCAATTGTATAACAGAGAAGCTACAAAGTGGGAACTGATATTGGTATTCACTCTATACTGGTCCTCATATTCTATGCAGTCTTTGCCTAGCCCCCACTTTATGGCTTTCACATATAGAAGGTTTTTCACACCAGTCATGCATTTTAGATGCCTACACCTAATTTTTCCCAATAAGGCAGCTTGGGTCTTCTTGCATGTAAGCCTAATTGGTGTTTCCATGACTACCACTAC
This sequence comes from Sequoiadendron giganteum, assembly GCA_007115665.2. Taxonomy (NCBI): domain Eukaryota; kingdom Viridiplantae; phylum Streptophyta; class Pinopsida; order Cupressales; family Cupressaceae; genus Sequoiadendron; species Sequoiadendron giganteum. The sequence goes on along the minus strand of CM021101.1, from coordinate 791,423,948 downwards.
TCTCGCTAAATAGTGAAATTACCAACGATGTCTTAGGGCCAATTGCTATGAAATGCTAAGTGCAAAATATGAATTTCCAAAGTGTTGGGGGTCCTTTTTATAAATTGAAAAAGGGCCTCCCTAATTGAGCAAGGTATATTTACATCAGAGACAAATGGTATGAAGAGCCTTGACAATCATTGTTGTAGCGTGGAAATAATGAAGATAATAAAATGCAGTTTCAACATGTTCAAATTGAACCTTTGTTTTAAAAAAGAATGAGAGGGATCCAGTTGTCGCCATATAGAATGCTCCATCCTGGTTAAATCAAAGAAAATTTTTTAGGATGAAGTTGTCAGTTGATGTACCTGATTACAATCAAGTAAGAATTAAATGAAAAGCTCATGAAAACATATGGTGACGCTGATTTAGTACTTTTCCAAGAAAAATTAAGAGCCACCATATGTGAGGTCATATCTCTTAATGTGTGTAATCTTTTGGCAAGTGGTGGTCTCTTCGCATGAACGAAAGGGTTAGTGGTGCATGGCATAACTAATGTGAAAAGATAATGTGTACACTTGCTAATCTGATATTCTCAAAAATAAAAAAGATAGATAGGAGCATCGTGCGAAGGGCATTAATTGTGCAAGGTTGGAAAAGCGTGTAACTGCTTGAGTCATTTGTAGAGATAGAGAAAGGTTTTAAAAAAAATAAGTTGTAGAGAGCTCAACTCAGATCGTCACCACCAAAAGCATTGAAGAATGAAGGATGCAGGGGCATTGCATGAATATCTATGCCCAAGATTCTTATGTAACTCTAGGCATTCTAGCTAAGCCTTCATGGCCCTACACTAAGTTGGTGGACCAAAAAGTGTTAAATGTGGTTTCTAATACAAACCAGGATTTGGTGTCAGAAGATTGGGATAACGTCCGAGATCTAGAGTTATCTCAGAACCCCAAAATTTTAAGAGAGGCTTCATGTGAAAAGATGAAAAATATCAGTGATCCTTTTCATAGCCGATTGTGGAATTGTAGTCTTCCTCAGTATATGGTTCCTTTGGTACACCATTGTCTAGAGATTGTGGCTACCTGTGCTAATTGTTTCGATGCCCAAACGAGAATTATAAGGCACCATAATTTTAGGGTGGTAATCTGTGACCAAGCTCTCCAGGATATGTTGTGCATTCCTCTTAATTCTCTTGAGGTTGTTGAGGATTTTGATATTTCCAGACTGCAAAATTACTAGTGAATGCTTAGATTAGCACAATAATTTTTTAATGTCGAAATAGGTAAACCATTATATAACTTCGTACCTCCTAGGTTCCCTCTTAGTCTAGCTGCTTTTAAAGCAGGTTCAACTTCTGTCTTCTCTATGTTGGCGTTGGTGTGTGGATTGGATACAGATAAAGAAGTCTCAGACTTCCAGATGAGTCTAAGCTTTATGCTGAAAAAGAATAGCAAGGATCCATTGATGGAATTCACAAAGGTCATTGTGGAAGGGATGTTCCAATAGTTAAAGGATTTTGAGCTTGTTTCCAAGTTCAGGTATTCTTCTTTCTTGACCTACATGATTTTACATCGAAACCCAGATTATTTCTTGCAATCTTTGCCACTGGCATATTTGACGAAGATGGCGCTAGAAAGCTAGTCTCAACCTGGACTCCTGTACTCGCAAATAATTTTGATTATTACACATTTTTAGACACATTCCTAGCTCCGAATTTAAGAACTTTGGATCTTCCTGTAGGCAGGATATCTGGTTGCTTGATGCACAGTCAGATATCATGGATGAGAGGCCTTGTACAGCCTTGAGATTGGTTCTTTGGGTCATATTTTACAATGCTTCATTTGTAGGGTTTTGTCTGAGAGCCTTTCCAACTCCCGCATTTTCTTTCAGATAGGGTACTGGCCTTGGATGTTTTCAAACAGTTGTGTAATATTGAGAACGATTATTGGAGAGGAAAGCATCTGACTTCCTATTTGACACTGCCAATCATGTTTGGCTTTGTATCATTGTTTAAGAAGAATAATCTGAGGGTGAATAGTTCTGACGTATTGTACTCTAATTTGGGTCACCATGGATTAATGGTTATCTGTGACACATGATGCTATAATCCAAATGGTAATCTGGCAGAGATAGGCATTAAGATCTCTCAATAGCCTCTGTCATTTTGGGACCCTTGGATAAATGCAGATGAGGTAAATGAGAGATTATACATCGGCCTTGAGTACATCCCTTCTAGCTCGGGACGACCACCTTGGCTGAATTTTTATCATATAATGGAAAAGCCTAACCCTGACCACAAAATAAATCAATTCCTCTACAACTAGTTAAAAAGGCTTTGTTGGAGGCCTGAAAGGATTAAAGATTTATGGATTGATAGGAAAGAGGTAAAAAGGACTAATGGGCTCTTCCAAAAGGTAGATTCAAACAAACAATTTGATGATATCTTGTGCCTCGAGCATTTAGATAGTGATGATTCCCCTAATCCTTTAGGGTCTGCAATGTTCGATGAGGTGGAGAGTGCAATTCTAGAGCATGAAGAAGAGGTAGCCCAAAAGGCTCCCACAATTGAAGAAGGTCTTGCACGGGGAGGGGTAGTTAGTGGACAACAGTTGCAGCATGAGGACTCCTCGAGTACACAACTATCGAAGCCTTCTAGCTCCTCTAGATCGAGCATGAAGAGGTCAAGATCTTCTAGACACCACCGAAGGGTTATTTCAGACCTAGATGATTCTCTAGAACAGAAGAGACCGTGAATGGAGGAAGCGAAGAGAGGAGAAGAAGAACAACATGAAGAAGTAGTTGTATCTACTACAAATCTTCAGGACACTCGGGTATATTTCTCCCCTTCTTCTCTCTCTTTTATGTCTTTAGTATCCTCTGTGCCTGCTTTTGCTATGTCACTCATGCCAGCTATTCCTATCACTAGTCACCCAGGGCAAGTCAAAATTAACTCCTCTAGGGGTCCCCTTTTGTCTCCTCCTATGTCTACTGCCCATGAGGTAGAAGTAATGGTAACATATCTTGACCCTTTGAGTCGACAATTTGTATCCCCGAGGCCTCAACATTAGGTACGTGCTTCCCTGACCTTTTTTTCCACTATGTTTTTACCATCTCTGGGTAGTCAGTTTATCCCACATTTTTCCCCGATAATTGTTACTGGACCTAACAAGTCCGCTAATACATTGAGCATGCTGCCATTCCCATTAGCAATTCCTCAAGAGTTCCCTTTTTTTGGTGGACTGGGTATTTCGTCCTAGGAGTATTTCTCGTAGGTGGATGCAAACAAAAGTGCCTAGGCTAGCTGAATACAAAAGAGGAGGGAAAAGGATGCAAGAAAAAAAGTGGAGCCCCTTTTGCAGACTGTGTTCAACAAAAGCCAAAATTCGTTGATATTTGCAAATGTAACACCCAATGTCATCAAGCCGATCAGAGAAATGTAACCAAATGATTATTCTGTCAATGTCGTAGGGATTTATTTTCAATAGGCTCATCCGCGAGATAAGGTTGTGTTAATGGAGGAAACCCAAAGAGTGGTGACAACTGATTTCCTCAAGCTCAATCACCAGATGAAGAAGAAGGATGAACAAATAAAAGAGTTGAATGGAAAGGTGGAGATCTGGTCAAATAAGCATAAGGCCTAGGAAGTTGAAATCAATTGAATACGGAGTGAGGAATTCCTTTGACATAAAATTCATTGAGCTTTAGGCCTTGGGTGAGGAGGTTATTTTGGCCCTGTGGAGAGAAATCGAGTATTTTTGGGCGATGCAAGCGACCCTTCAGGATGAATTGAGGCAACTAAGTGATGGTCTGAAATAGCTCCAACAAATTACCAATGATGAGGTAAATGAAATGAATGCTGCATTGGAGTAGGAAACAGAAAGGAAAAAGCAAGTTGAGCTACCCTTGATAGAGAAGGAGAAAGAAATTACTACTTTGAAGAATCAATTTTCGGCCCTGGAGGGAAGCGTTGCAGAGTTGAAGGTAGATTTGAGCATCAAGGCTACAAAATTAGACCTTTTGTGATCCCATCCTCCTGCATCCCAAATGAAATCGCTAGAAATAGCCAAAGAGCTGCACACATCATATTGGGATAAGGTTAAGACACTATGCCTCACCTTGCATCACACTCACAAATTTATGGCACAGGCTACCAATCTATGTGGGGTGGTTAGGAAAATAATGCAATGGGTGCAGGAAGCGACTTCTAATAGAGTTCTAGAGGCCAGACAGTTGTTAGGAAAATTGTATACAGCTTTCGATGAGGCATTGAGTAGTGTGGGGATTGAGGATTGAATAGCGGTGGTCATGAGCATGAATGTTCTCATCTCTATGCATGAGGCCACCTCGCATGTCAGTGAGTTCAGAGCAAAGTTGGATCAGATTACTTGTGATATGCGAGCAAAATTTTCCCGCCTAACTCAATGACGACTTCCATCGCCCTTTGTGACTGATCAAATAGTGGTAGGTATGGAACACATCATTGAAAAGATTGAGGAGACAAAGCAAGATTTATCAATTTTTCAGTCCTTCGATCAATCTTCGACTACCACAAATATTGAAAACATGGTGCATTAGTTGCTATAACTCTTCTTCAATCTTGATTCTAAGGCAAAAGTATCTGGTGGATTTCCTTTTAAGGCAATTATTGATCTAAACATGCTGCATGAAAATCTATGCACTCTCTCTACACCATCAATGAAGTCTGGATGTCCCTTCAGGCTGCCCTCTCTAAGTTGTGAGAAATTGATCTAGGGGGTTAGTTTGGTCTACAGGTTCATGATCTGGAGTCCTTCATTCCATGAGCTAAATTTCTCTATGAGTCACCAAGCTATGAATATCACACACCACTTTTTTCCTTCGTAGTTTCTCTTTCTTGCGCGGCTTTGCCTTCGTATTTTGGTATAGCTCGTAGCCTTTCGGTAGCTACCATGTGGCATCCTATCAAAGCTTTCTTTTGGAATGTATATTCTTCCTTTTGCTAGCATTGGTTTGTTTGACACGTCACCTCTGCTTGTTTTCTTTTTGAGTCAAGGCCACACTGCAGTTTCCTTTGTTGGGATTTTTTGGCATGGTGTTCATTCATGCGTATATTATCTCAGGTTCAACGTTTGTTGCAATGGTCTCTGCTTTGTTGTCAGTGTTCTCTCCTAATACTGCATGGACCATATCTCCTCAGGACATGCCTACTAGCGTGCTGCTAGAACATCTTTTTGTTGGTGCCGACTAGAGAAAATATTGATCATTGATGGCTTTGGAGAAGCATCTTTCTTCTTGGCGTCTCCAGGCTTATTTAAGCAATCTTTTCTTCATTTTTATGTTGTTTGTTGGGGGATGAAATTTTCTTGAGCACTGGGAATTAGCCTCTATAGTTTTTTCTATTAAATTTGAACTCGCAGACTGTGCCTTTTTGTTTGGCCTTTCTATTTTCATGCATTTGATAAAAAATTAAACTATGCTTATATTTTTTGAAACATTTGAGCATCTCTTCCAAGCTTTTGTAATTTTTATGTAGCCTAGCATAATACAAATCATGTCATTACTCTTTTGTGTTATCTTATATGGTATGAGTTATATCATTCAAATGGTTTGATGTTATTATTTTTTCAGTGTGGGGAATCATCTATTTGAGATACACTAGTTATTACTCGAGCTTATGTTTCAACATTATGCTTACTTATTTAATTTTTGATCTGGTGCATCACCTTAGCTTAGGTTTGTTTATTTTAGGTTTATCTCCTTCCCCTTTTCCTTCCCCCATTAAAAACACAAAGATTTGGCTTCGATAGAACCCCGGAGGTTACTTAGCTATGCGCATAGGTCCCCCAATAGCTAAGTTTCCCATAAGGTTGTTTCCTGTAAACATTTGTGTCAACATTGATGTCTCGCAATCCTGATATACCTCTAGGATGAGCTCCAGTAACAATCTCAAAAGGTTTTTTTCTAGTAGTCTTGTTCATTGAATTATTGTAGGCAAACTCTACTTGAGCAAGGGCTAGATCCTGAATTCCAGTCTTCTCTCCAATTAAACATCTCAAAAAAGTTCTCAAACTCCTATTTACTACCTTTGTTTATCCATTAGTTTGTGGGTGAAAAGTAGAACTAAACTTTAAATCTTTCTTCAACTTCTTCCAAAGTGTCCTCCAAAAGTAACAAAAAAACTTTCTATCTTTGTTTGAAACAATACTCCTAGGTAATCCATGCAATCTAACCACTTGCCTAGAAAACAAGTCTACTACATGTACTCCATCTATTGTCTTCTTACAAGGTATGAAATGTGTCATTTTAGAAAATGTTTCCATCACCACAAATATATAATCATTACCTCTTTGTGTCTTTAGCAAACCAAGTATTAAATCCATGTTGATATCCTCCCAAGGTCTTTCATGAACAGTCAAAGGTTTATACCATCCAACATTCTGAATACTCCCTTTTGCGACTTTACAAACTCTACAACTTTGCACAAATTTCCTAGCATTCTTATGAATCTGAGGCCAAAAGTAACTCTCACTTTTGAATGCTACTATCTTATCAACTCCAAAGTATCCTGCCCATCCTCTGTTATGTTTCTCTTTCACCAATTTATCCCTCATTAAACTCTAGGGTATACACAACTGATTTCCTCTAAACAACATATCCCCCTGAATGAAATAATCCAACCACTGACTCTTATCCTCCAAGACTAGTTGTTTACAAGCTCTCCAAGGTTCTGCAAAATTTGGGTCTTCCTCATACAAGTTCTTCAATTCTTCAAAGCCTAATGCCTATGCTCTCATCTCTACCAATAAATTCCTTCTCCTACTCAAAGGATTAAGAACTCTATTTGACTTTCCACTCCTATGTTTCAAAACATAAGTATAACTCTATAGGAATTTCACCCATCTCATGTGTTTCTGATTCAACTTACCTTTACTATTCAAATACTACAAAGCTTGATGATCTATATAAAACACAAAATCCTTAGACAACAAGTAATGTCTCCACTTCTTCAAAGCTTGAACTATGGCATATAACTCTTGATCATACATTGAATATCTTTTCCTTGCATCATTCAACTTCTCACTGAAATAAGCTATTGGTCTTCCTTCTTGACTTAATATTGCTCCAATTGAATTTCCACTTGTATCATAGTCTACTTGAAATACCTTATTAAAGTCTGGTAAAGCCAAAACAGGCTACTCAATCACCTTCTGTTTCAACAAATCAAAGATCCTGTCTTCTATAGATGTCCACCTAAAATCCTTCCTATCTCCTCTAATTGTTTCTATCATAGGAGTGCAAATAGAACTTAAATTCCTAATGAATTTTTGATAGAAACTAGCCAATCCATGAAATGAGCTTACCTCTCCAATTCTTTCTGGTGTAGGGCACTCAAAAATTGCTCTTACCTCCTCAGGATCCATCTTCAATCCATCCACTGATTGCTAGTGTGTTGCTTTATTAGGCAAACTAGCTCCAGGAATCAGATCCATGCAATTACTAATACTCCTCATAGGTGGCAATTCATCAGGTACACTATCTAAAATGATAGCTTCATATTCTACCAACAATTCTCTTATCTCCTCCAGTTGTTCTTCTACATGCTTCAAGTTTTCAACCTTCTTAGGAACCAAGGCATAACACATATTCACATATCTCAGTCCATCCAGAAATCTCCTTCCATCAACCAAAAATATTCTAGCATTCGTACAAATGTCAACTTTAGGAACATCCCCCAATGCTAACAAATTTTTCTTCATCCCATTTGCAAAAATGGTATACATGTTCTTCTTTCCATCATGAATAGCCTATCTATCATATATGTGTTTGTTTCTTGTGTTTGTGCAGGTATAGGATCTATGGTTCACACATCCATAGGCATGATATCATACAAAACTTCATCATTATAATTTCCTATCTTTAATTTCACCAAACATTGTTCACTTACCAATATATAATACTCATCTTGAATCCATGCTATCGAACAAGGCTTCAGGTGTTTCAACCTTTCCAACTTCAATTTGATCACCATTTCTTCAAAAACTAGGTTCTTTGAGCTTCCACTATCAATAATCACTTTTCAACATTTACCAGCTACCTTGCATCTGGTTCAGAACAAATTCTTTCTCTGTAACGGTCCCTGATTAGCCTCACTTTGATGCAATACTCTTATGTTCATCAAGACTTCTCCCTCTTCTGGTTTATTAGATGATCCAACATGATCCTCCTCAATAAAGGTTGTTCTTCTACTATTCTCTATCCTTCTGCTTGCTTCTCCCTGATTACATTCAAATTATCTATGTCCTTCTCCACCACACTTATAACAAGCTCCTCTGACTACTCTTTTCTCCTATCCTTTATCACCTTTTCTATAACCCTCATTCCGGTAACCACCATATCCTCCTTTTTGGTAAGATTTTCCATCATTTCTATGGTATGAATTATCATTCTTGCTAACTTCCTTATCTTTGTTCTGATTTGAAAAAGGTCCTCTTCTTCCTCTTTGAAATCTTCCACCTCTTCCTCTTTGTCTCTACTCATGTCTTTTGTTTAGATTCTCTTCTTATTTTAGGGCACATTGATATTCCTCCTCCACACTCAACAAATTAATCAAACTGATCTCATCTTGTATAAATGACCTCAAACCACTCATATATCTGGCGACTTGTTCGGTCTCATCTTTTGAATGTCCAAATCTAATATTCAACTTGTAGAACTCCTCAGTATACTCTGTCACACTTGATTCCTTCCACTTCAAGTTCTACAACTTTCAAAACAAACTAATTTGATAGTCTGCAGGCATAAAATTTGTCTTCAACTTATTCACCATCTGATCCCATGATCTTATCTTCTCTTTTCCTTTTCTTTACCTATATGTATGCAAATGTTCCCACCAAAGGGATGCATGTCCTTCCAAATTTGTACAAGAAAATTTCACCTTCTTGTCTTCTGTGGTACCTTAAAAGTCAAAGTACTTCTCCATCTTTTTTATACAGTCAAGCAATTCATCTGAATCCAACTTGCCTCTTTAATCCAGTGGATTGAAATGTGGTTTAGTATTGACTCTGGTTAAGGCTCTTATGAACCTCACTTCTCCCTGATCAAGGCCAGGTTGATCTTCTCATTCCCTTGTTTATTGTTCTTCTACCTCTTCATCACTCACATCTTCAACTAGTTGACCTCTCCTTTGGGCCAATTCGATTGCTTCCAATCTAGTAGTCATTCCTCTCAACATATCCATTATAGTTGGGTCTGCATTTCCATGTGCTCCATTTCCTCTACCATTTCTTCTTCTTGCCATCTTTACACAAGTCCTCTATAGCTATAAGTCGGATCCTCAATCCACCAGCCCACAAAAAATCTTCAATGGGACTTTGCAAACTCTGACGATCTTCCACATAATGAATCTCACTCTGATACCAATTTGGTGTAGTCACGATAGGAGGGTTCTCAAAGAGAACAATCTGAACCATGAAACAAGAGTTAGACAATAGAAGCAACACATAATATGGAGGCAAATGCAGATTAAAAAATTCTCATTATCAAAAAATTTAGTTACATATAGTTAGCCACATACGAGCTTATAGATTGGGCTCACATGCCTGATACAACATGCTCAAAATAGAGTATTCCTATATGCGAGCAAAAATATTACAGATCAAATTTTATCTTCATCTTGATCTTGATTTATTGCTATCCTAATGATCCATTACAAGCTTTATATCATATCCGTAGATCTAGAAGCATCCGTGTTAGCCAAAGATCTTTACAATCTCCAATGAAGGAAACATAATATGTGCATGAATAGGTTGAACTCAAATTTGAATTTCTCCACGATAGGTGCACATGATGAAGTGTGGACCTAAAATTAAGGTTGGAAAAACTCCATGAAACAATTCAAAATACCTTGCAAGGATCTGCAAGCTATGGGAAATATCCACAAGTGATCAAACTAGACATTAGGTTTTAAAATTATTCTGGAGCTAGTTCCAAAACTGTCACTTAATCTGAAAGTGATAACTTGATAGAAAAATATCCAATCAAGCTGAAATCTTGGAATTAGTAAAATGAACATGTCCACGATGAAAACATAGATCCGCAAGATCTGGTGAGAAAACATGATGAACTACCGAATCTGCCAACTTGAACAAGAACAAGAACTAAACAGGAACAAAACTGAATGAAAACATTTTTGGTTGATGTAGGATTGCAAAGAACCAAGGATGCTCATACATCAAAAGAGATCCAAGGAGGATAACTTTGAAAAGGAGAGGAAGGCCACTAAGACTAACATAGTTGAAGAGGAGAAGAAGCCCACTATAGACAAGAAGGATAACCAATCATCTCCCAAACACCAGAAGAATAGGCAAAATATCAAGAGAATTAATGTAGAAGGATTTACTAGAGTGAAGGGTTTGAAAAATCCTAGAAAAAAAGAACCCCTCATCCAGCTCAAGGAAATGCTATGACCAAGTACTCTTCATACTTTTATGGGTACAGTTATGCTTGAAATCAGTTTGGCCATAAGGGTAGAGAATGTAGAGTAATCCCTAAAAGAAGTACAAATTTTGTAAGAAATAATCAATTTTCTCCTTTAATATATCTGAATGTAATATGTTATAATTGTAACAACTTTGGTCATTTATCAATAAATTATAGAACAAAATTCATGAGATCAAATGTACAAAATGATAAAAATAAAAACACATCACCTAGAGTAAACACGAAGTCTACTACTCAGGTAAGAGGGAAGAAAAAGTGGAAAAGAAGCCTAAGAAGGTGTGGAAAGAAAAAGAGTAGAATCCCACACAATCAATGATTGCACAAACAACACTCCATACCAAAAGGAAAAAAATTGGGTGATAAATAGTGGTTGCTCCAAACATATGATTGGTGATAAGAAAAAAATCATCTAGCTCAAGAAACGTAAAGGAGGATCACTTATTTTGTGTGACAACACAGTAGTTAAGATATGTGGAAAAGGCATTCTAAGCTTAGATGGTAAAAATCCTACTAAAGAAGTCTTGTATGTTGAAGGATTGAAGCAAAACTTACTAAGTGCAAGTCAAATGTGTGACAATAGTTATAAGGTCACAATTAATTTAGAATCTTGTAAGATAAGGAAGGATGGAAAAAAAATTGCACAAGGAGTAAGAACTAACTCCAATATTTACAATCTTTGTGAAGTGAAAGGTCAGGGTTGTTTGATAGGTCAAGCTGATGAGAGTTAGTTGTGGCATCAAAGATTGGGGCATGTAAACTTTGATAATTTAGTGAAAGTAAGGTCAAAATGTCTAGTAAGATACTTTCCTAAGATCACTAAGCCAATAATATGATTTGTAAAGAATGTTAGCAAGAAAAACTAACAAGGGTTAAGTTTCAAATGAAAGAATATTCATCCATAAAACCCTTGCAATCAGTACACATTGACTTATGTGGACTGACAAGAACAAGAGAACTGAAAGGTGAAAAATACTTCATGTTGTTAATTGATGACTATACACGAATGACATAGGTAACCTTTCTCAAGGACAAGTCACAAGCATTTGAAAGATTCAAGATATTAAAGAAAATGATTAAGAAGGAGATTGGTAGAAGAATAAAATTATTAAGATCAAATAGAGGAGAAGAATTCACATAAGGTGAATTCATTGAATATTGTGAGGCACGTGGAATTAAAAGATAATATTCTACACCAAGAACTCCATAGCAGAATGGGGTAGTAGAGATAAATAATAGAGTAGTTAAGGATATGTCCAGAAGATTGCTAAATGAGGCCAAGATAGTAGATATGTTTTGGAGAGAGGCAATTCATAAAATAGTATATATTTTAAATAGAGTTCAAATAAGAGAAAACATTGATAGCACTCCCTATGAGTTGTGGTATGGAAAGCTCTCATTAGTCAAATACTTCAAATTATTTGGTAGCAAATGTTACATGAAGAGAGAAGAAGATAACTTGGGAAGCTTTGATTCTAGATCTGATGAAGGAATATTTCTAGGATATTCCACTCAAAGAAAAGCTTACATGTGCTACAATAAAAGGTTGCACAAGATTGTAGAAAGCATCAATGTCAAGATTGACGAGAACATCAAACATGTCAAATTAGATAAGAAAAATATTGAAGAGGATTCAAATTGTGAAGAAGAAGTTGAAAGAGCACCTGCAAAATATGTGCAAAAGGATTGAATCCTATAGATTAGATTATTGGAGATGAAAATGAAGGTGTGTAGATAAGGAGAAGACTTGCAAATAGAAAAGAAGAAGTATATTTTGCTCTCTTGTCACAAATTGATCCTAAAATATATATAGAAGCTAGCAAGGATGAGAGGTTAATAAAGGTAATGGAAGAGGAACTAAATCAAATTGAGAAGAATAAGACATGGGAATTAGTTCCTATACCCCCAAGAAAAATTGTAATAGGTACAAAATGGGTGTTCAAAAATAAACTCAATGAAGATGGTGTTGTAAGAAGTAAGGTGAGGTTGGTGTGCAAAGGTTATGCACAAGCTAAAGGCATTGAATTTGAAGAATCATTTTCACCTATTGCAAGATTAGAGGCATAAAGAATGTTTCTTGAATTTTCAATTTATAAAGGTTTTAAAGTGTATCAGATGGATGCTAAATATTTATTTCTAAATTGAAACCTTGGAAAAAATTTACATTCAACAGTTAGAGGGTTTTTAGCTATCAAAAGAGGAAGACTATGTTTGCAGATTGAGAAAAGATTTGTGTGGTATAAAACAAGCACCTAGAGCATTGTATTCAAGATTGGACCAATATCTACAACAAGGATTCAAAAAAGGGTGTCCACACAACAACTTGTACTATAAATCAAAAGGTGAGCACATGATTATTGTTGTATTTTATATGTATGAAATCATGTTTGGTGTAAGCGATGACAAAATCTATAAAGTGTTTGCTACTCATATGCAAGATGAATTTGAGATGTCAATGCTAGGACAATTGTCAATTTTCCTTAGTCTACAAATTGTACAAACTGATGAGTCTTACCAATTGTAAATTACAAAACTCTTATTCCCAAGAATCAACAAAATTTTAAATAATTTCATTTATATTCAAAATAAAGTCGACAATTAATTCAGTTAGACATCATAAAAACCAGTCGATTCCAAAAAATGACTTAAAGTCGATAAGATAGATTCAATATACAATTCCAGTTTAAATACATAAATGTGTCATATTACACGACATTGATAATAATACAGAAGAAGTTGTAATATACATTACAATTCGAAATTTAGCCATTCAGTCGCCTTAAGCTCTTCAATACATATTGAATAATACATAAAACATAAATAAAGACAACATCCTTTGATATTCAATCCAATAGCATATCTTCAATAATGAAGACGAGAACAAGGATCGTGTGCTTTCTCCGCCCAACCTCGAAGCTTACGCTTCCCTGAAATTCTTAAATCATTCAAAGAATACCTGACCTTGCATGAATCACTTAGCAAAAAATAGTCTACAAGCAAGATGGAATCTAGTGCGTGCCTAGTATAACTAGTAAAACCACAAGCATTTTTATTTTTCTAATTCATTTAAGAAACAACCAAGTTCGATACTAGGATATGCTAGAGAGTTCAATAATTCCATCTATTTCAATGGTCCTTAAGTTACTTGGCCAAGTAAAATCTCATGCATGACAAATAACGCAGTTTTGGAAAAGCAAAACTACACTCTCTAATAACCCATATTCTGCACCCGTCCCGGAAGGTAACTTTCTGAAAACATGACATGCACATTCATTTATCAAGCTTGCATAGTTCCAATCAGTCAAATACAATCTTTCAAAAACAGTTTATTGAAAATCTTGTTTCAATCAAAAAGAGATTAAATATTGTTCTTTCATCATTTTTAACCATAAATATTAAATTCATATTTAAATCGAATAAATTAAATAATCAAAAATAAAGAAGGTGTATTTCCAGTATGTAATTAAATACATATTTTAAAACAATCATAAAAGATCACACGTTCTTTCATTCTATTACTCCTCAATTTAATCATGTTCAAGTTCATTTGGTTTCAAAATAAATCATATTTTACCTTAATTGATTTATTTTATGTTTTGATTACTTTCAGAAAATAAATAATTACTTTGTCAAACAGAATTAAAATAAATCAGTTTTGTTTCTGTTTTGATTATTTTGAGTTTTATTTGCAATTTTTGCTAAATTTAACTTCTATCTTGAAATCACGTTTAAAATTTAAAGGATATTTTATCAAAATATTTTTTGTTCCGAATATTTTTAAAGTTCTTCTAAATCAAAATAAAACAAACTATTTAAGATATTTTTAAATCTAAATTTAAATGATGTTTTCTTGTTTTGAATCTCTTCCTAAATCTAATCGGCTCTTCTTTTTAATGTTTTAAAATCAAATTCTTCCTAAATCTTTATGTTTCCAAATTCAGTAGTTTTCTGGTAAAAATCACAATTTAATATTTAAGAATTCAAACAGAATTCAAAGTAACAACAATACTTTTAAATAGTTTTAAAAATCAACACAATAAATAACTATTTCATTCAAATTTACTAGATATTCATGTTTTTTTTAATAATTTCAAGATCCTACCTGATAAATTCTAGAAATGGATTATGAATTTCCTCTATTCTTTCTTTAAATCTTGTCCTCTATTCTTGATTATTGTTCTGTTGTGTATGAAAATTCTTCTCCCACTGCTATTTTTGTTGCTTTTACCTGCCTATCTCCTGTGAAGTATTTCCTTGCTGCCTTGGATGCATTGAACATCTCCCAACACTGCACCCTCTACCCTTTCCTCTCCCCACACCTTCTCCTCTCCTTCCCTTCCATGCCTTGCACTTATCTTCCCTCTTCCCTTAAGTCGTGCCTTCTCCAGTCCTATTAATTTACCAAGGTGGGTATGATGGACAACCTCTTAGTGGCTGCATGGGAGTTGGAAACTTGGTGGCTGCATAGAAAATGGGATTCTCCTCGGCCTGGCCGCATCCCTTCAAGACTTCTCCTCTTGTTGCATATGGTGAGTAGAAAAAAGAGTCTCCTCCCTACGCATGCCTATGCAACTTTCCTATGGTTTGTGACTGGCCGACCCTTCACCAATCTCCTTCTTCTTGTCACCTGCGTGGGGTGTGAAAGAAGAGTCCTTTGTGACTGCAATCAGTAGCCTTCTCTCTTCCTGCACACCCTCTCCAAAGATCTTCCTTCCTGGCCGCGTATGGTGAGTGGGATTGATATACTTTTTGGTCTTGAATCTGCAGTGTGTGGGGTGTGAAAAGTAAGATAATTCAAAAGGAATTCAACCTCCCTCTGCCTTGCCCAACATCAAACAATTCCCTATCAAGATCATAAATTTTGTGTCTTTTCTTTTCTCAGAAATCAAAAACGGATTTTTCTTATTTCTTGTTCTCTCCAATTCCAATTTTATTTTCTCTCAAAATAATAAAATCATCATTTAAAGCAACATATATTTTTCCATATTTTGGAGAAATCAATAAAACTTATTTTTTAAATTTGCAAACACAATAATTACAAAAATGCATTAAAATACCAACTAATTGAGTGTGTGTGATTCCATCATCCTCATAAATGTCTAATGGCTAAATCGACTCTACTTGATCATTATTCTCACCTTCATTCGCGTTCACCTATTCCTGCGTTCACTTGCACTCGATTTTTCATTAGCAATGACAACCCCCATTTAAACAAAAATACATTTCAAATCATTGCAATTGCATTTCAATTTCAATTTCACTTCAATTTAAATTTCAATTTAAATTTCATTTAAATAATCATTTAACTTCAATTTAATTAATCATTGGACATAATATAATTAATCAATATCATGATTAATAATTTGCATTTAAAATAATCAATAAAATCTATACATGACATCCTTCCCCTCTTGGAAGAGACATCATCTCGATTTCTTATTAACCATTCAATAAGCATAACACCATAATCAATAAAACATATTATCTCAATCAGTAAAAGCATAGTATCTCAATAGGTAAACATAGTATCTCAATCATAATGAAGTAGTAACTAACAACATAGTTCTCAAAAATAAACATAAACAAATCATAGTAGCATCGATGCTATCAAAGTTCACAACATGTGAATCAAAAACAAGAGTATCAAGTATCTTATGCATTAATAAAATACTAATCTAAGAAATCAAATGAGGAAAATAGAAGTCAATCATCAAAGAATCCTCCCATGTAGCACTATCCTCAGTAGATTGGTCCCACTAGACCTTGTATTGAGTACTATCACTGTTAACACTAGTCTATAAGCAACTGAATTAATGTCTTCCAGTACATCAAAGGGTCCCACCAATCTCGGAGCCAACTTTGATGATTTCCCAAAATACGTAAGACTTACAAAATAGTCCTCCTATGTAGATATCTTATCCTTTCTAGACCTTGCTTCAAGTGTCCTTATTATCATATAGGGAAATTTTGTATGATTCACACATACTTAATCTCCCAAGAGATTTATCCCATAAATACATCCTATATAATAATAACTATACTTAGTGATCAGAATTCATTGGTCCGTGAATTTATCCTTAGTATAACTCAAAGGGGAGAGGAATTTCGAGGTATTGTACATTACATCATGGGTCCAATCCTTTTCCTTTGTACTTACACTTTTAGACAACTCATAAACCAAGTCCATCTACCTCTTACTCATTCATTATTCTTACCATAAAGTACTTTCCCTAGATTGCTTGTCTATCTCAAGCATAACCTTGCTCTTTGACACTTATCACTTTTTGATACTGCTTAACACTTAAGCTTTTTATCAATTAAATTTCGTCAATCATTTCAATCTATTATTCTTTTCTTGAAATCTTATCAAGTCTATTATTATATCCAAGCCTTTTTCAGCTT
This sequence comes from Sequoiadendron giganteum, assembly GCA_007115665.2. Taxonomy (NCBI): domain Eukaryota; kingdom Viridiplantae; phylum Streptophyta; class Pinopsida; order Cupressales; family Cupressaceae; genus Sequoiadendron; species Sequoiadendron giganteum. The sequence goes on along the minus strand of CM021101.1, from coordinate 791,407,085 downwards.
TAATAGAGTTTCCTTTCTTTCCATATAATGTTCCAAACTTCAATTTTAGAGTTTACAATTCATTCACGATTTAGTCCACCATTTACTTATTTGACTAAAATAATATAAAACACATTTATTCAAATGAATGTCTCATGGTATGATTTTTGTTTACACAACCCTATCATTATATGCTAAACTAAAACAACTTTTCAGGTTTACTAAGTAACTACTTACCCACAATATATTATTTAGGATCAAAATCCTATAAGTCGAGTTTCCAACAACTGTTGGTTTCTTTGATGAGTCCCTCCACTAGAACATTATGTTAATTCTACAGATCAAAAACAGATCAATTTGTCTTGTGTTCTACCATTTTCCTTCTAGAATCTCAAAAGAGTTACATGTCCTACCAATGAGGACTTTTGGTCTTCATTTCTGGCATACTAGATATTACCTTGCTACATTCTGTGTAACTTCTTACTCTATCTTCGTCCAGATGATAGTGAATCCTTATCTAACAATTCCCTTTGTCAATCCAATATCCTAAATCTGACATTATTTTCCTTGTTCCATTCTTGAATCTTCCAAATTTTAGACACATAGGTTCTTTTATATCCAACAATACTCTATCCTTTGACTAAGTGATAACCTAATTTGATCTTGCACCATTATTATTCTTCTTGTAAATGGTTATAGGCTTTTTTTTTTTTTGCAGAGATAATTCCCATTTATCTCAGGACATCCATACCTTGGATTTTCTTTTTTCCTTGGATTATTTTCAAAAATGCAATTCATCTTTTAACCCAATCTAATTTCATTGATTTAATTTGATACAAATTTTTGAATATTAATCCTTGTTCAATCACGTTGATCTCTAGATAATAACCAATTTTAATTGCATACCTAATCATCAAGCATAAGCATTCAACTCCATGAATTTATTAATTATAAGAGAGTCTCAACTTCAATATTTCATTTTGAGCACAAGTAACAATTTTGATGTTCTTTTTCGTAAGATTTTTGACATTTCTTGCTAAGTGAAAATTCTATTATGTTTTGTCATGACCATTGATACTTCCTTTTGAAAGTGTTTCTCTTTTAATATAAGAGCTACTTAAAGTAAAGTCTTGTCAATAACATGACTTCCTTTAACTTAGAAGACATCCCTCCTAGGCTTCTATCCTTACAGAGTTTCATTAACTCCAATGATATTCAATCGCATGGGAAAATCTTAAACCCAATATTCCCTTCCAATTCTTAAGATGGAATCCTTAATTGTTGACTAGTCCGATTGTTTATAGATTTCCCAACTTATATGTCTATAGTCAAGACCCAATGTACCACTCACTCAAGTTTAATTCCTACTTATTGGTGTTAAAAGTAATCTAATACGCAACCCATCTTAATAGGTTTTAGTCCCATCATTAGATATTTCTCTTTATTGAATGAACTTCTTGTCCCACATAGGTTATCTTTAACCCTAGGTTCCATTAAAAATTAAGGTCATGATTAAATGATTTAATAATTCCCATTAAGATATTTTGGTGTGGTGCGCATAACGCTAAATCTTACTTTATTTTTCACATAAAAACAACATCATTATTTAAATTCTCTATATTAAGTATATAAGAGTATAGAGACACTTTCTTCCAATCACGAGTGTCTAAGATCTTTTCTTATCAATCCCATAAACAATGATCTTCCTTATCATGATAAATTTATTTGCCAATCTTTTCCTAAGGTATTTATAATAATATGCTTTGATCTTTAGATCAAATAATCATAAGGTATAAAGATCATAGTTCTCAACCTTTCTATTTGTCGTTTTTCCCTTTTGGTCATAAAATGTATGACTTAATTGTCCTTATGACTTGCAAAGAAGTCATAACCAATTTTCATTGGGTGGGGTACTTAGCTTGAGTCAATCCACTCTCTTCCTCCCCTTTAGTGTTTCCACTTTAGTGTTTCTGCAACTTTCATTCTTCTTATGTTGAAATTTTTAGTAATCTACTTGCTTCCTTGGAAAAGGTTTTTTTTTTTTCATTCCTTATTGTTGACCTTTCATTGCCATCTTGTGTCTAATATCCTTTTTCCATACTTACTATCCTCTTTTGTTGATGCACTTCTTAACTCAAAGTGTTGGTTTCCTTACAACTTCTAGTGTCCTGACACATAAAGCCATGTTCTATTCCTATTCCCCTTTGGAACAATTATTCATAAGTTGTTTGATTCTGAAAACTTCAATAACCTAAATGATTTCAGTTGGAGGAACCTTTCTCATATCATTGATTGTTTCTTCTGACCATTCTGGTCTTTTCTCAATTCCTCGATACTGACTCTTTCTAACAAGGTCTTTATCTTAACACAAAAGTTTTTAGGTCATGGGTTCCCCAACCCTTGAGGATACTTCCTTCGTTCGTATCCTACTTTTGAACAATCTAAAATTATGTTGACTTTTCATACATAAATTTGTAGTGATTAAACTAATCGAAGAGTTCCTGGCTCTTTTACAATTGTAGGTTTCTACAGTTCAATTTATCTAATTAATACTCATTCTCTTTTTCTTAGAGTCATGTATGTATAGGTTATTCTTCCTAACCTTCCTACATACCCTGATTGCATAATCTTCTGCAATCCTAGGTTTTATCATAAGTTGATGGTTTAGGAAATCTGATTCCAGGGACAAATCTTTAACTAGCCCAAATTTACCCAAGTTACTAAGACTTACATCTTCCTTTTCACTTTAAGTTCTTTTCTCTTGCCATTCTGGCACAAGAACTTTTCAACCTTTATCTTCCGATAAGGTTTACGCATTATTGCATAATGAGCTCATAGGTTGCAGTGCAGAACTTGGTTGCTCTAATCCCAAATGTAAAGTACGAAAAATATTATTCCAAAGAATTGACAAAAAATTAAATAATTTCATTTATATTCAAAATAAAGTCGACAATTAATTTAGTTAGACATCATAAAAACCAGTCGATTTCAAACAACGACTTAAAGTCAATAAGATAGATTCAATATACAGCTCCAGTTTAAATACATAAACGTATCATATTACACGACATTGATAAGAATACAAAAGAAGTTGTAATATAAGTTACAATTCGAGACTTAGGAATTTAGTCACCTTAAGCTCTTCAATACATATTCAGTAGTACATAAAACATAAATGTAGATGACATCCTTTGATGTTCAATCCAATAGCATATCTTCAATAATGAAGATGAGAACAAGGATCGGGCACCTTTTCCGCCCAACCTCGAAGCTTACGCTTCTCCAGAATTCTTAAATCATTCAAAGAATATCTGACCCTACATGAATCGCTTAGGAAAAAGTAGTCTACAAGCAAGATGGAATCTAGTGCGTGCCTATTTTAACTAGTAAAACCACAAGCATTTTCATTTTTCTAATTCATTTAAGAAACAACCAAGTTTGATACTAGGATATGCTAGAGAGTTCAATAATTCCATCTATTTCAATGGTCCTTAAGTTACTTGGCCAAGTAAAATCTCATGCACGACAAATAAAGCAATTTTGGATAAGCAAAACTACACTCTCTAATAACCCATATTCGGCACCCGTCCCGGAGGGTAACTTTCTGAAAACATGGCATGCGCATTCATTTATCAAGCATGCATTGTTCCAATTAGTCAAATACAATCTTTCAAAAATAAATTAAATGTTGTTCTTTCATCATTTTTAACCATAAATATTAAATTCATATTTAAATCGAATAAATTAAATAATAAAAAATGAAGGTGTATTTACAGTATGTAATTAAATACATATTTTAAAACAATAATAAAAGAGCACATGTTCTTTCATTCTATTACTCCTCAATTTAATCTTGTTCACGTTCGTTTGGTTTCAACATAACTCATATTTTAACTTAATTGATTTATTTTCTGTTTTGATTACTTTCAGAAAATAAATAATTAATTTTTCAAACAGAATTAAAATAAATCGTTTTTGTTTCTGTTTTGATTGTTTTGAGTTTTATTTGCAATTTTTGCTAGATTTAACTTCTATCTTGAAATCACGTTTAAAATTTAAAGGATAGTTAAATATCAAAATATTTTAAGTTTGGAATATTTTTAAAGTTCTTCTAAATCGGAATAAAACAAACATTTTATGTTTAAGATCTTTTTAAATCTAAATTTAAATGATGTTTTTCCATTTTGAATCTCTTCCTAAATCTAATCAACTTCTTTTTAATGTTTTCAAATCAAATTCTTCCTAAATCTTTATGTTTCCAAATTCAGTAGTTTTCTGGTAAAAACCATAGTTTAATATTTAAGAATTCAAAAAGAATTCAATGTAACAAAAATACTTTTAAATAGATTTAAAAATCAACACAATAAAATAACTATTTCCTTCAAATTTACTAGATATTCATGTTTTTTTTAATAATTTCAAGATCCTACTTGATAAATTCAAGAAATGGATTCTGAATTTCCTCTGTTCTTGGTTGTTGTTCTGTTGTGTATGGAAATTCTTCTCACACTGTTGTTTTTGTTGCTTTTACCTGCCTATCTCTTGTGAAGTATTTCCCTGTTGCCTTGGACACACTGAAAATCTCCCAGCACTGCGCCCTCTACCCTTTCCTCTCCCCACACCTTCTCCTCTCCTTCCCTTCCCTACCTTGCACTCATCTTCCCTCTTCCCTTAATCTGCGCCTTCTCCAGTCCTATTCATTTACCAAGGTGGGTGTGATGGACAACCCCTTAGTGGCTATGTGGGAGTTGGGAACTTGGTGGCTGCGTAGAAAATGGGATTCTCCTCTTGCTACGTATGGTGAGTGGAGAAAAGAGTCTCCTCCTTGCACATGCCTATACAACTTTCCTATGCTTTGTGACTGGCCATCCCTTCACCAGTCTCCTTCTTCCTATCACCTGCATGGGAGTTGGGGAGTCCCTGCGGCTGCATGGGGTGTGAAAGAAGAGTCCTTTGTGACTGCAAGCAGCAGCCTTCTCTCTTCCTGGATGCCTTCTCCCAAGATCTTCCTTCCTGGCCGCATATGGTGAGTAGGATTGATATAATTTTTGGTCTCCAATATGCAGTGCGTGGGGTGTGAACAGTAAGATAATTCAAGAGGAATTCAATCTCCCTCTGCCTTCCCCAAAATCAAATAATTCCTTGTCAAGATCATAAATTATGTGTCTTTTATTTTCTTAGAAATCAAATACGGATTTTTCTTATTTCCTGTTCTCTCCAATTCCAATTTTCTTTTGTCTCAAAATAATAAAATCATCATTTAAAGAAACATATATTTTTTCATATTTTGGAGAAATCAATAAAACTTATTTTTTAAATTTGCAAACACAATAATTACAGAAATGCATTAAAATACCAACTAAGTGAGTGTGTGTGATTCCATCATCCTCATAAATGTCTAATGGCTAAAACAACTCTACCTAATCGTTGTTCTTGCCTTCATTCACGTTCACCTATTCTTACGTTCACTTGCACTCGATTTTTCATCAACAATGACAACCCCCATTTAAATAAAAATACATTTCAAATCATTACAATTGCATTTCAATTTCAATTTGACTTCAATTTAAATTTAAATTTAACTTTCATTTAAATAATCATTTAACTTCAATATAAATAATCATTGAACATAATATAACTAATCAATATCATGATTAATAATTTCTATTTAAAATAATCAATAAAATCTATACGTGACACCAATATCTATTCACTCAACTTGGCAATGTATATTCACAACCAATCTTCCCTTGTACTTTTCAATAGCACCACTTAGATTAATCTTTTTTCAACACTCATTTATAAATAATAATTTTACATACATGAAATAATTGCACTAAATCTGATGTATCATTCTTTTTAAATTTAACCATCTCCACATCTATCATCATTCTCTAAGGTTCATACTTGTTCATATTTATTACCTCCTTAACAATTATAGGCTTGACACTATTATTTAATAGTGCAAAGATGGTATAATCAAATAGGATATATCTATTTGGTGACTTTCTTTATTGAGTTGACCTACTCAAAAGTTGGGGTGGATGCTCTACTTTATTTTCCAAACTCTTTGATCTCTCCACCTCATCTAACTCTCTACAAACATTTGGTACAACTTCTAGATAGTTCAATATTTTCAATCATGAATGGTAAATGAACAAGAAACTTCTCATCTACTTCTAGGTATGTAACTAATAGACACAACTTAAATTCTATAAGAATAATATTTATGCATGATTTGAAACTCTCTTGGTTGTAGGCTGTAATATATTATACCTTAAACCACACTACACCATACCAAATAAAGATACAATCTATTATATTTTTACCCTACTTTGACCACATTTCCCCTAGCCAAATACACTAAACATACTCATAGTCATCTTCATCAGTGTCCTCTCCACAACTTTGTTATACTAAGGGGTGTATGAAATTTTCTTGTTCTTTAAATCTCATTTTGTTTATGGAATCTATCAAAATATAAGACATAAATATTCACCATTATCAATTCTCAAAATATGTGTAGTAGCCTAAATTTCTAAATGAGTTTGAAATTCCTTAATCTAACAAAAGACTTGAGATTTTCTTCTGAGAAAGTTTACCCATTGTCTTTTAGAAAAATCTTCAATAACTTAGATACATAATATAAAGATAGGTAGTCATTGAATGTACATTAATATATCAAATACATCGAATCAAGTTCAACACCCTAAGATATTTATGACAATTGGAATAAAATTAAAAATAATTGTATTTTGTATCTCTGAAATATTCATGTATAAACTAAATTATATATACAGTCATTTAACCCTTCAATAAGATATTTATGTTTTAATGTATATATACCCTTTTCACATATCTAGCCTATTATTTTATACAACAATATTGTCTGCCCTAGAGGTAACTTACTTTCTAATCTCTAAAGCAAGAGCTTGCTTAGGAACCTAGAAATCATGGCCATCATAAGTAGATACAACACTCCTCTTTATTTTTATTTTGTAAATAAAAGTGATAATTTTATATATCTCTTCACTATAGGAAGTGAACAACTACTGCATTTGATAGTTCGTTCATTAATCTTAGTTTGGGTGCCCACATGAACACCATTAGCAAGAACCATAGCTCCTTAAAGAATCTTACATCTTCCATAGAGGGAAACAAAATATTCATTATATATTGTTAATTTTGCCAGCTAAATATGGATTTTGATTCAAACTAAGATGTGTAGAATTCAATTACTCTCCCTCATTCTTCCATCAAGAAATAAAATTACTACTATTGTGGTCAACTACACATACATGAGATTTATCACCATGATAAGAATTCCCAACATCATATTTAGAATACTTTGGAAACTATACCTAATAAGAGGCAACATGAACACTATTAATGAGAAGTGTGTAGACACATAAAAATGACCTAGACCTACAAGCTCTTCTTCTAACCCTAATTAGGACATTTTAATTATGTCCTTGACTCACTTTCAACTATTAATTAGATAATTCATAATTATTTAATTAATTCATATATGATTATTCTTCATGATTATTAAATAAATAATTTTATTTATTTATTTAATTATGTCACTAATTAAATCCTCTTGTTCCTAAAATTAAATAAATTCTTATTTATTTAATCCACCTCCCACTATAATTAAATAATTATATTTAATTATCTAATTATTCATTAGCCTCTTCTCTCATAAATTAAATAAATTTTATTTATTTAATTTGGTCCACTCTCCTAAACTTTGAATTAAATCTTTATATTTAATTTAGAAGGTTTCATTTGTCACATTCCTCTAATAATTAAATAATATCTTTATTATTTAATATTCCACCTAAATTAAATAACTTTTATTATTTAATTTCTTCTAAATCTTATTTATTTAAAATAAGTCCCCATTTAAATTCCCTCTTTTAGTAAATAATTTAAATTAAATTATTTATCGTCACATGACCCCACCCCTTTTGAATTAAAATAATTTTTAATTCAAAAAGTCAACATCCCCTCTTGAATTAAATAATTTTAAATAATTATTCGATTCCCCCAACAATTCTGTTTTTCGTGCCAAGAATCTCTTGTCACATGCATTGTCAACCACTGATTTGGTTTTCTAAAAATCAATATTGATCCTTTATTTTGAATCTGACCTAATGTTTCCCTAACCCTAATTGTGGGTTGCTTTATGGAATCTCGTCCATTGATTCTAGGGCACTTGCTAACTTTCAATCTTGGCCATTCACTCAAAATTGCATCTTCTATAAAAGAGCAATTTTTGTCACATCTTGCATCTCTTATCTCTTGCATTTTAGATAATCTTACATTTTCATTGTTCATCTCTTGCATTTTTCATAATTTTAGCATTGTTCCTTTCATTTGTCATAGCATATTTAGATTTCATTTGACATAACTTAGACATTTTAGATGCTTACTAGTTTCATTAGCGCATAGTATTACATACAGCTGTTCAAATCCTTCAATATTTGCTTAGGGCTTGTCATTTCTATTGGCTTGCTCATCATAATCTGAGATCAAACAAAATATTTCAGCAAGTTAGGAAGGTGTAATGGAGGTCATTCATGGAGGATGAAGACAATTTGGTGAGATTGTTTCATCTATTCCTTTGCACTTCATTATTTACTTTGAGTTTTATGTTCTGCATATGATATTGATAACCCTAGAAATACACCCATTGTTACATTGGTGAACATGACATATTTTGACAAATTTTGAAGAATTTTGGAGTTGGATCTTTTTTGTTGTAGGTTTTGTTGGCTTTTTGCTGCAGGTTTTGCATCATTTTGGGGACAAAACCCTAGTTTTCAAATATTCAACCATATCTCTCAAACGGCTTCATATTTTTTGACAAAATGTTTTTTGCAGGTTGATGACAATATCAAGAGCTTCCAATCCAAAAATCAGATTTTTTGGAGTTGTGTTTAATTTTTAATAATTTTCTTTGTTATTTTCATAAAAAATCAATTTTGAGAGAAAAGTAGTGAATTTTTAGGATCTATTTATATTTTTGGAAAGCTCTCTCAATTTCAATAGGGGTCTTTTTTTATGTTTTTAATTTTCCTGCAAAATAATTCGACAAAAAATAGATCTTTAACAATTAGGGTTTTACAAAGATTGACTTATATTGCACAAAATTTTGCAGATCTATTCACAAATATTTTTGGGAAGGTTTAGAATGATGTCAGGCACCTTTAGTAGAAATATCAGAGTTTTTGGACTTGTTTTTAATTTTCAATAATTTTTTTATGATTTTTCATAAAAAAAATTAATTTTGGATACAAAACACAAAATTATTTTGATTTCTTTACATTTCTAGAAAGCTCTTTGAATTTCAGCAAGGGTTTATTTTCTGTGGTTTTACTTTTGATGCAAAAATTAGTTCAAAAAATCAGATTTACTTTGACTAGATAACCCTCTAATATTAGTGATCAATAATAGAAGTATCCTCTCCCCTTGCGCACTTGTGCAATCCTGGGTGTAAGAGAAATTGTTATTGACTCTAGGAATTGGGCTTGCACTAGATCAATTAGGGTTAGGGAAAACACTTTTTTCTACATGGTAGTTTAAAGATTTTGGGGTTACTGATTTTTTGTTTGCAGCTTGTGGCGAGGAGTCTAATATTTTTCTTGTTTATTTCACAAATCTTAGACACATTTGCATTTTACATTCATGAGTTAAAATGAACATGCATGCATACTCATTGGGTAAAAAAGAACACAATCTTGCATTATAACTCATTGGTTTAAAATAAATTTACATCTCTTCATGGCATTCGGTTAAAATGAACTTTAAGTTAGTTCACACTACAAACGGTTAAAATGAATCCCATGTTTTGAAAAATACTACAAACGGTTAAAATGAATCCCATGTTTTGACAAATACTACAAATGGTTAAAATGAACTCCATGTTTTTTATGTTTATCAACACATTTCATTTTGGGCTTAAAATGAACACCATGTGAGTGTGAGTTAGGAAATTTATGTTTTCACTCTTTGTTTTTAAACAAGGATCGATTGAACTATGAATATCCTAACTTGCTTTTGTTAAACCTTAGAAATTTGGGCCTGCTTTGGTGGGAAAAAGTACTCACCCCAAAGTGACTCAAACTGGCAACGAAGCTCTTTAGCCGAGCTACTTCCGACTGGTATATAAATGTGAATCATAAGGGAAAGCCTAGGATTACGAGTGCAGATATGTTATACGGATCAAGTAGTACTCCCCAAAACCCTGTTGAGCTTAACCTCTTCAGGTTGGAATGCCTCCATAACGGAGCTTAATCTTGGCCCCATGTATAACCACTTGAACGGATGTCTAAATTAAAACCTTTTTTCTAGCAAGCCAAAAACCTTCTATTATTTGGTGCAACAACGGTCATTGCAAAGGCACCCACACCTGTGCAGTTCTTAGTTGAGATGATCAATCTGCCATGGGAGTTTCATGGAGGTTGGAAGCTTGGTTGCCCTGAGAAGTGAGTGCACTGTAAGGGGGAGCCTGTGGGGCCAAGCTTCTGAATTCATCCGCTAAGGATATGCGGTTAGTGGGATCCAAAAGAATACTATCCGTACAGCCATAAGATTTTTAAAATGACTTCTATGTGGTTGATTTTCATCTTTTTTACCACACCATGTATTTTACAACTATTCTGAGACAAATAAAACATCAAACTTGCAACAATCTGAAACAGCTTTGCCAACTGAAACAAATCTTTGCAGATTTCATCAAGTCCTTTTTTGTTTCTGTCAAACTAGACATTGATTTGCTCAACTTCCCTCATCATGACTTTATAGATGGCATTCTTAGGATCACCATAGGTTTCCATTTGCATTTGACTAGTTGCAGTGTTAACTCTACCATCTCCTTAGACACTTATTTTTCAGATTTTAGGAGTACACTCCTTACCATCTATTGTCAAACTTTTCCTTCAAAAGTAGGTTATCATTGGACCCAATCACCCTTAGTCATTTATTCAAAATTTTGTGAATTATTTCCCAATCAATAGTCTAGTGTGGAAACTTCACTTTGTCCTCTTTTAGTCCTTTTATGGTCCATTGATTTTCCAAACCTAAAGCATTGCAAACACTTTGTTTGGTCAAGTAGTCATCTCCTTAGATTTCTCAATAGTGAGTGCATCTTAGGCTCCTTTTAGTTTGCATATCATTAGTCTCCTCATTTTAGTGTCATACCATTTGCATCCACAAATCTTTAGTCTCCTTTTAATCTCATTTGCATTGCATAAACATTCCTTATTTTCAAAAAACCCAAAAACATAGTGTCATACTTAGGTCATTATCACTCATTATCCCTCATCATCCTAAAGTTGAGCAAAACTTTTTATGGTTGAAACTAGGTTACAAAAACAAAAGAGACTCATGGATTCTTTTGGTCAAGACACCAATTTTCTCAATTTCACCAATAATATGAATTTATTCCCTAGTAACATGAACACTCTCGCTAATGACATGGGAAATTCTACAATCAATTCTTTTGGTGAGACATCTATTCCACACAATCCCTTTGAATAATTTGTCCGTAGAGACCAAAATGGGGAAGTTTTTGAAGAAGACATACAAGCTGCTGCCCGAAACCTAGAAGTGGCCTCTTTTGTGGAAGAATTAGTCCTAAATGACTCATCCAGATATTTAGCCATGCTACTTGACCAAGGGGCTAATTTACCAAAAGGATTTTACCTCAACACTATTAGAGCAACATCCCCAAATCACCAATCACACAATACTTCCATGAGAGCCTCTCCACAAAACACCATTAACACCATCAATACTACCTCCCTTGGTCATGCCACCACCACAACCAATGCTATCACCACAACTAATGCAGCTACCATAACTAATGCAGCCACCACAACCAACACAACATCCATTGGAGGATCATCTACCCTAACCAACACCACATCACAATCCATCCCCCAACAAACAACCACTATCCCTTCACAAACATTTGGGTCAACAATGGGTGCAACCACCTCAAACCTTTTTGGAACTTCATTTAATTACATGTGTCCATCAACAAACTTGTTATTAGGTTCCTCAAATACTATGGAAACTAACTCATCAAATCCTTTTGGGAGAAATAAATGAAGAGTTACCATCCAAGGAACCCAACCTAATTATTCACAAGTTAATACCAACATTCCTTTGAGACAAAACACCAACACTAATCAAGGCCATAATTTATTATTTTGTCAAGGCAATCAAAGCACCACATGTTTTACTCCATTTGGATATCAACATACTCAAAATCAACAAGGCCCACAAATTCAATCCAACATGGTAGGATCTTAAATCCCCACATATGCTACTCAAGTGCATACACAACAACGTAACCCCAATGAACACATTCATTTCCAACAACCACAAAATCAGAACACCCACTTTGCTCACCAACAACATGTTCCAAACCAACACATCTCATCACAACAAGTGGGAAGCCAATCCATACCTCTCACCAACATGTGTGATGCTACCAACAACCCCATTGTGGAGGCACTCACACTACAACTTGCTGCTCTTCAAACACAAGTGGAGACCTTGCAACATTCCAACAAAAAGTCTTATATGTCACATGACTTGTTTGCATATCCATTTGACACCACCTTGTATATGCCACCCTTTCCTCATTGGTATGTCGTACCCCATTTTCCTAAATACAAAGGCAAAATGAACCCCATTGAACACATAAGAGAATTCACCACTAGTTGCATGGACATTGCATATGAACAAACCTATCTCATGAGACTCTTTTCAAGAAGCCTCGCGGGTCACGCATTAGAATGGTTCTCACTATTGCCTAAAGGAATCAAAACATGGGACGAATTGGCAAACAAATTTGTTGAAAATTATGCCTATAACATTGACACAGATATTGACATTGCATCCTTATGCCGACTTACTCAAGAGGAGGCAGACGAGACGTTTATTCCATTCTTTCAAAGATGGAGAACCTTAGCAAGCAGATGTCTAGTAGAAATACCAGAAAAGGAGAAAGTCACCATGTTTGTACAAACTCTCCTAAGACCACTCAGATATGGCTTACAAGTCCATTCTTGCACCACCTTTGTTGACCTCATCGAAAAAGGTGTCCAACTTGAAAATGCCCTAATCGCTAAAGGCGAATTAAAATATGGTGACAAAACCATCAACACCACCACAAACAACAACCCATGTAGCTCCAATGACAAACACAAATACTGGGTTAAAAATAAACACATCACAAATGATAGTGTAGTCAATGCAAAAACCGTTAATGCAACAGGTCATGTACTCACCATCAAAGGAGTCTAAAATCAAAATGTACTTGTGACCACACCAACACCGATTGCCAATGTTGTTTGAAATAATCCTACTCAATCTAACCAAGGACCATTGCGTCAAACATGACAATTTAAAAAATGTACATACAGCCCTTTGGGTGAACCTATCGAAGTTGTCTTGAAGAAAATTTTCCAAAACAGAGTCATAACATTGGAAGAACCTAAACCATATGACCCTGGTCAGTTCAAGCCATCATGGTGGGATGATAACGCATTTTGTGATTTCCACCGTGTCAAAGGGCACAAAACATCCTCTTGCCGTCAATTGTGAAATCTGGTAAAAGACCTTATTGAAAACCACACCATTGAGTTAGGAGGTCAATCATTCACATCTAATGAAGATCATACAATACACAAGAACCCACTGCAGGATCATGGTTCTAGTAAACCCTCCACATCTAGCACCAAGAATAATGATAACCAAGCCAATAACGTCCGTCCTGCCTCAAACTATTCTGGTGGTATCATCATCAACAACTTACGAGTTGCTAATGAAGAACAATGTGTCAATACCATCACCATTAAAAAGACCTCAGATTGCAATGTTACAACACGTAAAGGCAAGGTCACCATCCTAGGTCCCTCTGTGCGTCAACCTAAAATCACCATACCTAGTCCGTCTGCTAGACAGTCAAATCCAAAACTAGAGTTCAACCTTATTGAACAACTGAATAAAACACCTGCTCACATATCCATTCTTGAATTACTCCACATTTCACCCACGCATAAGGCTATCTTGGATAAAGTCCTACAAGAGTCTTCCATCCCAACTGACATGGATGTCAACCACTTTGAAACCATGGTTGGATATCTGAATTCGCCCCATCACATTACCTTTTCGGACAGTGACTATTCCTCGCCCAAACCATCTCATAATGATGCCCTTCATATTGAGGTTTTTGTCCACAAACACAAGGTTAGATGAGTTTTAATAGATGGCAGAGAAAGATTGAACATTTGTTCTCTAAAATTGGTTAAGGCTCTTGGCTTCTCTGATGCATGTGTAGATGCCACCAAGAGCATTGTCATCAAGGCGTATGATGATGAAGAACATGCTTCTAAAGGCATCATCACAATCCCACTCCGGGTGGGACCAGTTATAATTGATACAACATGCCAAGTCCTAGATCATGACATACATTATAATATTTTACTTGGTCGCCTATGGATTCATGCCCTAAAAGCCATTCCCTCCACATACCACCAATGCCTAAAATTCCCTTTCGACAGTACCGAGATTACTATCCTAGGAGATCCTAATCCATTCCAATATTGTACCAATCTACACAACATTGATGAACACCAGGTACCCATCAATCAGGAAGCCTCGACTTTCACCTCCTCTAAATATATCGACCCGTCTACACTCACCAAATCATTGATTCCATCACCTTTCGCAACACCATCTTCCTGAACCTCCATACCAAGTAAAGATTTACAGATCCAGGACCTTGGCTGTGGAGAATTCAAATTGAATATGGCTTACTGTATCATGACAATACCGAAGCCGCCTAAAGTCTATGGTAGACCATGTTTTGCGGTTGAGCCCAAAATAACTTTCAACATTCCACCAAAAAGTGTTTTCACACTATGGGGTGACATGGGTAATGAAGTTATTGACGACATAGCTAACTGGATCTACAAAGACCCATAGGAGTTACCTCCACTACCAATACACCTCTATGGAAAAGGTTATGAGATATGCAAGGCCCTAGGTTTTGATGACACAAGTGGTCTTGGAAAGGACAACAACAAAAGGAGGGAACTTATTATCATAAAAGCAAGACCAAAGTACATAGGGCTAGGGTTAGAAAAACTCAGAACTGACGATCAATGTACCTATGAACTTTCAAGTAAGGACATGACGGCAACGGAAAGTGTCGAGACAAGCGAAGAATCCCTTATCGAAACAGACTCAAATGAATGGGAATGGCGATCTGACAAAACCCTAGGTGACTATGACATTGACGAACTATTCCTAGAACTTGGCCAGCTTCCCTTTGAAGAAAGATTCTGACAGGAATATAAAATTGACCCTATTGACAAACATTCCAAAAATAAGGAATGGGTAAGCATTCCTTAGAACCCAGAAGAGCACACGGTGTCATCAACATCACCAGAATCATCCCCGCTCATTCTCGAACCCACCCATGAGCCTAACACGCCTGAGCCTACTGTCCATGCTTCTGAAGCTCCATCCACTAGTCATGATGCGGATAGTTTTATCCCCTACTATGACTTGGAATTCGATTCATCTAACTTTGAGTATGGTCCATCCATTGCATCCGACACGGAAGTTGAAATTGAAAACTTTTCCTTCACACTTGAGGCTTCAATTTGCACACTTTTCGCATCTTCCCCACCTTTTACCAACACCGACGATGGGATTTCACTTGTCTATCCACAACTGATCGACTGGGACCAACAAGAACCACCAGTGATGGACATGTTTCAGAATGATGAGGCCATAGCAAAATTCATGGGACTTAAAGAGGGAATACCTAGGGGAGATCACAAAGCGGGATTTTCCATTAATCTAGATTGTGTAACTTACTTCGAGGAGACTGTGCAATCCTCCAGTTGCAAAAATACAAAGAATAGGACACAAAAAGAAATGTCTTTAGGTGAAAACTGCAAGGCACCTTCTGACAACAAAATAGTAAAAGAAAAGGACGTATCCGAAGGAGAAAACCTCTCTGAGGTGTCTAAGGATTAAGGATTGGACTTTCTTCCCATGACACAAAAAAAATCAGCTATGCTCATTTAGGACACAATGGAAGTTAACATAGCCACACGAGAGAATCCCAAAATGATTCTCTTGGCCGCATCATTGTCAAACGAAGAAAAACCCAAATTTCAACAATTCTTCACAGACAGGAAAGTTAACTTTGCATGGTCATATGCTGACATGCCAGGCCTTGATCTAGAATTGGTTCTACACCATCTTCCTTTAATCCCAAGAATCAAGCCGATAAAAAAAAAGTTGTGCAAAATGCATCCATAGATTGCACTACTTGTCAAAGTTGAATTAAAGAAGTTGCTAGATGCTTGGTTCATAAGGTCAATAGACTATGTTGATTGGATATCCAACATTGTCCTTGTTACAAAGCCAAATGGACAATCCGTATCTACAAGGATTTTAGAGATTTGAATAAGGCTTTCCCAAAGGATGACTTCCCCTTACCGAATATTGACATGATTGTTGACCTCACAGCAGGGTATGAGATGCTATCCCTCATGGATGGTTTCTCAAGCTATAACCAAATCCAACTTGCAATAGAGGATCAACATAAAATGACATTCACTTGCCCTTGGGGAACATACTATTGGAATTTCATGCCTTTTGGCCTAAAGAATTCAGGTGCCACATACCAAAGTGCTATGACAACAATCTTCCATGACATGATGCATATCCTAATGGAAGATTATGTAGATGACCTATTGGAAAAATATTTGACAAGAAAAGAACATCTCAGAGTCTTGGACAAAATTTTTAGACGGCTTGAGGATTACAAGGTTCAATTGAACCCAAAGAAATGTGTCTTTGGAGTCACTTCAGGCAAGCTATTGGGATACATAGTTTCGTGATGAGGCATTGAGGTTGATCCCACAAAAGTAAAAGCAATTATAGATATGCCTCTGCCAAAAGGGATTAGTGAGTTGCAAACACTTCAAGGCAGATTGCAGTCTATCCATTGCTTCATCGCATAGTTGGTAGACAAGTGTCAATCATTTCAATACCTGTTATGCAAAAGCATTCCTTTTGTATGGACAGATAAATGCCACATAGCCTTTGAAAAAATTAAGGAATATCTATTAACACCACTAGTGTTGATGCTGCCTATTGAGGGAAAACCATTGATCTTGTATGTCTCTGCAACAACAAATGCATTGGGGGCATTATTGGCACAAAATGACCATGAAGAAAAAGAAAGAGCCATATACTACATTAGCCGCACACTAATTGGATATGAGCTCAACTACACAACCATTGAATAGGCATGCCTTACAGTTGTTTTTGTGGTGCAAAAACTAAGACACTATATGCTAAGCCACCAAACACATTTGGTAGCTAAGATTGACCCACTAAAATATCTCCTAAGTCGAGTAGCACTGACAGGCCATTTGGCAAAGTGGGTCATGATATTAAGCGAGTATGACATAAAATATGTGGAGCGCAAGGCAATAAAAGGTCAAGTAATAGCAGATCAACTGGCAGATGCACCAATCCAAGCCACTCATCCTCTGATAACTGATTTTCTGGATGAGTCTATCTTTCACACAAAACCAACTTCATCATGGAAACTATACTTTGATGGGTCCCACACTGGTCACGACTCAGGAGCAAGCATATTATTTATCACACCACAAGGGGATTCAATTCCTAAATCATTTCGAATCGCTTTCCCTTGTTTAAATAATATGGTAGAATACGACGCATTGGTCATAGGTCTCAAGATAGCAATAAAATGGAAAATTCAGACATTGCTCATATTTGGAGATTCTCAGTTAGTCATCAACCAATTCAATGATGACTATGACACAAAAGATGAGAAGTTGCTTCTCTACAAATGAATGGTGGATAGTTTCCTGATGTATTTCAAAATGATTGCATTTGAACAAATCCCAAGGATGCAAAATAAGGTAGCCGATGCAATGGCTACCATTGGATCTCTTCTAGACATCCCTAAGAATGTGTCACAATTTGAATTCTTAGTGGAACAGCTGTTGATGCCTACATATGATATTCCAGAGTCAGAAATGGTGTGTGAGAAATGTGGGAAAGATCCATCCATCCTCCTCTAACGGCCATAAATTCATAATCACCGCCACTGAGTACTTTACTAAGTGGATCGAAGCCAACCCTCTCACTTACATCACCGATAAACAAATATCCAAGTTTATTCTGAATTAATCATTTGTCAGTATGGTGTCCCACAATCCATCATCACAAATAATGACAGTCCCTTCAAAAATCAAGATGTTCGTGAACTTTGTGAGCGATTCCACATCCAATGCCATTTCTCCACCCCATATTACCCACAAGGTAATGGCCAAGCTGAGGCGTCAAATAAAACAATTCTTCGCATTCTAAAGAAGATAGTTAATGATGTTGGCCGATATTGGCACCTGCAACTTAATCCTGCTTTATTGGCCTATTGTACCAGTATTCGCACCCCCACTAGAGCCACTCCATTTTCTCTCATCTACGGATCTGAGGCCATATTGCCCATCGGGGTTGAAATCCCTTCTCTCTAAGTCTCTTTGAAAGGAATAATTGATGATGAAGAGTACAGACATACTCACCTACATGAGCTAGAAATGCTACAAGAAAGATGACAAAATTCCTCAAATCATTTGCAGGCATATCAAAATAATCTTCGCCAAAGTTATAACAAAAGAGTAATGGTGAGAAAGTTTGAAATCAGTGACTTGGTTCTCATGCAGAACCCCCAAAATTAGGAAGACCGTGAAAAACATGGCAAGTTTGAGGCTAATTGGCTCGGTCCTTATATTATTACTGCCGCATTTGGTTCTGGAGCTTATCAGTTGGCCACACCTGATGGAGAATAGTTGACAGAACCGATCAATAGCTTACATCTAAGAAAGTTCTACACGTAGCATCAGAGAGCTTGGCTAAAACCTAAAAATACAAAAAAATTGAAAAATAGAAAAAAATTGTTCCTTGATGAAAACCTGGCAAACAGGCGTCTTGGTGACACCAAAAAAATCAAAAAATGGCAAAAACAGTCAAAAGAAATAATTTCATCCAATGGTGAAAACCTAGTAAACAAGCGCTTTGGATAGGTACCATGATGAAAACCTGGCAAACAGGCACCATGTGTAGTCAATTTTTGCTCCACCATCTACTGTTACTCTAATCGACCCTTGTCCACTTTCCATCATCACAACAACATGGCATTCACGAAATTCATCCTGAGTCCTGACAATTCCGACCATGGTTAGCATTTGGTTGACATCATCCCTTGCATATCCTTGTCTTTGGCCTTGTGTCCGCATATCTCCATATCATTGGACTCGTGTAGTCCCTGATCTATCTGGGGGAAAAGACCTTTATCATGTAACTATAGTGGGTGTCGCACATGATCCGACATTCATATAAAGTCCTAAAAAAAGTCATGAAAATCTGAAAAAGTCTTGAAAAAATACTAAAAATCATATAAAGTCCTAAAAAAAGTCCTAAAAATTGAAAAATATCTTGAGAAAACACAAAAACATTCAAATCAATGTCAAAATCCCAAAAACAGAGTCAAGGTAATATCTTGTCATTCCAGTTAGTCAGTCTTTGTCCACGTCTCAACTACGTTGTCTCTGTGCATTTGCTACATAGGCAAGATTCATCTGTGAATCCCCGAGACTTTAGGTCAGTCTTTCTAGGTTGGTCAAAATAAAATCATGATTCAAACTTTTGTCCTTTGCACAAAGTCTTTTGGTCGTGTCAAACTACGAGGTCTCTGAGTGCACAACGTACGCAAGGCCATCAATCGATGAGCCCCCGAGGCTGCACTAGGTTAGTCCATTAGGGTTCATGGAACAAAATTTTCACACATGTCAAACTTTCTTTAGATCAAGCAAATCTTCCATCAATCCCAAGCAAACAATCTATCAACCATTTGTTTCATCAGCAATTGTGGTCAATTTAGCGACGGCTTGTAATCAATTTTATCAGGACAATTTAACCTGGCAAAACTTTGGGTTCTGCTTCAGTTGTGTCCTTCTGAAGAGAAACTCTCATCATTTCTTTATGCTTTTGGATGTGTCCTTACTAAGCACTATCCTCATCATCTGGCAATTTTGATGGATTCTCCTAACTCTGAGAATTGATCTCCTCGATATCAATGTCATTCTGGATGTGTCCTTCTTGAATTTGATATCGCTCGACAAATGGCAACCTTCATCTTAAAACACTTGACAAATACTTGGCACTTGTCTTTGGCCTTTTCATCATGTTACTAGTTTTTCAACAAGATCCTGACAACAGGATTTAGAGAAACAACGATGTCTAATGACGTTTGTCTTGTCTTTTGACACTCATGTTACTAGTTTCTCAACGATGTCCTGACTATGAGATTTAGAAAAACAATGACGTATCATGCTAATGGCTTTATTTTTTTGTTCTTTTGGCAATCATGTTGCTAGTTTCTCGAGGATGTCCTAGAAATAGGATTTAGAGAAGCAAAGATGTTTCATGGTTTATGCTTCTTATTTTTTTCTTCTTGCGGTTGGTTATGACAAAAAGACTGGGGGAATTGCGCTTTTAGTATGAGTCATGATCATCCTTGTCTACGACTGCTTGTCTTATGTGATGGTGCGACCTTGCACATCTTGATTTATGTCATATCATGATGTTTGTTGGCCATTACAATAATCTACCCAATGATGATTAAAGAGCAACAAATATTAAAGTCATATGGTAAACGTTGAAGGATTTGGTCTAGGAACTAACATGCATCTCATATAGGCATTGCATTCATATCATCATCCATATTTTTTTCACTAACATTTCTTTCTCTCTGTATTCTATTCTTCTCATTCCATTTCGAGAGCACACCCGTTTTCTTGGAACACATCTGTCCTCCCGAGGGGGCATACCGCAACCCTCCTCGTCAATCTTCCCCATCTTATTTTGCACTGGGGCATATGTTTGACTTATTTTCTTTGTCACAATACGACAAGTTGCATTATGACAAAGAAGGGAAAATGTAGACACATAAAAATGACCTAGCCCTGCAAGCTCTTCTTCTAACCCTAATTAGGACTTTTTAATTATGTCCTTGACTCACTTTCAACTATTAATTAGATAATTCATAATTATTTAATTAATTCATATATGATTATTCTTCATGATTATTAAATAAATAATTTTATTTATTTATTTAATTATGTCACTAATTAAGTCCTCTTCTTCCTAAAATTAAATAAATTTTATTTATTTAATTTGGTCCACTCTCCTAAACTTTGAATTAAATCTTTATATTTAATTTAGAAGGTTCCATTTGTCACATTCCTCTAATAATTAAATAATATCTTTATTATTTAATATTCCACCTAAATTAAATAATTTTATTATTTAATTTCTCCTCTTTTATTGTGCTCATTTTAAATAAATATTATTTATTTAAAATAAGTCCCCATTTAAATTCCGTCTTTTAGTAAATAATTTAAATTAAATTATTTACTGTCACATGACCCCATCCCTTTTGAATTAAAAAATCAACATCCCCTCTTGAATTAAATAATTTTAAATTATTATTCGATTCCCCCAACAACTTCGTTTTCTTGCCCAAAATCTCTTGTCACATGCATTATCAACCATTGATTTGATTTTCTAAAAATCAATCTTGACCCTTTATTTCGAATCTGACCTAATGTTGCCCTAACCCTAATTGTGGGTTGCTATATGGAATCTCATCCATTGATTCTAGGGCACTTGCTAACTTTCAATCTTGGCCACTCACACAAAATTGCATCTTCTATAAAAAAACAATTTTGGTCGCATCTTGCATCTCTTATCTCTTGCCTTTTAGATAATCTTACATTTTCATTGTTCATCTCTTGCATTTTTCATAATTTTAGCATTGTTACTTTCATTTGTCATAGCATATTTAGATTACATTTGACATAACTTAGACATTTTAGATGCTTACTAGTTGCATTAGGGCATCGTATTGCATACAGTTGTTCAAATCCTTCAATATTTGCTTAGGGCTTGTCATTTCTATTAGCTTGCTCATCATAATCTGAGGGAAAACAAAATATTTCAGCAAGTTAAGAAGGTGTAATGAAGGTCAGTCATGGAGGATGAAGACAATCTGGTGAGATTGTTTCATCTATTCCTTTGCACTTCATTATTTACTTTGGGTTTTATGTTCTGCATATGATATTGTTAAACTTAGGAAAAATACCCATATGATATTGGGTTTTGACTAACGCTTTCTTGTCTTGTCATCTTCTAATCTTCTCATCAATTTTGAGAGCACATTCGTGTCCTCAGAACCCATCTATCCTCTCGAGGGGGCATACCGCAACCCTCCTCGTCATTCTTCCTCATCCTATTTTGTACTGGGGCATACTTTTGACTTACTTTCTTTGCCATAATGCGACAGGCTGCAATATGACAAAGAGGGGCAAATGTAGACACATAAAAATGACCTAAGCATGCAAGCTCTATTTTTATTCCTTTTCTTCCTAACATAATTAGGATATATTAATTATGTTTCTGACTCACTTTCAACTATTAATTAAATAATTCATAATTATTTAATTAATTCATATCTTTTCATTCTTCATGATTATTAAATAAATAAATTTTAATTATTTATTTAATACGTCACTAATTGTCTAATGTCTTCCTATAATTAAATAAATTTCTTAATTTATTTAATTATCTTTATCCATTATATCTTTCTGATTATTAAATAAATAATTTTATTTATTTATTTAATTATGTCACTAATTAGGTCCTCTTATTTCAAAAATTAAATAAAGTCTTACCTTCCACTATAATTAAATAGTTATGTTTAATTATCTAATTATTCATTAGCCTCTTCTCTACTAAATCAAATAAATTTTATTTATTTAATTTGGTCCACTCTCCTGAATTTTGAATTAAATCACTATATTTAATTTAAAAAGGTTCCCTTTGTCACATTCTTCTATAATTAAATAATATCTTTATTATTTTATTTCCGCCTAAATTAAAAAAAACTTTCTATTATTTAATTTCTTCTAAATCTTATTTATTTAAAATAAGTCCCAACACCTAAATTAAATAATTTTATTATTTAATTTCTCCTCTTTTACTGTGCTCATTTTAAATAAATATTATTTATTTAAAATAAGTCCCACTTTCTGATTCCCTCTTTTAGTAAATAATTTAAATTAAATTATGTACTGTCACATGACCCCACCACTTTTAAATTAAAATAATTTTTAATTCAAAAAGTCAACATCCCCTCTTGAATCAAATAATTTTAAATTATTATTTGATTCTCCAGCAACTTCGGTTTGTGTGCCCATAATCTCTTGTCACATGCATTGTCAGCCATTGATTTGATTTTCTAAAAATCAACCTTGACCATTCATTTCAAATTTGACCTAATGTTGCCCTAACCCTAATTGTGGGTTGTCATTTTGAATCTTGACCATAGATTCTAGGGCACTTATCAATTTTTAATCTCATCTGTCCATACAAAATTACATTTTCTATATAATGTCAATTTTGTCTTCATTTTGGGATATCTCTCTCATATCTCTTGAATCTTTGAAGTCACTCTCATATATTTCTTAGTCTCTTAATTTCTTCATCTTGCATTCTTGCATATAGTCATTTAAAATCTTTCAACATTTGCTTAGGGCTTGTCATTGTCATTAGCTTGCTCATCATAATCTAAGGGCAAACAACATATTTCAGCAAGTTAAGAAGGTGTAATGGAGGTCAGTCATGGAGGATGAAGACAATCTGGTGAGATTGTTTCATCTATTCCTTTGCACTTTATTATTTACTTTGGGTTTTCTGTTCTGCATATGATATTGCTAAACTTAGGAAAAATACCCATTGTTACAAAGTGTAACACCTTACACTATCTTGCATCCCCCATTAACAAACATAACCTATACATTGCATTATTAAGTTTGCTATCTGATAATAGATTTTATGTCAGACTTAAGATTCGTAAAACTCGATCGACCCCCTTCACTCTTTCATCAAGAAATCAAATTAGGACTAACATGATCAGCTAGACTTAGATGAGAATCATTATAAGACACTTTCCCAACATCACATTTTTGATGATTTGAAAACCATCTCTAATAGGAAAGTCATATGGAAGGAAACTCAAAAATGCGTCAACCACAAACCCTCAAAATGCATGTGTCACCAAGCTTGATTTATTTGTAGAATTTAATTAATCCCCTTCATTATTCACTAGCACTACCATAACCAGCTACATATGCATGAGAGTCATCACCGAGATACATATTCTCAATTCTTTTTTTTGGCTACCATCCAATGAAAGGTCATATTCAAGGGAATACTACCATAACCAACTGCATATGCATGAGTCATCACCGAGGTACATATTCTCAATACTTTTTTTTGACAACCATCCCAATAAAAAGGTCATATGAAGGGAAACTCTAGAGTATGTTAACCACCTACCCTTAAATGCATGTCTCTAAACTTGCTAGTGCACATCGGACATCTTTTGAGTAACAAAGTAATTATAAATAGATAGTAGTCATAGCCAAGTATGGTATAAGAATCATTATGCTGAAAATATCCATCTGATTTGTGGCATGGCATTTAGAAATCGATGTAAATGGATCCTCTTATTGTCCAAGATACTAGGCAATCTGTTTTTTTGGTCTACAGATGGCTTACAATAATATGGACCTACCCCGTACTCCATGTAGAAGGCAGCTAACTATGCTACAAACGAGGCATACATACCCCCTACAGAATTTGAACTTATGACCTCTCTTTCAAGAATACAATTTCTCTACCATTAGACCAACTCAAGAAAGACATCCACCATAACTTGCAAAATACAACTGTGACTTCCAAAATATGATAAAAATAGCAGCAGAACATATATAAAAACATACGGCTAAAACAAGCCATGCTCTCACATTGAAATATCTCATATACACCCTCCAAATATAGGAAAGGCTGAAAATAAAATCTCAAAAGGCAGATCTAGTCACTTGTTACTCAGTGACCCTCCCTCGCAACTCGCAAGCAAAATGATCAAACAGTTAATGCAAATGGTAGAGACAGATCTGGCTTTGTTTTTCTCTTCCGCAGCAGGTACATAAGTATGTGGCCCACAATAGCTAACAAAACCAGCGGTCATTTGTACGTATAAAACCCAATCAAGATCCAAAAATCCTTGACTCAAAACCTTACAGGAACATTTATATGGATAGCTCTTTCACAGACTGACACAGAAGAAAAAGCATTTACTATTTATCCTCTGAATAGAAGTGACGTTGATATTAACACCGAAAGCGCAAAGCCCCCTTTTGAATATCAGAAGCTGACGGTAGGGGCTGTACCCTCTCTTCTGCTATCTAGCTCTTGGTGAACATGAAGGAGGCCTATCAAACAATCATATCAAGAGATGGAATCTGGAAATACACAATGAAACCGAATCCTTTCCAAAAATGTTGGCAGAAATGTCAGAAACGAAGTTATCCCATTAAAATACGGAGCAGAGGTTTTGGAAACATAATGAATGGGACAGTTTTGAATTATTGTGTGTCGTTGTACAGCTGGGAGGAGAACTGTTTCGATGGTGGGGACTGTCGTGAGGTCCCATTTTTATTGTCGTTGCGTGTTAACAACGCCTGATCAAGCTGAATGTTGAATGCAGAATCTTGAATCGAGTGCCTTCAATGCAAGGATAAGAGGTCAGGTGTTTTATTTGCTTTGTATTTTTGGAGTTCGCATTGAGTTGGCTTTTGAAATGATTTAGGCGAAGTCTTTCAGCGTACCTTTTTTGGCCGACTCTTGTATGCTCGTGCTGCGAGTGTCCGTGCTTCGACATTGACTGTTTATTTTTGCATTGCGGTTCTGGGTTCTAGTTTCTGGTCTATATACTTATTTACTTCAGTTTTTTATTTTGTTTTTTTCCTGGTTTTGGCTTTGGGCTTCAAGACTTACCTATGGCAGGATCCGGTGGGGGCTTGTGGTGACGTTTGTCTTTCAGCTACGACTTCTAGCCATTAAACTGTTCTTAATTTTTATGCAAGAGACACGTTAAGTTAGATGTGATCAAAGGGAGTTGATAATCATTTCTCATCTAATGGATGATTGAAAAAAAGCGAGGTTCGTTTTATTTCGGTGATTATTTTGAAGATTTTTTAGAAGGTATTCTATTACTTACAATATATTTTGATATATAAATTTATGGATTTTAGAGATGGGTTGTGGAAAAGGCAAAATGGATTGATGAAGGAAAATGTATGAAAATGCATCAAAGAAATAAACATGAAGATATTATATTTTCATTGTTCTTTTTTCATAGATTGAGCTTACAATCCGTATTCTTTGCTTGCAGATTTGTTCAAGTGTTGATGGTTGATGTGGTTGCTCAATATTTGGGCAACATAATAGTATGATGGAGATGGCTTCAATGGATATTTGGGCAGCATAAGGATATGGTGAATGTATGTTGTGTAGAATGAGAGTCAATGCCTCAATATATAGAATTGTGATGAGACAGATCAATGGCTAGGATGCATTGGTGATGAAGGGGTAAGATTCAATGAGAAATGGGGTTCAAATCAAGGTTGTAGTAGAGTTTTAGCAAGTGTCACAAGAGGTCCAAAGGAGTGAAAGAGGGAGGTGTGCTCACACATGTGTGAGCACACATTGAGAAGAGTTAGTGGGATTGTGTAAGAGGTTAGTGGATTTGTGTAAGAGATAGGGTGAGTAAGCTTAAGACACTTGTCACATGGTGGCAAGTTTGAGGGAAGTGGGGGAATTAAAAATTAGAAAGAAATGTTAATGAGGATTAGGGGTGAGGGTTAGATCAACTAATCAATTAATCGATTTAATGAGGATGAATTAAGTTAATAAACCATGGGTTTATTAACTTGAGTGAAGTTAAAAGTTCGAGAATGGACTAGGATGAAATTAAATAATAAGAAAATGGTAATGAAAATTAGTTAGCCTAAATAAATTAATTAAGCAAGTATTAATTAATTTATTTAGTCAGAAGGGTTTGGGGGCTAAGACTAGAATTAATTAAATAAATATACATTTATTTAACTAAATGTGGTGGATAAAGATAATAGGAAATTTATTTAAATAAATAATAAATATTTAATTAATTAATTAATAAGATAAGGGAAAGGGTTAAATTAGTTAAATAAACAAGTACTATCTAATTAAATATTATTTTAGGTGTCTACAAGTTGTCTTTCTTCGAGAGTTGGACATATTGTGCATGGCAACTATAGGAGGATATGGAATAATATTGGTGGCAAATAGTTGTTTCTTCGTTATTTTTCATGAATTATTGATCAAAATTTGATTTTTAAGGGAAGACTTTACTTTCATAATCAAACTAGTTTGTTCATTAAACCTAGGCATGAGAGGTTTGATCTAGTCAAGAAAGTTTCAACCAAGATATCAATTTGGGTTCACCTTCTTTATCTTTGGATGGAATTTTGGAGACCAAATATTTTGGATTCCATTGCAACTATTTTTGGAAAATCTATGTGTCCCTCTCATCACATACTATAGAGAAAGGTAAACTCATATGCTTACATTTGTTGTAGAACTTGTATAATAATCCATTGCCTAATTCCATAATATACTAGAATAGGAAGCATGCATTGGATTTAAAAATTATATTACAAGGTCCTTTCTTTTGTCATCATGTTTTTCATGATTATCGGTATCTTCAAAGATATTAATAGAAGAAACCCTCAAATTTCCTTCATTTCATTCTAGAGGTCTCTAAGGTAAAAATTAATGCAAAAGTGAAATCCCCAAATCATTAGAAGAGCTTGACACAAGTGGTCATTTTCTATGAAGTTTCATAATAATGGAAGGAATGAGATATGTTAGAATAAATATATCAATGTGGTATTCTAATAAAAAAAATTGATATTTTAAGGAATTTTGATGATCTTGAACCTATTTTGATGGAGAAGACTTTAGTTAATTAGAATTTGGCAACCTTTGTTTCTATCATGCTCTTCTTGGAGCAACCTAGATCAATTGCAAGAAGCCAAGACCGTTAAAAAATTTAGATTGCATAAATAGCAAGCCAGATAACTATCATACAATGATAAGAATGTGGAGAATACAAAAGTATAATGGAGACCTTGCATATAAATGCAAGGATGAGAAGGTGAGAAGGTAGGAATGAGAGTCTAACTACCCCTCAAAGATGTGACACATGTGGAATCACTCAAAAAATAAGTGTGAGGACACATGTGTTGGCATAAGGTGAGACAAAAGTCTAAATAACTTATAAGTGAGCTTAAGTGTAGTATGAATAATTCAAGAAGGTAAAATTTAACAGATTTTTGAAAGTACCCTTTCAAACTAAAACCTCCCTTAAACAATGATTAGGAAGTAAGCAAAGCATTTAAAAGACGAGTCTTGATAATAAGGCTTGATAAGGTACTCATGTACAATAAAGATCTCTCATAAACATAAAAAAGAGAAAAATAAAGGGAACATTGAAGTTCTTCTCCAAAATAGAGAAATGATGAGGATAAAGAAATCTTGTCAAAAGATGCCCCATGAGGATAAAAAAAATGAAGATGAAGAGATCTTGAAGCATGTGGAAGTTGTAAACTTTGTTGAAGATGAACTAACAGTGTGTACTAGAATCAACAAACCTCTATGGATAATAGATCAAAATAGGAGAATAAAAAATGGCATGTGAAATCAAATATGCTACTCAATAATGAATACATAGATGGAATGGAGGAAAAATCCTAAATAAAGTTAAATATGTATATAATACTATTATATTGGAGCACAAAAAAATTATGTGAGTGACCTGGGTATGTGCAGGATCATGATGAAAAAAACAAGCCCTTAAGTGGCGATGCAAATTCAAAAAATCAGAGTTAGGCAACTTGATGTAAAAATTTGAATAACTTATCTATATTATTTCAAAAATATGTAAAAATAGAATCTGTAGCAAACTGAATGTAGTTTCTAAACTACTAGGTTTTTTTTTTTTAATCTATTTGGTGAAAATTTCAAACTTCAAGTACTTAAATTTTAGGGAAAAATAAGAAGTAAGTGTCTGTTTGACCACCCTAACCACAATAAAATGATAATTAGTTTTTATAAGATTTTAGATATAGGTAGAGGACTCGTGTCCTGATGTGATGCATATTTTTTTGTAATTTGTTTCCAAATAAATAATTAATTATGAATTTTTAATTACAACATTTAAAAAATATAAAAAATCGTATGTCTGGCCACATTAACTTGGTCAAAAATTCATGAAATTCATGTTTTGTTTAATCCTATAGTATGTGAAGCATAGAATGTGATGCATGTTTTGGATACAAAAAATGTGATACCATTTTAAAGCTATAGATGTTTTTCAATCAACCTATCAATCGAAATTTAGTCGTAATTCAAATAGAAAATGAGGGTAGGTGCATGGAAATGGGTAGCAATTTTGTGGACACCTTTCAAAAAAACTTTTGAAAAGCAATAACATGAGTGCGTTATAACACGCTTGCGTTATTGCTTGTCAAAAGCAAAAAAAAATGAAACCCTATCATTGTTATTTCAAATGTTTTTTTCTTGTAGCTACGGCAAAAACCCCCATACTTTCGTGCTCACCTTCTAGGAGGAGCAATTCAACAAAAAAATTCACCAAAAATTTCTATTTCTTCGCAACGATGGTGCCACGACAATGAGGAGGTGTGAGAGGTAAGGATTTTATGATTTTTATTTTGAATTAGTTAGTTTTAAGTTGAATTTGATATATATTTGTTTGAATTTTTAGGAGATGCAAATCAACCTGCAAACCCTCAAGATCCTCAACAGGAAGACCAACCAAATCCTCAAGATCAAAATAAACCACAACAACAACCTCCTCCACCAATCACTCAACCCCCTCCTGGCACTCAACAAAATTTAATGATTGAAATTGAGAACAACAAAAAAGAAATTGAGGATTTGATCAGTAGGTTGAGTGATCCAAATGGTTCAACCATAGAAAGAATGACCCTAGAAAATTCATTGAAAGATATGTTAAAAAATGTAGATACAATTAGCAAACAAATAACTAGATGGGAAGATAGAAGGTAGGTGGCTAGGGATTATTATGCAAATAAACTATCATACAAAGATGTAAAGGATTTAAAAATTAAAAAAGGTGATTTGTGCTCATTATTCACTGAACCATGCACAAATCAAAATCTTACCCTCAATGTGAAGAGGTTTCCTATCTATTGGTGCCACCACCAATAGATTAGAGACCAGTTTTATGATAGGTGGTGCATGGTATTTGATTACCCACTATGCAACAATTGCGAGGTCCCGCAATATTTCCTTAGGAAACTATATAGTGAGTTCATATTGAAAAAAATCCCAAATTATTTTGATATGAGGGATTTCTAGGGGAGAGGTGGGGGGTCAGCTCAGGATAGACCCGATGCATAGCCGGATACTATGTGGCAAGGTAGACGAGCTCTCGCTAGGCCACCTCATGAGCACGTTGTTATGCCTTCCATCACGAAGGAAAGTGCTGATGTAAAGACATTGCAGGCGATCAACACTTTGACCCAGAGTGTCATCCATCACACTAGCCCTATTCTACAACGCCATCCAATGGATTCTTCGAGCGGTGGACTTCAAACACATGTGTGTCAATCTTGTGGGACTACTTGTTCATATGACCCCACTGACACTCAGGAGACTGGTACGTAGGATCCATCTATAGCTATGGAGATGGAGAGGGCAGCTGACATTTTGAATGAGGCATATGGCATTGATAGTTAGGTAAAAGTTAGTGCATGTTCATTGAATTTAATTTATTAAATTTCAATTTTGAAATGCAAGATTAACTAAAAATGTTTTATGATTTTAATAAAATTGTAGGGTCACAGTGTTGAGACTAGATACACCAGCCCCCCACCAACTTATTTCTGCAGTACACCTATCACTGGGGTATGTAACTAGTAAACAATTATAAATTTATTGCATGTTAATAGCATTTTTTTACGAATGGTAGTTTAATATACGATTTTGGATGTTGAACAAACTAATATTGGAGGTTTTGATGGAACACTTCCCAGTGGTGGTGGATTTACTCAAACCTACACGGAGGTAATAGAATAAAGATTTTAACTAATGAATCAAGTACTTAATAGATTTGTGTAGTTTATATGCACATCGTTGATTAGGTTGAATAATATGTTGTTTTATTTTCAGATGTTGCAAACTGAAACACCTACAAATGTGATGAGGGCAATGGATATTGCTGTGTCATGTGCTATAAAATCTTCAATGGTTCTAACAGGAGAGGTATGAGGAAAATTAGTAAATTTCAATTTACATTTGTTGTTATAGATGTTAGTTAGTGAAAAATCAAACCATTATTGATTCACGTAGTTTAATTTCTATTTGTATGGTTTATATAGGGCTTGAGCATGCCTGAGCATGGGTGTGACAATATTTCCCCCATGGAGAGAGACCGCGAAATGGCGGTAAGTGCTTATTTTGTCAAATATATAATTTTTTATAATGTAATTTCTATATATTCATGTTTTTACTTCTTATTGTAACAGTTAAAACTTCACCATGAACTAAACCCTAGGAGGAATAGTTGGAGCACTCCTCGAGCATAGAAAAAATGAGTGACAGGCCTATCACCATCTGATCGAACAGGAAAGGGAAAGAATTTATTTCTAGGGCATGGAGAGCAATGACTTTTGATTCAAGAGACCTTTGTTGTATGCCTACACAACAGTTTTCGACATATTTTATTGGACACATTTGACATTGTATGCCTATATGGAATTCTCGTAAGCCTATATCTATTTTGTACATATATTTCATACTTATACCAACATATATTGATGTATGCCTACATGGCTATTTGGTTAATACAAATATCTTTTATCGATGCCTATCCATATTTGCATTCTAAATTGATGGTTCAATAGATATGAGTTATGTGTATTCAAGTGTATACTTTACAACATATGTCTATACTTTGTGACTTGCGTGTGTTCAAATGTATACTTTGTGGCTTACGTGTTTTCATGCGTATACCTTGTATTCGTGGATATAATTTTTATTAATTTGTGTATACTATGTATTCGTGTGTATACTTTTTGAGGCTTATGTGTTTTTGAGTACTTGTGCTTCCCCTATTGACATGTACATGCTTGAATTATTCACATGTATAATTATTAATTGGTTAGCCCTAGAATTGATCATTGTTGTCCTTGATGATTTGTCTTGAATATTAATTGATTCATGCTCAAAAAAATTATATAAAAGAAAAAAACACGTTTACAATTGGCATTCCATGAAATGATTCATAAAAATATTCCAATATGTTCTTGATGTGTCACTATCGAAAGATTTATATGTCAACTTTTTGCAATATTATTTCTTGTATACGAAATGGACTTGGGAGAAAGAAAGTTATAGTTTATAATACAAATAAGAACTAGACTGAACGTTGTCCTAGACCCCCGAATAGGGCTATTTAACAGAGAAAAATGCTCTAAATCACTCTTCAAATTGCAAAGCACCATTGGCGATGCAGAGTGGCGCAACCAAGTTGTGATTTGACATAACTTCTGTCAAATATGCCCACTAAAACTCCAACATTCACTTGACTCAATGATAAGAACTCTCCTATTCCTTTATGGTTTTGCACCAAACCACCGCCAAAAGAAAGCCAACTCAGCCCTCTTTCAATCCATGTTAGCCTTGGGACTGTACAAGAAAGTTGGAGGCCTTACCAAGTACGGGATCAGCAAGTTTGTATCAAAAATATAAAAAAATAGAGAACATTGTGAATAATTCTTATTAGATCTTCTCCAAAATTTCATCAAAAACCTCCATTCGAGCCTCTCAAGGCTTAACATCGTGTTTTACACCCTTCTCTAACTGATCCACACCCTCAACTAACTAAAAACCAACTTTCAAAATAAGTAACTGTTGCATTTCAAATTTGTTGCTTTAAGCAACTTACAAATTTGTAACTTTAGACTCCTCCAACCTAATGAGTACATCTAATGACCTCTAAACCCACACAAATGGTGTACAAATAGCCTTATTACATTGACAAAACTCCATTATTTCATAATCATATACAAATTGACATTTTTGACCACTAGACCCAAAAGTCACCCCAAAACATACCTAGCGGTCTTAATTGACCTTATTCAAGACAAATCATGCTCAAAATACCCACAACTACCTATTGAACAACCTATTCACCATCAAATAATCACTAAAACCATTGAACTAGACCTTCTTCATCAAATGGAGGAACAAGGTGCTCTCCACCAATGACCATACGCTTTCTGTGAGGAATACTCAAACTTCTCAATTTTCATTTGTATGTTTCTCTTTTCCAGTGTTTTGCATGCCATCATAAGTGTTAGAGTAAAGGTCTTAACTTAATTATGTTGATTAAGTTACCTTTATTCCCTTCTTAAGATTTCATGTTAGTTTGCATAATGTGACATTTAATAATTATATTAATTATTAAATGTTATCCTATTAGGGCTTCTATTAGGGTTTGCATGATCTCCTTTTTATAAGGATTGACCCCTTTGTATTTCAGATCAATTCATTCTCTCATTCTCTCTGATATATACATTTTTAGTTTTCAGAGAACCCTTTCTTGTTTGTCTCCATCTCTTCTTTTGTGACAGGTTATTTGCATGCAGGTGATCTTCGGGGTTTGTGGTGTTGTATTTTCTCAACTCCCACCACCGGCATTTCCTCCTTCCTCTTTGCATTTCCTTCTGGCGAATACCCATGGCCCCTTTCCCCTAAGCCCTGGTCACATCACCGTCCGGGGTCATCTTTGTGGAGCGGTGCCTTCGGTGGCGCCAGGAGCGGTGCCACCTCTGCCTAGCCCGCCCGTCGCCTGCCTAGCAGTGGGTTTCTTTTTTACATTTGAGCCGCCCGCGGTCATATGGCCGACCGAGTGCTAGCACCCAGGGGCTCCACTTTTGTGCTCGGTTAGCATTTCATGTACCCCACAATGCCCTAATTGAGCTTTTTTTCCTTTTTGCCATAACTTTCTAGCATGGTGTCAAAAATTGGCAAACAAGATATCGCTAGAAAGCTAGCAATCCCAATTTTCTGATGGAGCAGTTATTTTTTAGTGATTTTTCTGTTGGTGCATTCTACAACCAGTTGAAGACAAAGGGGCTATTTTCAGTCTCAAGCTCATAACTTTTGATCTGTTTCTTCATTTTTTGCAATCTCAGCGGCATTGGAACCGTATTTCAGAGCTCTTCAATTTCATCCATGCCATTTTTTTAGATTTCACTCCAGGTATCTTTTATTCAATTATTTGCGTTTTCACACTCTGGTGGATTACCTGGACATATTTGCTCTTGGAATCTTTTTGTTTGCATGGGATGCTTTGTTCTTGGCTGTTATTCATGTATTTCCAGCATTCTTGTCCTTTTGGACATTTTTGAGCATCATTTGTAAGCTATCTTTTATGTAAACGCACTAAGATAAAGTGCCACACTATTGTACATGCATCTTTTGGGGATTTTGCACATAAGGTTGTGCCATATTTTGTACTTGCACTGATATTATAAAGTGCCATGAGGGGTTGTGTAGTTTGCCTTTGTTTTGCCATCACATCTTTGTTCGGTGAGTATCCCTCCATGACGACATTGAATCCATAACATGGGGGGTTGTGTAGTTTGCCTTTGTTTGCCATCACACCTTTGTCTGGTGAGTGTCCCTCCACAATGACCATGGATCCATATGATTCCAGCCTCATGCATGTGTGCTTTGTTTTGCACACCACTTTTTCAGTTGTAGGTGCTATCTTGTGCACTTTCAGATGTATCTTCTTCTTCATGTACTACAGGGTGTTTCACATCATTTCAGTGGATCTGTTAGGCTCTCCCAGTTCAGCATTATGGGGGGGTTATTATATTATTCATGTTAATTCTTCCTTGGTTTCGCCTTGGAAGGGATCTTCCATTCTCAGTTGATCAGTGTTTCAGACTATTGGTTCTTGTGCAATCTGTATCTTCATTCTAGGTGTTTTCCTTTGTTTGCCATCTGATTCGAGTAGTGTCATATGGGCACTTATGCAGATTGTTTTCTTCTTATTCCTGATCATCCTATCTTCAGCACCATAGCAGTCATCTTTCGATAGTTGTTTGCAGCTTCTTCTGCTTCAGTGATGTCTCTTCTTGGCTTTCTTCTTCTCTTTTTGGAGTAGAGCTTTTTCCCATGAGGTTTTCTCTATTTCTCCATTTTACAGAGATTTGGTTGTATTTGGGTACCTGATCTGGCCTAGTTGCCGGGAACCATGTTTGCCTTCTTGCATTGTAGTTACCTTTGCTTTTCTGCATTTGTTTGTAGCTGCACTGTTACTCATCTTAAGGGGGGGTGTTAGAGTAAAGGTCTTAACTTAATTATGTCGATTAAGTTACCTTTATTCCCTTCTTTAGATTTCACATCAGTTTGCATAATGTGACATTTAATAATTATATTAATTATTAAATGTTATCCTATTAGGGCTTCTATTAGGGTTTTATTAGGGTTTGCATGATCTCCTTTTTATAAGGATTGATCCCTTTGTATTTCAGATCAATTCATTCTCTCATTCTCTCATTTTCTCTGATATATACATTTTTCAGTTTTCAGAGAACCCTTGCTTGTTTGTCTCCA
Source organism: Sequoiadendron giganteum (assembly GCA_007115665.2). Lineage (NCBI taxonomy): Eukaryota > Viridiplantae > Streptophyta > Pinopsida > Cupressales > Cupressaceae > Sequoiadendron > Sequoiadendron giganteum. The sequence continues at coordinate 791,371,352 of CM021101.1, read as the reverse complement.
TCTCTTCTTTTGTGATAGGTTATTTGCATGTAGGTGATCTTTGGGGTTTGTGGTGTTGTATTTTCTCAACTCCAACAATAAGGGATCAAGCCGGTTGAACGCAAGTCAGATCAATTCCACATGTTTGGGTGTGAAAGAGGACCATATCTAGCGTAAAACTACCTATTGGGACATGTTGGAGTAGTTAGTTTTGTCACACGAATTGCAAACCGAAAGTTGCACCACTTTGCAACTTTGCAAAACTTGAGTTTGACACTTTTTCTATCAAGTGAAAATCCATCACCACGGGAAAACCACTTCGAGATAGCAAAAACTAAGAGAGGTTTTTGTAGAGGGGCCCAACAAAATCCTATAGGATAAGATGAGAAGTTTCTAATCATCATGGTATCCGAGTAATAGCATGTTGAAGTTTGCAGTCATTTTGCACTTTGGACCCTTAAGGGATTGATCCAGTGGAACATAGCTTGAAGCGATTCCACGTGTTTCATTGCAAAAGAGGACCATTCCTAGCATAAAAATACCTATTCAGATGCATTGGAACAATCCTCTTAGTCACACGAGTTGCATAGCGAAATTTACACCACTTTGGAACTTTGCACAACTTGAATTTGACACTTTTTCCATCAAGTGAAAATCCGTCGCCACGTGAAAACCAATCTTTGATAGCCAAAACTGAGAGAGGTTTTTGTACATGGGCCCAATGCAATCTTACAGAATCATAGGAGAAGTTTCTAAGCATCACAATATATGATTAATAGCATGCTAAAGTTTGTAGCCATTTTGCACTTTGGACCCTTAAGGGATCGATCTGGTGGAACATAGCTCAGAGCGATTCCATGTGTTTCGGTGAAAAAAGGACCATTCCTACTATAAACATACCTATTCAGATGCGATGGAATAGTCTACTTGGTCACACGAGTTGCAGAACAAAATTTGTAGCACTTTACAACTTTGCACTACTTGCATTTGACGCTTTTTCCATCAAGTGAAAATTCGCTGCCATGGGAAAACCACTCCGAGATAGCCAAAACTAAGAGGTTTTTGTAGAGGGGCTCAATGTGATCCTATAGGATTAGATGAGAAGTTTCTAAGCATCACGGTATCCGATTAATAACATGCTGAAGTTTGCAGCCATTTTGTACTTTGGACCCTTAAGGGATCAATCCGATAGAACATAGCTCGAAGCAAGTCTATGTGTTTTGGTGCAAAACAAGACCCTTCCTAGCATAAAAATATATATTCAAGCACATTGGAGTAGTTAGTTTAGTCACACAAGTTGCAGAGTGAAAGTTGCACCACTTTGCAACTTTGCACACCTTGAATTCGACACTTTTTCCATCAAGTGAAAATCCACCGCCACGGGAAAACCACTCTGAGATAGCCAAAACCAAGAGAGGGTTTTGTAGAGGGGCCCAATGAAATCCTATAAGATTAGACAAGAATTTTCTAAGCATCATGGTATCCGAGTAATAACATGTTGAAGTTTGCAACCATTTTGCACTTTGGACCCTTAAGGGATCGATCCGGTGGAACATAGCTCAGAGTGATTCCGTGTGTTTCGGTGCGAAAGAGGACTATGTCTAGCGTAAGCATAATTATTTGGATGCGTTGGAATAGTCCACTTGGTCACATGAGTTGCAGAGTGAAAGTTACACCACTTTGCAACTTTGCACAGCTTGAATTTGACACTTTTTCCATCAAGTGAAAATCCGCTGCCACGGGTAAACCACTCCAAAATAGATGAAACCGAGAGAGGTTTTTGTAGAGAGGACCAATGCAATCTTGTAGGATCAGATGAAAAATTTCTAAGCATCATGGTATCTGAGTAATAGCATGATGAATTTTGCAGCCATTTTGCACTTTGGACCCTTAGGGGATCAATCCGGTGGAACGTAGCTCAAAGTGATTCCGCGTGTTTCAATGTGAAAGAGGACCATGTATACCATATAAATACCTATTTAGATGTGTTGGAACAATTCACTTGGTCATACAAGTTGCAGAATAAAAGTTGCACTACTTTGCAACTTTGTACTGCTTGTATTTGATGCTTTTTCCATCAAGTAAAAATCCGTCACCACGCGAAAACCACTCCGAGATAGCCAAAACCAAGGGAGGTTTTTGTAGAGGGGCCCAACAAAATCTTGTAAGATTAGACAAGAATTTTCTAAGCATCACGGTTTCTAAGTAATAGCATGTTGAAATTTGCAACCATTTTGCACTTTGGACCCTTAAGGGATTGATCTGGTGGAACGTAGCTCAGAGCAATTCCACGTGTTTTGGTGCGAAATAAGAAAATTACTAGTGTAAAAATACCTATTCAGATGCATTGGAGTAGTTAGTTTGGTCACACGAGTTGCAGAGTGAAAGTTGCACCACTTTGGAACTTTGCACCACTTGAATTTGACACTTTTTCCATCAAGTGAAAATCTGCCGCCACATGAAAACCACTCTGAGATAGCCAATAGCAAGAGAGGTTTTTCTAGAGGGGCCCAATGCAATCTTGTTGGATCAGATGAGAAATTTCTAAGTGAAATTAAATAAGTTTTATGGGGTTTGTGTTGCTGCCCCTGTAGATTTTGATGGAAAAGGGCATGAAAATGAGGTTTCACCCTAGGCTTTGATAAAATATTGGATCTAGAGGTTGGGTGATTGTATTTTGAGTTTTTTCAGGTTATTTTAAGAAGGTCTGAGGTGGTGGCATTTTTTGGTAAGGTGTGGAACCATTCCTTTCAATAAACCCTCCTTATACTAGCATAAAATAAGAGTTTTGGTTTGGCATGGTGGAGTGAGTTTGTCCTGAGACAAATTGCAGATCTGAGGGTTTGGATACATGATAATTGTTGCCCCAACAAGTTAAGGGAGTTCTTGAATTTTTAAAGGTATGTTCCTTTGTAAATTAGGCCTAGTTAGCCTAATGAGATAGCGAAGAAGGTAATTTTTGATTTAAATGTTCCAAGATACTCACTGTTGATTTTGAAGTATGTGTTGTAACTCAATAATAGCTATCTAGATCAGTCATTTGTTTGTGAATTCATTTTAGAATTTTTTCTCAAAACATCACTTGGAGCCACTTTTTTTACTTGAAAATTCATCATAAAACCCTTTAGCAACAACTCCACCTTTGTTTCTTGAATTCCCCTGCACAAATAAACACAAACACACACCTAAAACATCCTAATTCGACCTTACATGCTTTATATCACTTCTCTAATCACCTAATGACCTCTTTGAGACTTTAGATACATTACATATGACCTTTACATGACCTTTTTGACATTGTTTACATTTCAAAATTCAAATTTTGCAAATTTTCCTATTGAAGGCATTTACAGAACAAGGTGCTACTGCACCAAACATGAACTCCAAAATTACAATATATGAGTATATCTAATTATGTAAGTAAATCTCGTTGCAATGCCTTAGGTACTTCGTTCTCATAGATCTTTTACAATGTCACTCATACATTCGAGATTCACTTTAAATGTCTACATCATAGGTGCTCATTATGAGGTTAACTTCAATTGAGTAACTTGAGATTCCCTTGCTAAGCTTCACACACTCTTTTATAATGGGTTGGAATCAAAATTGAGATTTTTCAAGATCATCAAAATAAAGATGTTGCGTTGCTTTTTTGGCTCCGATTTTCTTTGATGGCTCATAAATCAGTATTTTTTGCATCGAGAGATCAATAAATTTTTAGTAGTTTACTTACAAATACACAAAGTAAAAGAGAAAAATAAAGAGCATCCAAAATAGAAATGAAATAAAAATAGATGGAAGGCACTTATAGATAGGCATGCAGGTTTCACAACTTAGTCACTCCTGGTCATACATCTTCATTGGGAATTCCAACATACCTATTGCACATAACACCTCTCATGAATAGAGTAAGTTGAAATTTCAAATGCTCTTATAATGTCTACATCATAGATGCTCATGATAAGGTTAACTTCAAAATGAATAACTTGAAATTCCCTCAACAAGATTTTCACACACTTTTCTAATGGCTTAAAATCATGAATGAGATTTGTCAAGATCATCAAAATAAGGATGTTGCATTGCTTCTCTGGCTAACATTCTCTTGGATGGCTCATATATCTACATTTTTTGTAAGGGGACACCAATCACTATTCAGTATGTTACTTACAAATACACAAAATAAAAGAATAGGATAGCATTGGCATCAAAAAAATCAATGTGCATACACAAATAAATTAATAAGAACCAATGTGCATATACTTACAAATTAATCCAACGAACCATCTAGGTCTGCTCTACTCTTTATTTTGTAAAGTATTGCCTCATGGTCAGACTCACAAACCTTCCACAAGATCTTGTTCAAATTTCTACCCCCATATTTGGTCAAAAAAATATTGGATGCCACGACAAGGTTCGAGTAATTAAGAATCTTACGATGCATATCAAAGTCCTGAAATAGCCAATATTTAACACTCGAATGTGGGTACCTTCTAAAACATGTTCCAGTAACCACAACTGAGCTTTTAGGGTATTTGATGTTTTTTCCATCTATAACTAGGGTCTCAAATTTATTTTTGGCCTCAAAAAAATGACACAAGTAATATTATGTTCCCTCTTCATTGTCTTCATCTGCAATAACTGCATAAACATGCCCTGCATTGATATGTGTAGAAAATATCTTGAAATTTGTCAACATTACGAATACAGTACAAAGTAAGATAACGATATGGAATTTCAACAACTAAGAAAGTAGATATATCACCTAGTTGAACTAGTTCTGATACATGGTCAAAGTCGATCGATGATTCCATTTGTGTCAGTTCCAATGTCGTCAGAGGGTGATATGTGTGAAGTGGGCTAGGATAACTTTTCAACCATTTGTCAACCCACTTCCCCTGACTCATAATCATTCTAGGCTTGCATTGTACATGAAGAACAAAAGAATGCCATCTTTCGTGTATCGATACTCCATGAACCTGCATTTGAGATAAAGAAAGAGTGTACCTCAGTTGATCCTATTACTGTACAATAGTCTTCATATGGTGCAATGTTAGTATCATCCATCAACCAAAAAAATATACGAACTGAATATGTACCTTCATTACTTGGACCCATCGAAGCATTACACCACTCGACGATTGATTTTGCATCTATCAACTTTGCACTGTCTTTATACTTTAACTCTTCTCGTGCTAGTGCTCTTTTCACGCATGCTCCTACACCATCATGCTCCCCCTTTCCATTTCCAGCCTCACAAAATTTCCACATACATTGAACACCTATAATGACTTGCATCCTGCACAACTAGTAGAACATGCGCGAGTTCTAGAACTATGCTACACAATTATCAAACCATATTATATGTCAGTCATATTCTATGCACAAATATCGAAACCTATGTGGAGTTGTAATATTGTGACTACACCTCATGTTGTGGTTGTAGAGTGTAGTTCTCCAAAAATTCAACCACCGATACTATGCTTCCAACTAGAAATGTGTCCTTTCATAGCTTGAATTGTGTTTCCAACCATCGGGCTCTATGGGTATGTATTTCATACTCTGATAGTATATTGTCATGAAGCATGGACATAAATGGGTACACTAGAATCTTCTCAATAACCAAATCACACCTTTTTGCTTGAAACCCATCTTTTGTAGCATATGCCACTGTTTTATACTTCCCGAACTCTACTAGTTTTTGTCCCACCTCATCTGTGCTTTCCATATGTTGACATATTGGCATACACTAGAAGCCACCGCAATGCTCACATGAACCATCCAAGCATGTTGTCCTATAGAATATCTGGCCATCCTCTATTTCACATAATTTTTTTGTTAAGAACTCTCTTGAAGATTTTGGTGGGGCTTCTATGCCATAATCCTGCAAAACATCACTAATATGCAAATCTACACATATAGAACAATAAAAATCATAATGGTTAGAAAATTCAATATGTAGTCTACAACAACAAGTAGTGCATTTGTGATTTATCTTGACATAAAAAGGTTTAAGAATTTCAAAAAATATTTGAGAAATACTAGTTTGAGGATAATCATTTTCAAATTTTTGAAAAAATTGGGTTTGAGTCATATCCAAAAAATGCTTTGGATGTGGCTCACAATTCCAACTATCGATTCTCCTTATTACCACATCCCTTTGATTTGGAGATGGCCTTATCTTATTCTTCCAATACTCTTCAATTAGTGTTCTCAAGGCTTTGACAACTTCTTTATCTTTTTGTGACAGTCTCCCAGAGAATGCCCATAATTCATTTGAATCATTGCCCTCAATTCTTTGCTGCCTTTGAATGACTCTTGATAAAGTTTTTCTATGAATTCCTATTTTTCACTCATCTTTTTAATGAGACGAGCTATCTTTGTTTGTCAGCTTACCAAATTTGATGTAATGACATGTCAGGTGACATTAGTATCCTTTGAGCATGAGGTCTTACCCACACTCTCATAAGCATCCATTAGATTCTTCACTATAGTATCCTCACTCGATGCATTCGATGTTCTCAACCCAAGAGTCTTCATGATGTTTCTATACTTTACACCCCACATCATTTCAACAAATAGTTGACATCTTGTAGTCTCATTTAGCCTTTCAAATAATCGTTTCCAAATCTTATCAACATATCTTCTACAAGTGCATGCTGAAATATTACCTTCCATGTGCTACAAAATCTCATCATCAATATTAGTCAAATACTTTGGCTTTCTACGCAAAAATCAAGGTGGTGTTCTCCTAGGTACATACATCTCAACATTAGGAATTTCATCAATATTTAATTGAGGTGGTATAGATTTCATACCTTCGATCGAGGGTGGAGAAGAAGAAATACCTTGAGGTTCACATGGGGATGATGGAATACCTTTTTCGTCAAATCCCAATGATGATGTAATCTCAACTTGAGATGTGTTGGATGGTGTCCAACAATATTCACTTGTAGTAGATGGTGTTCATCCATATTCACTTCTGCTAGATGGTGTCCCTCCATATTTGCTTGTGCTTAATGGTTTCCCTTCATATTCACTTGTCGTAGAGGGTGTGTCTCCAACTACAGTATCTGAATCTATCTTACGACAATTCTTTCGCATTCATTCCTTTTGTGCTACCCATTCCCATTCTTTTTTTGATGGTTGAGGTTCCTCTTCAATTGGCTTGTTTTCGTCAATCGTTTCCAGTTTCTTCTTTTCACGATATGCCGCCACCCAAACTCTCTCCTTTTCTTTGAAGGTTTAATTCTCTTCGTCTGTTAGTTTCCTAGATTTGTCTTTTTCTTTGACATGGAGGATAATTTTATCTGTACCATGGTAATGAGACGAATATTAGTTCCTAAAAAATGTAACCATTCAAGTTAATTGAAAAATATATGTCATTCAAGGCTTCATTTAAATAATACTTACAATCATCCTGTACAAAATTTAACCTAGCATAGACAAATGTGACATGATTTTTTTCAATATATAATTCCTTAAAGAAAAGTGGTAACGTGGCATGCCATGATTGCAAGATAGGCTCAAAATGGAAGCATGGACATTTGCAAAAAATTGCATTATTTGGCAAAGTTTTCAAGAGATAAGCTAGTTAAGAAGTTACAAAAATAGTTAGATATGTTGGGGGAGTTGAGTTTGAAGGGAAATAAGATAAATATCTTGTAAGTTACAATCATAATGAGTGTAATGGGATTGTGAGTGTTTGATAAGTTTGTGGTGCAGGAGCACCTTGACAATCTATGCTTCCATTTTGAAATTTGATTCGATTTTGGGTATCTCCATGTTGTAAGAGGGTCAGTAAAGACATTTTCCATGTATTGGAATCATTAGGAGGTTTAATTTTAAGTCCTATTTGTATTTTGTAAAGTTTTCACTATTTGCAAAAGTTGCACAAATAAAAAATTCTGAAAAGTTACAAAAACTATGAAATAGGGAAGGTGAAAAGTCATATGGGATTATTTTCACTTGGAGGCACTTGGAAGTTGATAATAAATGTATGTAATGCATTTATAAGGCCTCATTCAAGTTTGGAAAGTTGTGGGTCATTGAATATTTAATTTTTAATGAATAAACACACTATTTTTCTGTATTTTCTTTAGAATTTCATTGTTTCAAGATCTTGTATGAATTTGTACAGGAAAGAATGCTTGGTTGGATGTTTTTAAGTGTTTTCACACTCAATCACCTCCCACATACAATTTTTTTCATGCATTATTCTTAATTTTTGAGTCAAATATTGCAATTTTTCTCTAAAACTGCCAAACCCTCTATTAGGGTAAACAGTGAACTTGAGAAATTATGTTTCTCCCATTCTACTTAGTGAAAGTTCTCAATTTCAGTGTACAAACTCCTTGTGGCATGTAATTTCATATTTTAAAGGTTACCAATCATATGGTGAGGACTAAGGTGTGAAGAAAATAATTTTTCTCGACTATAAAACTGTGTTCAAATTGGTAAAACAGGGAATTGTGAAGCTTAGAGCTTAGGGTTTATGGAAATGTGTTTGAAAATGAACTTCTAGTGGACTTATAAGCTTGGTCAGGTAAAATGAAAGGTATTTTATGTATTGGTTATGAGGTTTTTGTGTTGGGGGTAGCAAAACCAATAACCCCTGTTTGCACTAAGGCTTAGTTAGGCTTATTCTCAGACAGAAACAACTAGTTTACAAGCATTTTCTCTAAAGGAATTAATATCCATATTATAATATGGTTTGTATAAGGGAAAAGGGTGTCCAAAATGAGTATCATATTTTGATGTGTGTGCATGGTTTGGGAGATACATGTGACAGTTTTCAGATGCTTGGCTACTAGTAATGTGGACAGTCAACAAAGGAACTGAGTTTGTGTGTAAGGGCAAACTTCTGAAAGGTTTCATTTTTTTTGTACTAACTCAAAAAAAGATTTCTTAAGAAAATAATGGTTTGTTTGTGCCTTAATAATTATAGTTTTTGTTTGTAAACAATGGTGCCATTATGGAAGATTTAAGACAACTTGTGAATGACATAATCATTGGTTGATGTTTTGAGGAACCTAGTTGATTGTAATCAGTTATTTTCAAGATTTTCAAGGTGTTTTGAAGGTCCAACCTATAACCACCTATTAAATACCAACCTATAACCACCTGTTAACTACCAACCTATAACCACCTATTAACTACCAACCTATAACCACCCTATAACTACTAAGACCTCCATTTGTCTTAAAAATTGCTAACATTGACAACTTTTGCTAAATAAGCAACATTATGAAACTTTGTTGTCCAAGAAACCTAAGACCACTCAACCACCTTTATTTCATCCCTAATAAAACTTTTAGAATCTTGTCTAGCACTTCCATTTACAATTTGAATCATTTTCCTTGAAAGATTATATGGCAAAATTGATAATTTTCTGAAGCAAGAGTGCATACTTGCACATTTGATCACCAAACTCACAAAATCCCTAAATACATGAAAGATTGGTCTATTTAGACCTTATTTTCAATAAAATCTATGAAAAAGAATCTAAAAACTCCTAAAATCACCCAAAGACCTAAAGACATATTGTCACCAAAGTAGATTTCAAAACATGGTTGTAGGTGCCCCTACACCATGGGTTTCAAATACTGCAATGGGAAGCATGCTCAAAGGATGAATTTTGGTGAGATATTTGGAAACTGTATTTGGTTTATTTCAATCAATAACATGTTGATTATAGTGTCTTGGATGTCTAGATAAAGGTTGGAAGTTACCTTCCATGATTTTTTGTTATTTTTCCATGTAAGTTGCAGCATTGAGTTCTTGAATTAGTGAATCATGAACAAATTGAATGGTTTTGAGTTTCTAATCAACTTTATGATATGTTTCACAATCAATTTTATGATGGTTAATCTATTTTTTGAGTCTGACAAAGAGTTGAAACCAGGTTATAATGTTTTGTGGAAATATGAAATCAAGTGAAATTGAAGGATTTTGATGAAAAGATGGTTGAGTTTTGTTCGTTTAATCTTCTTCAATTTAAGTTAGGGTCAGAAGTACCCTTGATGATTTGTGGATCCTGGTAGATGCTCTGCATCAATTTTAAAATGGTAACTGGCAATTGTATATAATTGTGTAATTTAAAATGTTCATTGACAATGTAAGGTTATAATGACAAACAAGAATGAAATCAAGCCATAATAGAATGAAAGAAAATTTGTAAAGACCTCACATACCTAAAACCCCAGACTTTCAAATGGAGGAGTTCAACCCAATTATGTAGGCTTAGCTTCTTCTTTCTTCAAACTCCACAACAATTTGACTTGTTCAAAAGCTTGTTTCCCTCCAAACTTCAATTGATATTATATGTCTTTCAACATGGAAACTCTTCTATTTCATGCAAAGGTGGTAGAAATATCATGGAAGAGGTGATGGAATGTGAAAAACATGCTTTAACACATCACAACATCATCAAAAATCTACTTTTTGTAGGAGCATGCGCAAAACCAGGAGAATATGCAGATTGTGGGCCTTGACATCACAAGTATATTGAATTTTTTTACCGTTTTTAGTGGAATAAAAAATGCATGCAAAGGTGGTAGAAAGATCATGGAAAAGGTGATGGAATGTGAAAAACATGTGCAAAACTAGGAGAATATGCAAACTTTGGGCCTTGACATCACAGGTATATTGATTTTTTTTACCGTTTTTTAGTGGAATAAAAAATGCACTCACGTTATAACGCAAGCACATTATTTCTTTCTAAAACGGTAACATTTGTACTTCTTAAAAATGTGCACATGTTATATGAAATATAGTTTTCTTAATATATTTATTTTCTCTCTCTTTGTTTATACCCTCTATCCTAGTTCTATATCTCTCCCCTGCACCCTTATAGTATAGGAGATAGAGGTGAGTGTGTGTATGTGTGTGTGTGTGAGAGAGAGAGAGAGAGAGAGAGAGAAAGAGAGAGTGGGAGAGAAAGAGGGAGAGAGAGGGAGGGAGAAAGGAGGAGAGGGAGAGCAGGAGAGAGAGAGAGGGAGAGAAAGAGGAGAGAGGAGGAGGGAGAAAGGAGGGAGAGGGAGAGCAGGAGAGAGGAGA